>JAWWLV010000045.1:12228291-12248096 GCA_035041135.1 Platyrinchus mystaceus
AAGGCCTCCAAGAACAGCACGTGCCCTGAGGAAGATGAAGAAGAGGGGGTCCCAAAACTCCCCCAGACTCAATTCCCGGAAGGCGTGTCGGGAGGCAGAACCTGGGTGGTGGCTGGATGGGGATTGGGTGAAAATCATTATAAAAATGGTAAACACCTGTGTTCAAGAGCACGCGGTGGTGGTATTCCTGGAAGCCTGGGAACTCATTAAAGCCTTGTGAATCCTTATCTTACCTCTTACCTAATTTGGTCTGGAGTCTTTTTTTCCTCCACAGCCTTTTAGGCAACAGGGTGTAAAGGCATTATGGGCCAGTCCTATTTCACCAATGGTAAAATAAGAAAAAAACAAAAACGTGTTATGTTTCCTTATTAAAAAGTAAGTCACTGGCAAAGAGTGTTACTCTGGCTTGGGAAAACGTCATCAGCTATGAACTCTGTGTGATTTAGCCATTTTGAGGTGATATTCAGTAAAGATGTTGACATTAGTAGGAATATAATTTGAATGGTTTTCTTTATTATAGGCAGAAACAAGCGCCTGTGAAAAATATGTGGGAGTGTTCAAGGATTTAACAGTGAAACTAAGTAGCTGTTCACTAGTCTTTCACTAGTAAGAGAATCAATGCAAAAAAATTTTAACCATTACATTCTTTCGGTACCTTTTATTTAGTTATCTTGGAGCACTTTGCAGAGCAGATTCAGCAGCCAAAGAAGTTGAGTTACAAGGTCAATCAGTCTGGGCAAGCCAGAGACAGGATCCCAGTAATTCTGACCCTGTAGTCTGCTCTGAACCTATGGAGTTCAGGTTCATCAGAGTTAATATAGTGTAGCATAAGTCAACGAAAGCATTAATTATCAGGTGGACTTTCACGTACACTGAGAAATGTCCAATCCTGGTTGTTTTCTCATAAACTATTATTTAAAAAGCCAGACAATTAATTCTATTTTGTTTGGATGTGGTGATGTCACAATTCAGATACCAACAAGCTTCTCCTATAATTCATTTTGTACATTACCTTTTTATTCCTAGTGAAAAACAGTCTTAACCCCATACTGGTTTGAAACATTATCTACATTGACTTTATTAATCTAGTTCTTAACTTGAAAAATACTTCCACTATGTCCCCTGGAAGACTTTTTAATAAAAAGAAATACAGCCCCTTTAAATTTTCTTTATAGCCTATTTTGCAGAGCTAGTGCAATCTTTGTTGACCTGGCCTGTACCTGCTCCAAGATAATAATAACCTACTGATGTGTGCAGGGACAGATGTAGTGCTCAGTATTTGAAATAGTGCTTGACAAGTGTCTCATACAAAAAAAAGATTACTTTTTTTTGTAGTTTGTTTTTTATCGATACAACATTAGGTGTATTTTTCTTTCTGAGGCATTTGTTGGCATGAAAAGTCCAATTATTGTTTTCACACAAGCTCCATGTATCATTTGATTGTTCCACTTAGCACCTATTTCTTGGGCTGTTTCCTTGATCTTGGACTAATTATTTTACAGAATTCTACACTGAATTTCCATTATCGTCTGCTGGTCTAATCCACCTAATGATCCATGTCCTCTGGAAGCAGACTGCATTATTCCTTATTGTTTGCTCTGCTTCTGGCTTTACTATCTCTCCCTTTGTAGGCTGAGGACTTGGCTTCAGCTCTTGGCTACTGAAGAGGGCAGTGACAGCACAGGTTTAAGCAGACCTTAGATAAGGTTACCTCCAGAGGTAATAGTATTATCCCCTAGCACAACTCAGCATAGCCTAAAAACTGCTTGAAACGAGAACAGGCACCATTGATCCCCACAGCTACAGTTAACTTGAATCAATGGATTCAACAGAATCATGGGGATTGGTGTTTCATAGCCATGCTCGAAATGGTGCCAGAGGAGGGGGGATAACACAAAAGCCCACTTTGTGCCTATATGCTACCAATGATTTCTCCTACCAAGACTGACTTGATGGCCATTTTATACTGTCTTCAAGGTGTAAAGCATTTAAGTGCTCTCAAGATCAAGCCCTTGTTTTAAAATATGTTTTTTGATTATTTTGATGTGAAATTGTTGAATGCATGAATCAAGGCCCTTAAAACTGACTCAGAGCTACTCCAACTGTAACACTGGTGAAGCAGCAAGTAATTGTTCAGGATTAGAATGTCACCTTTTTTTCTGTTTTAAAAGACTACAGGCCCACAGTAAACAGAAATAAGTTGGAATTTTGAAAACAACTGATGTTCAAGCTCAGATTTATTGTCTAACACAGCTGCTTATCCTCACTACTGCTTCTGTGGAGGTAGTTCCAGTGAACGCATTGACCATCAGACTCCTGACTGAATTAGAAAAACTTACTGAATAGGAAAAATACTTTTTCTTACAAGCTGAACACTTGTCTGCTCATGCATAGAAGTCACTGAAAGTATTCATAACGTCTTCAGAATACAAGACTACAGCAATAAAGTTTCTGGGAAGTTGATGTTAATCACTGGAATAGTTTCTTTAGAAAGGTGCCTTGATTTCCATGTATCTTCAGAAAGAGATACCTACTTTGTTTTCTTCTGCAGCAATAAGCATTAAGGGGTCTATATTTGGTTTCCTACAAATAAGTTGTAAAATACCCTACGGTATCAGAAACATGGGGGCAAACATAGGCAAGACTCTTGGGAGACCCTTCTGAGATGGCAGTGGGAGGTGCAACTGTATTCTCCAGGTGATGTTAAAAAGTCCACAACAGCCAGGTATGGACAACTGAGTTGAGCCCTGAACAGAGCTTTTGGGATATGTACAAAAGCCTGCCCTAGCACCATGTGGAGATACTTTGCAGAGACCACCTGTGGTGGTAAAACACCCTAAAAATGGTGAACAGTGACAAAGAAGGGCAGAGGGATGGGGAGAAGGTGTTGTAAATGGCAACTTGGTTATCTCTACAATGAATATGTTAGATGTTATTTTTGCAAAAAGTCAGTGAAGCATCACATGCTGCCAGCCCATCCAGGGCATTTTTTTTAATAAGCTATGATTTATAAGATCTTTTAAAAGGAAGGAAAATATATCCATTGCACATTCAACTGCCTGAGAGGGTAAAGCACAGATAAGAAATCCATGTTGCATAGAGGCTCTACAGAGAGAGCACGTCCTGGTCCCAGACGAGCCTGACGACGTTTGCATTCTCACAGAGAAGAGCTAATCAAAGCTGTGACACGGTTAAGTTCCCCTAAATTAGAAGATAAGGAGGAAGGGGAACTGAAGTCCCCAGGAAATTATTTGATACTTCATTTGCACTCAAGAGGCAACCCAACAACTGTCACTGTCAGAGGGGGGACAGAAATGCAAGAGAGATGCTGATTCCTTGAGATAACACTGAAGGAGCAGAGCACTGCTGATTTGTTTCCTCAGCTTCTATGCCCCAGAGAAATCTCACAATGATAAGTACACTGGAAGTTGCTTTTGTTGTTTATTGTTTCTCTCTCAGAACTTGAGTTGTAATCAGGAATTTAACCTTCTCTTTTCCACATAGCTTGTTTCATAAGTAAACTTGCTGAGCTTCTGAAGTTGAGGTGAACCTGGCAAAGCTGTGCACATGTGTTGCTTCAGAGGTGATGAATTGAGGGAGAGTGTAGCTTGCAGGCACTCACTGAAGGGGAGCAGGTCTGGTAATTCAGAAAACGGGATGTTTTGCTCTCCATCTGGAAAGTTTGCGTTTGGGAGCTTGGAGCAGCATGCACTACAAGGAGACAACTACCACTGGCAGGGTGATACCAGTGAGGCATATGAGGAATCCAACAGCAACTCTCAACCCCTGCCACTGCTTTAGCCAATCTGTAGCTGAAATTCATTTGAGTTCAATTTCTTGCCAGTCAATCATCATCTGCATTTGTCTAATGGTAAGAAGACATCTATTACCAAGTTCTTGTGAATATAAGTGTGGATTAATCGAGTCCTCCTGTAGCCTCATCTTTGCTAATCACACAGATTAGAGATGTTGGGGCCTTTCAGGCTAAAGCATGTCTTCTACTTTCACTGCTGTTCTGATCTTTATGTGAACCATTCGTAATTAATTAATATCCTTCATTAACTGAGGAATCTGCATTACACGTAGCAGTGTGTAATGACTGCCAAATACTCTGACTTGTTTTTCTTCTGCATATGCATCCCAACATTCCATCAGTAGAGAAGTTTTCCATAATTCATATGTGATGTAGATTATTTATAACTTCAATTTGTAAAATTATATATAATACTAAATTAAATAATGTACAGAAATTTGGTAATATGGTGTAAATCGTATTAATATTCCTTTAAAAGCAAAGATACAAGTACAAGTTCTCTTTTTTATTTTTCAAATGTGTGTTGAAGGTTGTTCCAGCTCCCATAAGAAATTGTTATCTGGACTTAATGCTTTGTCTGTCTCAAGTATATCCAACCACTACATTATTAGAGTGCATAATTCTCTGAGTGGGGCTTTCAAAGATCTCTGGAAGTGATCCTAGGATAATGGCTTTATGGAGGATTCCTGTTTCTTTTGTTGGCATAATGCAGTTAATGCTGCTAGTCCTACAAATCAAATGGAGTGACATTACCCTTCATCTTTCATATTCTAGTGCCCTCAAGATTTTTAGTCAGTTTTACCTTGGGATGATACTATTTCTTATTTGTCAGGACAGATATGAAATTTTATGGCATCCATGGAAAAGAGATACCACACATTTATTTTTTCTCTCTGGTGTTAAGGCATGTATCAAGAATAGATAAGAAATCAAATGCTCAGATGGTTTCAATGCAAAATTAGAATGCTAACTCTTGTGTGTAGATTTGTCATGAAAAAGGTGGAATGTTTAGAGACTGATCCAGCCTGTGAAAAGGTGTTTCTTTTTCACTTTCAGTATTATTTATGAAACTTACAATTATTGGATTAAACAAAGCCTGTTCGGTGATACAGTATTGTGCAGAGATTATGAAAAGCAGGCACAAAGATGGAATGTGCAAGTTCTTCAACAAGGAGAGGTCAGTCTGCAAGTGGTAGATGGCAGCTTCTATCCCCCCATCCTGGGGGACTACAACTTCTGGGGAGGTGCTAACCCGTCCACAATCATCTCAGTTTACTTGCCCCCTCACAGACAAATAATGCTTGCAGAAGGTTCAGGGAGGCATCTAGGAAGCCACTGAAACAGAGTTACTCTAACTTCCCATGCATAAGGGCTCTGGAAAAGCAGAGAAAGTTCATCCAGGGATGCAGATTTAAGATGGCTAAAGAGGATGAGCTAATCTCCTGCCTGGGAGCTGCTCCCTGCTTTTGTATCAATGTCTTAAAACTTACAGCTGAGTTTCATCAAACGCTTCAAAGTTCAGGGCAGTCACTGTGACTGTGCTGGAGTTGTACCAGAGTGGCATTGAGAACCTACTCTAATGTCCACAGTCATTCTGGCATTGTCTTCTTTCCAAAGAGAAAGAAATTAATAGCTTCTAGGAAAAAAAAGCTTTTTCAGTCTAGCACTTAAATTACTTCAGACTAGCGAATATTATTATGTTTTGCTTTCATGTGATATGTAGGAATTAAGAACAGTCTCTTTTTTTTTGGGTGACTTGTCTATCTTTGAACAGTTGCAGCAGGGATTTTTGCTCCTTTTCACAAAGGAGGAGTTTTTAGGGTTTTACCTTGCTTTGATACAGTTATGTATTAAAAATAGTTATGTGTTTAAAATAAAAAATCTGTAACAATTTTGTTTCAGGAGTCACACTGTACAAAGCAAAAGTAAGGAGTAACTGGAAGATGTTCAGTAACCTTCTCAGATAAGATGAAATATTTAAACATCATATCATTTAAGGAACAGGGACATACTTAACACTGAGAAAAGACGATCTATCCACTGAATTACTGCAGGGAGCATTTAAACCTCTGCTTGAGGGCCAAATAATGCCATACACTGTCCATGTAAAAGACGCAGTTGACAAAAAGACTTGAAGGCAATCTCTCTGCAGGTAGATTTCTGTGTGATCTTCCTTGGTCTGCTCCTCTGGACAATAGGAAAAAAAGACAGATTAAAAAAAACCCAAGGGTGGGGAGAAAAGTTTTTGGTCATATAAATTTTTCTTGGATTCAAGGATTCATTTATGTAGAAAGGCAGCTCAGGTTGCTCCTAAATGCAATTTCTGTAGGCAGCATTAAGTCTGGTAAACAGCTTCTTTTTCCAGTCCTTTTTCTGTCCTGTGTACCTATGTTGTGGTCCTGGAGGTGACAGCATGTGAACTGCTGAGTCCTGGAGCCACAGAACTCTGCTGTCATGAGCTCCCCACATCCCACATTCAGGCTTTTGGGTGAGGCAAATGGCCCACATTTGATGTAGCAGCTGTGTCTTAGGAGACATAAGCAGGATATTTATCACGGTAAAGACTGGGATCCACCAGTGGAGGTTAAGGATTTCTGCTTTCTTCTGAAAGGTAAATGCTAGATAGGTCACAACCTGATGAGGCTGGGCAGTGGTCTGCTGATAACCACCAGATCATGAACTGCTTCTGAGGTGTCTGCCTCAGTGACAGACAAGAGCGAGTCTATTGTTGGTCTACCAAAACTTGCTGCACTGACTCTGTACCTTCCTTGGGAAATGTTTATGGGTCTGCAAGCTGGAAAAGGTTGCAGCTCTATGTGTGGCTCTGCTTGGAATGTGGTGGCTGTTCTGCTGCAGCACTACTGAGAAAACCATCTCAGAGGTGTGCTTCATTCACCCCGTGCAGGCAGCAACAAGTATGGATTCCCCAGCATGCAGCAATTCGAGAGCCAGCGGAGAAATGTGTGAGAGTGAGAAGGGAATCAGCCGGTTCTCCAGGTGGCAAAGAAAATGTGATGCATAATTACTGAGCGGTGGCAGGTTCAGAGGCACAGCTTACTCCTTCTCCTGCAGACCTAAGGGATAGCTCAAGTTCTACTTTTTATGAGAAGCCTGCAGCCTCCCTGTCCTCCCCCAGCTTCCCAGCTGCTCTTTTCCAGGATGGTGCCACTGTCACTTACTGGCTGCCACAGAGGCAGCACAAGATGTGCCACTATGGCTCAGGGTGTAAAGCCACCAAGGTGCGTGTTTGAGACCAACTGTGTCCCGAGGTGAGGACACCCACTCTTCAGGAAATGATTTTGCTGAGCACCCAGATGGCTGGGAGAAAGTTTTCTAGCAGGAAAAGGATACAGAAAGCAGAGCCCTGTAGAAGAATGAAAATACCCTAGAATAAGGAAAAGCAAAAAAAACCCCAAACCAACAAAACAACCTACCACCCTCCCAAATAAAAAACAAGGTCAGGATACCCTGCAATGCACACCACTGAATACAGAAGAGAGACCAGCAGCCACAGTGAAGCTGTCAGCTGGGTCAGGTTTGCCAAACAGAAGGGACAAGGTGTTACATGGGACAACAAAACATCCATAGCTGCTTATGAAGGTGGCTGCATCTTTGTGGCAGGTCAGAGAGTCTGCCTGCAGCAATGGCCCTCCCTGGCTGCCAGCTCTGGATGGTAAACTGATGCTGCCAGGCAGGTCATCACCCCTCAAGGTGGGGCCAGGGCTGAGAGCACAGCAGCACTCAGCACTGCTGCCCTTTGAACCAACTCAAAGGTGCCAGGATGCATTAGATAAACATCTTCATCCAATTTAAGCAAAATAATTTATTCATAAATGTCTCATGAGAAAGGAAGGCACACCTGATTTAATATTTTATGTAGCTGATGTGGTTTGCAAAGGATTTGTAACTGACAGGTTAGTGAACAACCTTTTTAAAACTACTACAGGAGAAGTGGGCAAATGGTTGGATTTAAACCTCTGTGGAGAACATTGGGAACCCAGACACTGACATGTCTCTTCCTTTTAACAACAACATAATATGTTTACAATTTTGTAGAATATACAGAAAAAGAATAAAAAGTTAGAAGCTGTTTTCTCTACAAATGCAATTATGCTGAAATGTGTTGAAAGATGTCATCAATTTCAATTACATTTGAAAGAAAAAATCATAAAAATTCAAGGCTGAGATGGAATCTTCTTTATGCTTAATTCCTTACAATTATCTTTGCTGCTGATATACTTAGATGTTTATATTACATGTTTACTATTTTTCTTAATTCATTTTGTGCAAATGAGGCAGTCCAAAAAGGTCATATTAGCATTCAGGAACTGAATTATTCTGTGATTTCAAAATTTTCACTTTTGTTACCCTTGGGCATAATAATCAATCCCATCACCAGCATTGACCTCAGTGGTGGTGGATTGCACTCTGCATCCACAACTGTGCAACACAAAGTATAAGCAGAAAATGTAGTAAGGCCAGGAGGAGATCCTACTGTGGGACTTCGCAGTTCCTTTTCCCTTGTCGTGCATCCAGCATTCCTGGGAGCAGACTGAAGGAGACAAAAATCTAAGCGAGTTCTGTACAAAAGAGGCTGTCTACAAATAATTGTCAGTGATTTGTAGTGAGGACTTTAATTCCAAGTCTGTCTCTTTTATAGAGTAGTTGGGATTTAATTATACCTGTTGCAAAGCTTTCCCAACATTCTTGAGATTACTGAGCACATACTTAAAGCAGCAAACACTGCAAACTTTATAGACCCCAGAAAAGTGGAAACAGTTTAAAACTGCTGTGGCACTTTTTTAATCATGCTAAATGGATGGCCAGCAAATCATGGATCAATCAATGTTACAGTGATTCCTAGCAAAGGAATGGGAAATGGGATTTTGTCAGATTAGAGTGTCAGAGTGAGAGTTCCATACAGCATTTGACCTCCTATTATGTGATGTTTTGATTTAAAAATTGACACTGTCCAATATCAATATTGTAAGTACTACGTGGATTAAAAATTAACTGTTGTGTTTTATGGGGTATTTCTTAAGCAGGATGTTTAATAGATGGTAATTCTGAAAAGTTCTGCAGTGATGAGTGCTTGGCCCAGTATTGGTCTTCCTTTTTTTTTTATAAAGTCTGCAAAAACTCTCACAGTAGCAGAATAGTAAATCATGATGAGATTTCCGAACCACTCTATAAACTGAGTACATATAGGGGGGGAGAACCAACAAAACCAACAAACAAACAAACCCTATTGCAGCCAATTACAAGATTCTGGCTGCTTTTGACAGAGCTGAGGGTTTACATGACTTATTTTAACAGAGTCAGACAAAGGGTAACCTACCTGTATACAGAGACTGCAGCTGTGCCTGTGAACACCGGGGCGATGCATTAGGATAAACAGGACTGAAAATATTCATAGGTCACGATAGGTCGATCAGCTGAACAAAAGCACTGATGATCAGACTCCTGCTGCAGGGCTGGACTGGGAAGGAAGTACATTTTAGCCTTGCTGAAATGGAGTCCCAGGCCTGAGCAGGTCCTGGAGCATCCACCGCGTTACCAAACAGCTCAGTTGGTCCTGGGCCAGATGCTTCATGCTTTCTGTCATTCATCCTGTATTTCCTAGTTAATGATGCTGTGAGCCAGCCTAGATATTTCTTCCACCTCAAAAGTCAAAGTACTATTTATAAATTGGCAAAGGTTCAAAAGTGAGACAGGCGAGTAATCCAACATCTGGGAAGTGCATATTACAGTGATCTGTATCTTTGGCATCTCTGGCAGCTTGTCTTTTTCAAAGAGCAAGAAGTAACTTGATCAAGGTCTTTATGTGGGAAGAAGATATCATCTGATACATTGCAGTTCTCACATCCATTAGACAAAGGTGCAACAAAATCTAATACCTGGGAGCTGAATGTAGACAGATAATTACAATTCTATGATACTCTAAATCTTCTTTGGGGTCTTGTCACAGGCTGTCAAATCTGCAAAACAGACCCAATATTCAAGTGTAGCATCTTGATTTCAAGACCCACATTTATATTCTGACAAGTTACCGTCCTTAGCTCTGGGACCCCTCAGGGCAGGCACAGTAAGGAGCACTAGAAAGGAAACAACCACATTATTTTTTTACTCAGACTTGTTTTCATTTACAAGCTGTAACATTTGACACAGCCAAAGCCTGAAGGCAGCCTCTCTCTTCTGGGTCTCCCCATCCCAGGCACACCAACAGTTTACATCTCTGTGGGGATGGCATTTTCTGTGTAAGGGAGGGACAGAGGTGCTGCAGGCTGAAAGCCAGCACCACTTCTGACCTCTGCCCACCATGGACTTCTGCAGAGAGCCATCCTCTATGGCCCTGTGCTAAAAATCTTCACGGTACAGCAGGGAAGAGCTGCATGATGCAGATGGCCCTTGACCACTTGCCCCCATCTTCACTATCCCTGGTGTCTGGCAAGAACCAAGGCAATGCTGTCATGAGGGGGCTCCAGCCCATGGTGACTTCTACAGGTCTTCCATAAGACCAAATGGGATTTCTAGTTTGCCAAGGGGAGCTCCCAAACTGCGAGATGTTTTCCTAAGTACGTATCCTAAAG
Source organism: Platyrinchus mystaceus (assembly GCA_035041135.1). Classification (NCBI taxonomy): domain Eukaryota; kingdom Metazoa; phylum Chordata; class Aves; order Passeriformes; family Tyrannidae; genus Platyrinchus; species Platyrinchus mystaceus. The sequence goes on from JAWWLV010000045.1 coordinate 12,238,696, forward strand.
ACCAAGTTTTTGGAGGCAGGGCATTCTGGGTGAATTGTTACAACCTGTGTTTTGCAAATGAGTCTATTGTAGTAATTTCTCAAAAAGACACGTTATAAATCAAAAATCAATTCACATGTTGAGAAATTCGAGTGATAGTATCAAGGGGAAAAAACAAACCAGAAGTGCTCTGTTGCAATATTTTCAAAATTAAATGGTCTTGGTTTTGTTATCTAATACTGTTACATTCTAAAATTGATCCATATTTAGTGTTAATAAATGGTAAAAATGTGTGAAAAGCGAGTAATGTATCTGACTGGATATTAGTTTTCCCTAATTTATTTTCACTTTGGACACCAAACAGAAAAATCAATTATTCTCACTACTCTATTCGGGATAAATAAGTGCTTCTCTTCTAATACACTGCTCTCCACAGTTTTCTCCTCTGTTACGGAGACTCTTACCAGTATTAACTTGTGGTTTTCCCCAGATGATGCCTTCTGACATTTTCATTCACATAATTTCCCCTTAAATTTTTCTGCTATTAGTTGTGATTATAATGAGTTAGCCTCTCCTGTAAGTTTCATTAATGTAATGTTTATTGCCTCCTTCAGATAATGAAGCTACTAATTAAAATTGTATCTAACAATGATCCACTGGGTATATGGCTAAATATTGCTCCAGTGTTGGTTTTGATTATTTTCATTGTCTTTCAAAAGGTTTTCAGTATACATTGTAATGAGCCCATCCAAGTCATTTAGAAAATTTTGGAAAAGATACTATAAAATGCATTATCATGTTCTTCAATAGAATCAGAATGCTATCCCCCTTCCCCTCTATTGCCACCTAGCTGGCCAGAACTATGTTGGATAAAGCATATACTGTGTAAACTCCTACTGTTTACGACTCTTTGTTTCATTAGCCTCTTCTTGTTAGTGGCCATCTCCATCTATTTTGCCCATCATTGTACACACACTTATTTTATGCAGAGTGTGTAATTATTGCATTTTTCCCACTGTGAAAGTCTTGATACTTTTTTTCAGAGCTATTCAAGTGCTGGCTCTACTTAACAGCTGTTTACCTTGGTAGCAACATTAAGAGGAAAAATTAGTTTAGAGACATTCTTGGGGCCAAAGATGATTTCAGCAGTACACGCAAAGTAAACATTTATTCAAATGACTGCCTGGGGCTGAAAACAAGGAGACATTCCAGAAGTCCGTTAGCATCAGGAGAAGGACCAAAAGACTACATAAAGTGTTCTTTTATTTCTCAGTGGAAAGGGAAAATTTACAATGGATGACATGAGGACTGAAACTTGGTGGGACTGTTTTTTGCTTCCTCGTGGATGTTAATATTGATCACATGGTTAATGCCATTATCTTCATTATAAAGAGGTAAAACTCCAGGTGTGGAATTGGAATAGGTTTAAGACCACAAAGATGGGTTTGCTGATTAGGGAAGACCATGCAAATTACTGAGGGAATGGCAAATCTTACAAGACAAGAGGCTGAGACAATATCAGTACATGGGGTATGTACATGGGGGATGCCAAGTTTAGAATATTAGGAAGATTATAAAAGACAAATATAGTGTCTGTGTTTAGAAAGGGATGGCGGAGGAGTATGAACGTGGAGCATACAACTGAAGAAGTTACAGATCAGTAAGCTTTAATTCCTAGAGTAATATGGGAATGAACAACGTTTTTTATGAATACATGGAAGATAAAACCGAGATGAGTAACACCTAGTATGGATTTATCAAGGAAAGATCTTTTAAAATTTAATTTATTCTGCTCTGTTACAGGATAACTTGCCTTAGTAGATAAAGGCAAAGATACAGGTACCCAGCTTGACTCTTTTAAGGCTTTTAATGCCCTCTTAAGTAATATTTTCATATCCAGACGAGAAAAGCTTGTTTAGGTGAAGCTCCTGGAAGGTGAATGCATAGGTAGGTGGCAAGGAACACTAAAAGAGCAGCTACTCATAGCTCACTGATATATTGAATGTATGTATCTTTAGCAGTTCCATAAGAGTCTGCCTTGGGTTTGGTGTTACTCAATACTGTTATTAATGGCTTGAACAGTGAAATAGGTTATATGCTTATTAAGTCACTAGATTATATTAACCTAAGTGAGCTGCAAGCACTCTGGAGACTAAAGCATTTAAGTACTTAAGCTGTGCCCAGGTTAGTATAACCTGCTTGTCATCAAGGCTAATTAATCACATTAGCATCTTGCTAATGTGACCATACTGCTTGGGGTAGCTGTGATATCCCTGAACGGCACTGCATTATGCCACAGAGATTCTCTCAAAGAGAGAAATTCCATACTTTCTCCATTTAATCGCCTTCCACAGTCTGCTCCAGGTCAAGATGCTGATTTACTGGTGGGTCACTTAGGTACATTTAAACATTTTACCGAAAATCCTCTTGGAAACAGCAGACTTAATTGTACCGTGTTGTGTAATGCTCACTTTATGCTGGAATATCATCTTGCACAGCATCAAAATCACTCACTGCAGCTCCCAAGCCTCCCTTGCATATTCCTCTATTCCGAGTATTGATCAGGCCCTGTGTGTTAGAAAGGTCTGCACAGTCCCTAGTATCTACACTGGAGGAGTGGTAATTTTCCTGCTTTACATGAAAATATATTAGATTGCAGGAGGACTATGATTCTAGCAGATCAATGCCAGAGGAGTTAATATCACCTACTTTTGCCTCCCCGCTGTACAGTTCTAAAATTAGAAGCAAGCAGAAACACTGTGCAGCATCCTAATTGGCTTGTCGCTAGGGTAAAGTAACTGGCCAGCTTTTGACTTACTGGAGATCAGAAGGTCCTCTTGCTGCATCCTCACTGGTCTGTTGCTTAACCTCTCAAGAAGAAATATTTGGAAATAAATGTAATATATATTTAAATAGATTAGAATGTTAATCTATTTAAGGCACCATTTTTTTAGCCTGTGTGAGGCAAAATATTTTTAGTCATTCTTCACTGTGAAAAAAATTACCTGAAAACATTGTAAGTCACATCCTGACTGCAGTAATTTTACCTTGTTAAAGGCAAAGAAGGGGACTTCACCACTGGCAGGTAGAAATTTTGAGAGCCTCATCAAAGTTATGTTTAGCATCATACAGTCCTTATTCAAATGACTGAGTGTTCATGGTAGTAAAGTCACAGCCACCTGCATGATGCTTGGGGCTCCAGAAAGAAAAACTAAAATGCATCTTGCTGGCAGAAGAGTTTATGTACTTATCTTTGACTGGGCTGGTCCAGAGAAAAACAAGTCCTTCTTTATATGAATTTCAGTCTAGGAGACATAACTACACTTTTATTATATGAAAAACATGTCTAGCCACCAGCCTTAACTGTATGGCTATCTTTGAAGATGTACAGTATATGGCCTGCAGCACAGTATCTCACAGCACCTTTCGTTTTATATCTACTGATCCTCTGGCAAACAGATGTCGCAGCAATAAAGGCAAGATTTCCATCATTTCAGGAGTCTCTGGTGGTGTCTCTGAACGGCACGACACAGCAAGCCACCTGAAAGCTCTGTCTGGGTTAATTAGCAGCACTGATAAGCAGGCTGTGGTAGTGCTGCAGAGCCCTGCACTGGGTGGCTGCTCTTGGGGGTGAGATGACTCTCTCAGAGAAGCCCTAGCAGCTTCACTGGGCCATGTGGAATGCCCTTGGCATTGTAAGAGAGCTTAGTGGACCTCAAGAGGAAGCATTTCTTGGTGGACTACAAAGGTTAGCTCCCAAGTGGCCTATAAAATGTTTTATTTTAGACAGTGTGTTTCAGAGTCATTCTGCAACTCCTCCAAGTTAGAGAGGCTGTGGGAAGGAAGCTGAAGCAGGTCTTAGCTGAGTCATGTGTCATGGTGCATTAAAATCTCTTTTTCCTTGCCATGGATCTTAATAACTATGTTCCCACTTTCCCTGTACTTACTTCATAAGGTTCATCCCACCTGCTTTTCCCTTCAACAGCCACTGTTCATCCTGCTTTTTTGCAAGTGAACCTACCCTGGATTCAATGAAGTCCAATCTTCTGCTGTCACTGGGAAACCTGCTACTTAATCCCTCTCCTGTGCTTTTCTTTCTTTTAAAGGCTGGTGGGATCTTTTCTTCCTTTTAGACTTTGCTTCCACATACAACCCAGGTACTTCTCACCTCCCTCACATCCTTTTCCTCTCATGGCAGCCACTGCTCCTTGCCTGATCATCACTCTCCCACCTGCCCCAGTTCTGTCTACTGAAGTGGACTTCTGTCATTTGCAGCCAAGCACCTTGGATCAGGGTAGACTTTGGAATACGTGACTTTTTTCTGATAATTGCACCCCATTCCCCAGTGCTTTTGGATATCGACTCCTGCAGCCTGCTGGATATATGGCTCCAGCATGGCTACACTGTGCTTTCCCGAGCTCTGCTCTGCTTTGTGGATGCCCTATGGGACTCCCCCTCTGCTATCACCACCAACAGCAGGACTAAATTGAAGAGGAATGGGGCAAATCGTCTAAGTTGCTCACTTCCTAATTTTTAAAGTAGGCCTAAATTGGACCATTTCTGGCTGAAACAGTGACTGCAGCAGCAGTTTCAGCGACACTGGTAACAGCAATTCTAGCCAGCCCTTTGCTGTGCCTCTCCCACAGTTGTTAACACTATGGAAATAGAAAGAAATGCCCTTTCCTACTACACAAGAAGGAACATTTCACCAGTGCAGCTGAATCCCAGGAGGAAAGAAAGCCAAAATGTGCAGAAACTATAATAAAAAAAAGACATAATGTAAAAGTTAATGCTTTTTGATAGACAGCAAGTGCTCACCAGTGATGAAGCTGTGGGTTGCCACAGTGACAGAGCTGCACACTGGGGCTGCACATCACTGGGCTGCACATTGGGGCTGCTTAAAGGCAATTGCCCTGCTGCTCTGGGCAAGCACACCAGAGACTGTTTGCAGCCAGCTCCAGACAGAACAAGGGAAAAATTCATCTGCACTAATGCATGCCTCAAGATGCTGCCTACCAGCACTTAGGCTGTAATCAAGCCTAAAATATGCATAGGTTATCTCAATCATCAGTGAAATGGCACAAAAAATCCCGCTTGGCCTTTAGCGTTGTCCAAGCTCCAGCTCACACTGAATGCTGGAAAACAGGGAGCAGAACAGAGCCCTTTTGCTTTTTCAGCTTCTATTTTGGATGCCCCACGTACCCTGGGACACAGGCTGGAGCAAGTCTACTATGACTTGCCTTCCTCCTCTTTGAGACCCATGATCTGGGCCAGCCCAAATTAAATGAGTCTGTTATTTGCACATATGCAATCTGCCTTGTGAAAAGGTTATAAGAGCTATATGTAGCTACTTAAGTGTGCTCAGAGTGAAATTACCAGTTGTTGATAGGCATTGGGTGAACATGATAACCAGTGAGTGACACCAGAGAAAGCTGGGAGGAAAGTCCCAGAGAAGTGGAGCAGTTCATGTACCCTTCACACAGCAATAGATACAAAAAACCTCCTGACAGCCCAGACCCCTCTGTCTACCAGGAAAAAAAAAAAAAAGCCTCTGAGGCAGAGCAGCGTTTTAAGAGGGTTGTATGGGAGAAAGTGCTCAGAGGGGTTGGCAAGAGACAGTCATGTGTCTGAGCAGGGGCATCTCCCTCCCACGGAAGTTTGCCTTTGTCTGTGTGAGCTTGTTTTCGTGTGCTGAACAGTTTTTTCTGAGTTCCCTCACCTGTCAGCAAAACTTATCATTCATTGTCAGACACCTTTGTTGCTATTTATTCATTAACACATAACTTCCTACTACCCTATTCCCTTCTCACAGGCTTCTTTTTTTGTGTAAGTCTTCTTTCTTGAAAACTCTTCTCCAACCATACGTTCACTCCTTCCCCCCTCTGTCTTGCTCTTAATTTCCCACCACACGAATATCAATGAATTCCCAGATGTGCATTTTTTGCTAGATATTGCCCACAGCCCAGCAACTGAATTCATCTGTTCTTCTTATCCACGGTATCCAAGGGTTTCCTGGCACAACACACAGCCTCTCCCCCCAGACAAAATACTTAAGCAGTTCTCAACCACTGCTCCACCACTGTAAATAATTGACAAGTTCCAAACAGAAATGTTGTGATTAGAAACATTAGCCAAATAACAGGCTTTTATTTTGTGTTTTGTGTAATGATATATATATATATATATATATATACAAAAAATTAGCACCTCTGTGGTCAGAAAAAAAGATCAGCAGTATGGTCCAGGCCAATTTGGAACACAACTGTACTTTTAAAGGTTATATAAATTCTCTTTGAACTTGTATATTTTTAACCACACACACAAATGTTTTTAAAAACAATATTATGGTTGGAGAATTCAGTACTGAAGAGGATGTGCCAAAAAAAAGAGCTGTCTCTGCCACTTGATTTACATCCTCTTTGTTTTGCATTGCACGCTCACATGCTAATTGGTAAACAGGATCCTGCCTTATCAGGTGCAGGAGACAACAGCTGCTGTCCAGAAAGATCAGGATGATGAGAATCCTGTTTCACTGTTGAAGAAGCTTTTGGTGAAAATCCTAGCTTAAGACTTGGACTTTTTTAGATTAGACTAGGTGACAACCACAAGGCTGGGACCCAGTTGATTCTCAGGGAGAAAAACAGTGAAGGTACAACAGGGTTGTTGGAGAGAAAGAATAATCTGAGGATTAAGATGATGAAAGCTGTCTTGAAGAGCTGGGGACTATCCCTGCTTCTGCCACAGAATTCTTCTGTGATGCTAGGCAAGATGCTTAAACTTTTTATAGATGAGCAGCATCTCAGTATGACTCCTTCTGAGGCCTCATTTTCAGAACTGCTGCAACCAAAATCCATGGGAGCTCCGCTCTGAGAAATGAGGTCTCAGCTGCCTTTTAACTTTTCTGTCCAGAATACATCAACCTTCTATCTCATGGAGACATTGTGTTTTCTAATGCAGTGAAGCACACGTATAATTGTGGTAAGAACCATAAAAATACCTCCAGAGTCTGTCTTCAGGTATTCCCAAGAAACCTCCATACCAAAAATTGAGACTAGAGGATTCAAAGCTCTAGAGAGGGACACAGTGTGATTCAGGTGCCCCAAAAAACAGATGTCTAGTACCACTTCCCCATTTTCAATGCCACTTCCCCATTTTCAATGCAATAAACTGAAGGACTCATGGGTATCACCTAGAGCCCATGTGAAATCCGTGCTCTTTTGGTGCCAGAGACCAGAGAGGACAGAACAACCAAAATCTTGACTAAGGTCTTGTTTCTCACACTGCTTTATGCAGCTTGTCAGCAGAATCCTAGTTTCTTTCCCTACTTCTGGCCTTTCCTTTTCCTGCCCAGACTGGCTACCACATTTACCTATCCCTAGGGTCTAAGTCTTGTTCCCCATCTTCTTTTCTAGTCTCAGTATTTTGTCCTCCTCAGCTCCATTGGCCCATTTCTTCTACAAACAACTTATTTCTCCTCTCCTGGCTCCTTCTCAAGTCCGTATCTCTTTCTCCTGCCTTACCAGTTCCCAGGTTAATCTTTCTTGGATGTGTGCACATGTACAGACTCACTACCCCTAAACCTCCTATTTAGCCCAAATCCCTTCCCCACTATCTTCTCTCTTTTAGATCTCTCAGAACTTCCTGCCCAGCCCTCCCTCTGACCTTCATTCCTAAATTGTCTTGGGCCACTTCAGGCCTCCTCCTTCCTTCTGTGTCTGGCTTGTATTGCCTCCACCTCCATGCTCCATGGCTTCTTAGAGGTCAGGGAAGAGAGGCATGCTGTACCAAGCCCTGGGGCCCAGCTAGCCTCAGCCTGAAGAAAATAGAACTGAGCACTGAAGAACCACCACTCCTCCTGGTGCTTGAGGCTGGAACAAGTTCAGTTATTCCCTGAAGGCCGCATATGAGCAGTCCAGTCACGTGCAGCAGCTGCAGCAGGAGCACGACATGCAGCAGAGCATTCGTGGGCACCTCCACCAGCACTGGACAGAGCACACTCGGTGGAACCAAATCGCCAGCAATTTTATCTGTACTTTGCACGCTTAGACCCACTTCCCTAAGAAAGAGGCAAGTGTGAGTATCTGGGGTCCACACTGCCTATGCTGCCTGTGTCTAAGCATACCCATGCCACACATTCCACCCCACTGCCCTCCAAGGACAGCACTCCCGCAGCCTGACTGCATGGAGACGGCTCCCCTCGTACCCCTGTTCTTTGCTCACAGCTTTCCAAGCTGTCACGACTCGAGAGCGGGGGCCTAAAACTGTCAGCGGGTGCTGCACCTTCCTAAATCCCTTTGCTGGAAACTTGGGAAGTGCTGGCGTGCCGCTCCATTGGGCTGCGCCTGATTACCTGCAGTCGTGGGACAGAAATCAAACTTCGCCTGAAACAGACGAAAATTTTTAAGGAATGCCAGGAGTCATTTCAACGGGAGTCTCTCTCCCCCTTCCTCCCCTGCTCCTCCCGGCGCTGCGGAGCGCCAGTATTTAACTGAGCGCGGCCCCTGCCGGCACCGCGCGGCAGCCGGACCGCTCAGCTCTGCCGAGCCTCGCTGGGCTCCGGCTGTGCCATCGCTTACCGCTGTGAGCTCGGGCTCAGCGCGCAGGTCGGGGACTGCAAATCCGAGTGTCATTGGCACAGGAATGATTATTACCAGATGCTAATTGCTCGTTAATGTATGCTAATCACTGCTGCATGCCAGCACGCTCGGCGCACCGGGAGCCAGGCCGCGGGCACTCGGCTGGAGCGGAGCTGCTCCTCTCCCTCCGCGGTGTCGCCTCGCCCCGCGCCCACGCCGGGAGCCGCCACCGCGGGGCCACGGCTGCGCCGTGCTCGCACACCGGTGTTCTCCGCGGCCGCCATCCCACCCCTGAGGCGGGGAGCGGCCCCTGGTGATTCCTGCCTCCCCCGGGCTTCAAGCTCTGCCTCGCGGAGGTTTCCTTCAGGCGGGAGACGAGCGTCTCCGGGCTCCCCCAGCGCCAGGGCAGACGCCGCCGCTCACCCGCCGCAGGGGACCCAGCAGGTGCCGCCCCCGGCTGGAGAGGTGATGATGTTTTGTGCGGGGACGGGAACACCACACACAGGTTCTAAACTTTAAAATCCGCTGCCTGAACACGTCTCCCTGGACGCGCTTCGCTGAGCGGCGTCGGGAGCGGCTCGACCCAGCAGCTGCTGCCCCGGCCGGGAGAGGCGCCCGCGGGCTGCGGGGCTGAGGGGAGGTCGCGGCTGCAGCGCCCCCGCCGCACGCAGGGCTCGCCCTGCCCGCCCGGGGACAGGACGCCGGCGGCCCCTCGCCCCTGGCTTCCCCTCGGGAGACGGCGCCTCAGCCGTGCCCGCCCCGCCGCGGTGGCGCAGGGCGGCGGGACGCCCGCGGCGGGCGGTGTGCGGGTGGCGCCCGGCGGCGGAGGGCGGGCTGCGGGGCGGG
>JAWWLV010000045.1:12262549-12285243 GCA_035041135.1 Platyrinchus mystaceus
AAGGGTGGGCTCAGTTCAGCGCAGGCTGTGTCTCACCTAAAAAATCCATTGCGCAGGCTTGAAAGGTCAAAAGACCTCTCCCAAATCTTCGTTCGTGAAGACTGGCCACGGCCATGTTTCCTGGTGAAGTTGTCACTTACTAGCTTTCCATGCACCTAATTATTTTTTGATGCTATGCTGCTGTGTAAACCATCTTCCTAACTAGCTAAGAAATGTGTAAAATCTCTTCATCTTGTTGATGTGCAGTTGCATGTTTAATGTTTTATGTGGATATGTTGGTATCAGATATGTTGGTGTTGAAGAAAGAGCAGGCTCATCAAGTTGTCCTTGCTCACATGGGATGAGTAGCAGAGCAACACCAGCTTCCCTGCTCCATCCTTACTGCCTCCTTTCCTGCCTCCTGTGGCAGTTTCAGAGGGAGAGAGAGGAGGGAACACTTTGTCAACAGGATAAACAAGTGTTCAGTACATCAAATGACTGTATATAAGGTACACCCTGAGCTTCAAATGCAAAACTCTTGGTCTTGTACATTTCTATGAAAGCTGGTGCATGCAGTGTGCATACTTAAAAATGTGTTCAGGATTTTGCACTCTGTTAGGGACAGATCTGCAGATACAAGTATCTGAGTTTAAATTTAGTCTCACTGAATTCAGGGAGTTTCTGTTTGAACTTAAGATGGTATATTTAATACCCGAGTATAAATTGTGCTTTATTAAATTTTAGTTGTATGGTACACTGGAGGAATTGTGCCAAGGCAAAAGTGAAGTTGTCTGGGAAATTGTAACTGCATTTTTGTTTCTTCCCAAGAGACATAGTTTCTTTTATTCCCTGGGGCTGCTTTTTCCCAAATTGAGTCTGAACCAAATGCAAAGCAAAATTCTACAGACAGCTCCATTTTACTTTACACTTCATCAGGTGATGGGTAAGCATAGATTCAACAGCAGGGATATGCCAAAGAACATGCAATGAAATGCCCAACTACACACACCTGGCTTAGCCTGTCAGGCTGCAGTATGACCACCGGCCTTGGCAGACCTAACCTGGCTTTGGCAAGGCCAGTCAAGTATTTCTTCAGTACATCCAGAAGTGTTCAGAGTCTTAAGGTGTTATGTCTGCCTCTGGTAGCCAAGCCATCAAGCAGTTGTCTACATCCAGTAGTCCGTGTTTAAAATGCCGCAAGGGTCCTGTCTGACCTCTGACTGCTTTTGCAGCAGGACACAGGTCTCCCACATCTACATCTACACACAGATGTCTCACAAGCAGTAGAACTGCTCAAGTGGTATTAGGCACCAACATGCTGGCAAGGAAATCAAACCCTGGTTCTACTCTCAACTTGCCTGTAAAACTTCTGCTTAGGTTTCTCAGTGTGGACCTGAATCCCACCCTCTGTGGTTATGAAGTCAACCTGATCTCAGGCTCTAATTAGCCCTGGCTGTGAGCTCTTCTCAGTGCAGCCACCATGGATGCGGGGCATAGATGTTTTGTCATGTGGACAAGCCTTCAGAGATGCTGGTGTTGGCCAAAGGCCAGTGCAGCCAGCTAAAACTGCTTTGTCCAGTGGACTGCAAGGGGGCCATCCATGGGGATGGCTCTAGGAGTATTTTAATTTTGGTCAGAAGCACATTTTTAAAGTTAATCTTCCAGTTGTTCCAGTTTAGTGTGAATTGGTTCACACTGTGGAGCAATGTTGGCATATGCAAACTGGGTTTCTCTCCCAGTTGTTCTTCAGGATTAGACCTAATGCACTTCTACCACTAATGTGTCTGCCTTCCACCAGACCAGACTAGATTTGGTCCAAAGTGAAATCTCAGATGCACACACGTTCTGGATATTAGTCCTAGGCTCTGTTTCACCTTTTAGAACCACTGTGTTGCAATACCTAACTTGCTAATGTATATAGGCTATGCTTTTATACATTGGATTTGATTAAATTAGGCTTGCTTGTGTCTTGGATTTATAAAGTTGAGTTTAGGGATGATTAAACAACTGTTTTGTTCTTGATTAGCAATATTCTGTCAACCATAGTTCCTGCTTAGCGTGCTTTTGCCTGGGATTAAAATAAAGCTGCGGTGTCATAAATACAGATATCAGAAATGTGTTAAAGGAATTTGAATTACCTAATGCTAAAGGAGATTAGTGGATAGTGTATGAAGAGCTGCAAAATACGTATTGGCAACTGCTAAAGAAAGCTGTTGTTATTTATTGCTTCCATTTATCATAGCACTAAAAGTCAGGTTCTCATAATTTAAGTAAATGCCTCAGTTCTGCTGAGCTTCAGTGATATCTAGAAGAGAGGAATAAATACAGGTAATAATGTGAACCTAACATTATTTTCTGAAAAATTTGAATAGTCTAAAATGAAATTGCATTAGTATTTTCTATGTAAGTTCTACAGTGTCTTAGTTTTTGATGCTGTATCCTCAACAGACATTGTGATAGGTGATTAATTTGTATGTGGATTTAGCCAATTGAGAATGGGAGCAAGGAAAGTCATTGTAAATGAATGCTCATTCTTTTGCTCTGTAAAGTAATGTATTTAAATTGTTATTTCTCAAGCTCTTCTAGAATATGTTATGGTATTATTATCCTGTTCTAGAATCTGTTAGCATCAGTGAAAAATTGTCTGGTTGTTTCAACAGAATCCATCAGCTGAGGAAAGGATTTAAGCACATGCTTTGATGGACTAGAAACTCATGTTTTAAATGCTTGGCTTAATTGAAATCCGAAAAAAATACCCACCCATCTGATGTTATGGATGTCAATCAAATATTTCCTGTATACTTTCTCATTATTTATACAGATACATACATTACAATAAATAATGGGGTAGCAGATCCCTACCAGAAAATTTAGAGGTTAGCTTCTAAGGACTATTCAGCAGTCCTGACTTAGTACTGAGCAATCTTACTCTTGCAAATAATCCCATTTTGTCTATGCCATTGAGTATTAAAGGATCTATTAATTCTTGTACCCACTTAAGCTTTTAAAGAGGAATGGCTATATGGTCATTTGGTACATAACATTCTGCTAGCATGGAGCCATGTTAGGATGCAGTGGGAAATGGTAAGGTGGGAGTTAATGCATGCTTTACTACTGCAGATCTTAGTAGGAGTCTTAAGTTAGCACAAGTAAAATGAATTAATTAGCTTATAGCTAGTGTACCAAATTGTCTTGTGCTGTAAAATGTATAAACACATATCATATAAAAAGGTCTACAGCAAGCATTGCCCTAGCAGCAGATTGGAGACAGAGTTGTAAAATTAAGTATAGTATCACTCTTTAGAAAGTAGAGTGTACTCTAAGTGTTGGGTTGGTGCAGTGTCAGTGTGAGCAAGATCCAATTGCTGGCTGTCAATGTAATCACAGACCATACGAGTGAAAGTAAAGTGTTTGTGCAGTTAAAATTATGAAGATAAACTGCTACCTAAGTGACTAGCCAGGTGACTATCAGTAATGCATTTATTTTTCTTACCCACCTAAATAATTTAATTAATAATAATTTTCCAAACTTCACAGTTACCCAAAGCAATGTGAAACCGTATGTTGAGGTTACTGCCTTCTGTCTGTTTCTCTCTCCTTCCCTCCCTTTACACTGAGATTTGTGTCCCCACAGAATTATGTCCCTACTGAGGCTGCAAGCCCCCTGGAGCAGGGACTGCATTTGATTTGATGTTTGAACAGAGCCCAGCATAAGCTGAATCCCGATTGTGGCCTTCAGCCTTGACTGCCTTGCAAATTGCAGTAGAAATAATAATTATTGTTTGAATTTTATTTGAGTGGTGTGAGTAGCATAAGCTTGATGAGCTACCCAATTTGCAACAATAGTAACTATGTACTGAGCAGACCCTGCTGTGCGACCTTGGGTAAGTCATTTCACCTTTCTGGATTTTTCTGGCTGTAAAATGAAAGTGAGATAATTTCTTAAAAAATGCTCTACGGGCATGGGCTGTTATTACTGCAAAGAGCTGATTGCATGTGGGTTCTGGTCTGCTTTGTGCAAAGTGACCCCTTACCCTTAGAAAAACTCAGATCTCAAGGCATCTTAGTAGTAGTCAGGGTAAACAAGGAAAAATGGTAATTACCTAGAAAAGGAAAAGGCAAAATTAAACATATTTGTGGATGTACATCACTGTGAGCAGCCATCTGTAGGACGATAAATAGTGAGAGATATATATATAAACACACTGTGTTGCCATTCCAAACAACATATTCTGTGTGTTTATCTCTGCATTAATGAGGTACTCAGCTCGGTTTTGACATCTGTCACTTTACAGTCATGGCAGTGCAGATCTGAATTTGAGAACAAAATTCATGGGAGATTATTTTAGCCTTTTATTCCGTGCATTGGAAGTACGTGTGATGCAACACATTTGGTCAAACCATGTTTTTCCCTTGGATGACAAGACTGAAATGACTGCATAACATAAGCAGATGACATAGTTTGAAATGCATCAGTTCAGGAACCCAAACAGGTACTGAGGCCATCATCATCATGGGCAAGGCTTGAGAGGACCGCTTTCATACAGGGAGGAATGACTGACAGATAAGCAAGGTTTAGTTAATCCTATTTATTTGGTCACTTCAGCATTCAGACAAGTGTTACACTTCCTTTTTGACTTGCTTTTTCTTTCAGAAGGGAACTGCAGCATAGCCAGAAATATAGCTCATGGCTCATTTACTCACAGTGCCAGCGAGTGCCACCACAGTGATTCTCTTCTGAACTTACATGAGTGACAGATTGTTCAGACCACTGGTTCTCAGCATCCCCCGCATACTGGTGTGCTGTAGAAGGTTGTGTTGGCAAGAAGTGCTGCAGGGAACAGAAGTACAGTTGATACATGAGGAGTTACCAAAGACAGTTGAGCCACATCCTGGGACCTTGCAGATGAGTGCCCTAGCTTTAAGTTCCCACAAGATTTAGCATTTCACTTTTTTCTTCATCCTATACATGTTTGTTCCAGTTGTTCAGCTGTGGCTGCTTTGAGTGGATAGATGATGGGATCAGGAAAGATGCCATGCATAGAGAAGAGGATCTGTTTATGGAGTGACTTAGAAGAACAGCAGCCAACACTGATTTTCTGCAACTGAGTGGAAAGAGGCAACCTCACCTTGATCAGAAGGACAAAATCTTGGAAATTTTCAGTGCACTTCACTACAAAGCAGAATTTAGTTTGTCTCAATAAATAAGGAGGACTTTCTCCTTCTTCACTGTTGGCTCCACTTAGTGAGATATTTTTCTTATGAATGTATTTGCCCTTTTTTAAAACAGTCTGTGAAACTGTACTAATTCTCACATAAGGCATGCAGGTGAGAAAATGCAGGTAGCACAGAATTAGAGGAATGGGTAATTAGCCACCCTTGTGCAGTCATGGTTGATGGCTGCCCAAGTGGGTTCCACTATAACATTTTAAAAGCAAATGGGTAGTCATTTGTGGTGCATTGCTGCAAGCTAGATTCCTGGTGACTGAAGATTAGGGAAGAACCTACAAATTGTCTCTGAGAAACTCTTAAAGGCTGCTCATGCTATGTATGCTCTGGTTGTCCTTTACTTGCAGTTCTGGCAAAAAAATTTATGTGAGCCTGGAAGTAAAGGGATAATAGTGAAACTCCAGGTAAATAATCCTTGCTATTGTACTACAAATATATCTGTTTCTTCTCTAATGCTAATACCCATGTGGGACGAGTTTCCTTCCAAAAAGCACGAAAGCAATAAGAAGATAACAGTTTTCACCCAAGGCTAGTAATCTGGCAAAGATCTGGATACTATTCCTGAGCTGTGAGTTTTAATGCTACTATCTGCAGAGATGGTGGATGGATAATTTCAATCACAAACACTTAGAAAAATCTGACATGGGGCACTGTTCCAGGAAAGCAGTGCCAAGAAGGATAATTTTATTCTTCAGTGAGTTTTTGGGTGGTACTTACCTTATGCACTGAGAACCTTTTATAGGTTATTTCTTGAGCCACATTTTGTCGATGAAACTTCTGCTCCACAGCCAGAGAAGGCTTCTGTCTGGGGGGGAAAAAAATCCATAGTGTTGGCAGCAGATTTTATGACATATTGGGTGATGTCATTAAGGGAGCTGTTAGCAATCTGTCTTTTACGGAGCAGCTTGGACTAGTCCAACGTAAGGGAAGTGATTTAATTCCATGTCTGCTCAGCTTTCTACGGTGGAATCAGTGGAATCAGTGGAAGCTCAGGAGCATTAGGAGGTACAATATGATACTCTCCTGATTGCTTTGCTGTCATTTCCAATTTATGGCCTAAAATGCATGCCCAGAGGGGCTCACAAGGGCTTGTTACAGGGTGCTCCCCCCATTCTGTTGGGTATGGTGACTGTACAGGGTGAGCACTCTAGAATTCCAGGAATAACTGGAATGACTGTAGCATGTAACTCAGGTTATGCAAATGGTTGCTGACAAACGGTAAGGGAAGGAGAACTCTGCAGGAGTGTCCATGAAGAGGCACATGAGGAAGTGCTCTTCCTGGTGGAGGGCTGTGCGTTAACCCAGCTTGTACCCATGCCCTGAAGCCTGTTGTGACTGTTGCAGCTTTCTATCAGCCTTCATTTCACCTGCAGGTGATTTGATCTTATCTTCTGTGTGTTTTCCCAAGAGGGGAAGGTGAAGGTATGGATGTCCCACGGGGAGGACAGCTTGCTAGAAATGGAAAGAGAGCATGTTGCCTCTTCCAAAGATCCTCAGCTCTTCAGTGCAATATTCTTTTCTGTTGGATATTTATGGTTTAGGTCAAAGAGCAGAACAGCATAAAATTGTCTTCAGACATGCTGCATAGCACATCCAGCCTTCTCCTGCTTTTCCTGTAGGACACAGAAAGCTGGCTCTGGACTGCCATCAGGAACCAAATAGGTCCTTCTCCCCATCCCTGAAGGATACATGGTGCTGTGATGCTTGTGTGGGGATACAGGCTGATAGCTCCAGTTTGTTGCCAGAGGAGTGGAAAGCAGAAGCACAGGTTGCTTCTGAAAAGGATTAGACAATTAAGAGAGAAGAGATCCAGTGATGGTTATTAAATGTACTAGTCTGCGTGTTTATCACTGATTCACCCTGTGGGGAGCAGGTTGGTGGGAGTAAGGATGGTGTGATGGGGGAAAAACACTTCAAATTCATCTTGCTTCCAAGTGTCTGGTATTGTCTGCTGTTGAAAATGTCATTCCAGGCTAGATGAACCTTTAGTTCCACCAAGTGTATCTATTGCTGATTATTAATTGCTCTTTTGCAGGTAGGTTTAACAGATATTATTTGTCCTTTCTGTGGACCATGGCATATTCCAGCACTAAGTGTCAGTCAGAGGATTGCCTGAGCATCAGCATCCTGGTTTGAGTCTTGAAAGTGCTTCGGGAGACTTTTTATAGAATGAATTCATGGATCTACAAACTTCAGTGCCAGACAGATCCATTAGTCAGCTTTACTGGGTAACACACACCACAGAGTTTTACCAAGCTATTGCTGTACAGAGCAGAACAGTATACTAATATTGGTTCCTTTACTCTGCTAGAAACTGTAATGAGGTGCAGTGTGTGTTTGCTGCCAGAGTCAGGATCATTCTTTTCCCTTCCTGGGAGATGACTACTGAGTTTATTTTCTCCACATATCCTATGATTTTAAAAATACGGTTGTAGCTGACTTAGTAAATGGTTTTACATAACATCTGTGAATGAGAAATTGCCCTAAAGTAGGAGCGATATCTCATAATACATAGTTAGCATTTATATAGTGACTTTAACCAACTGTTTCAAAATATTTTGTACATAAGGATAGGCATGTTTATCACTCTCCCAGTTCTCAGCAACTAAGGGCAAAATGCTTTGCTGTCTGGCAGTTTTTCTGTTCCGTCAGTAGCAGAGCCCAGAAAGGAATCCAGCATCTTCCTCTGCTCTGTTGTTGTCCGGGTCTAATCAAGCTGGGACAATTCATGCACAGCCTGTTATAGGGCCCGTGGTTGTGCAAGTGGTTGAGCTTGAAAGGAATGGAGGACTATTGCTTCAATGACTCAAATGCTGTGGCAGATGGCACTTCTGAAATGCGAGTGTTGTCCTCACAGTCCTCGGAGGCAGTGGGAATGATGTGGTGAGGCTGAGAGGTCAGAGGTGAGCGTCATGAGGTATAATATACATTATATAGCAGGAATCAGAATTGGCAGCCATGTGGACTTAGGTGCAACTGTTGATGATACTTAAATTCTTAAATTTGATCATAAACTAACCACAAGTGAACTAACCATAAGTAGTCATGAACCAAGACACCTAGAATCAAACGTCTGCATGAAAATAAAACATCACAAACCCCAAATACATTTGGGAAGGACTAATTGCCATTTAGAGTCATACCCTTTCAGATTTTCATTTCTGGAATTTGGTCTACAACTCTGAAGATTGATGTGACATTTTTGTGTACTCATAGATCTCCAAGAACCGTCTCTTGAATAAATCACAAAAACCTGAGATACTTGGTGAAATTCTGAGGATGAGCAGCAGTGGGGACAAAATAACAACTACCTCAGAAACTGCAGTCTGAACTTCAGTGGTAAATAATTCCAAATGTACTTTTCTAGGATGGAAGAGCAGTCTTTAATCTAAGTCAGAAAACCAGCTAGTGAGACAAAAATTTGGAAATCTAGGTAAAAAGACATGGCTGAATGACAATCCTGTTTTAAAAAAAGTTTTATGTGGAGGACAGAAAAATGGCAGAAAGGGTAAATATGCCTACAAGAAAACATATGACAGTTAAGTGCTAGCATGTAGAAAAGTGTTAGAAATTGGAAAAATACCTGTCTAAGAGAAATAAATTTGGCTATACAATGATTGCCTGTAAAAGCAAATTTTAATACAAAAAATCAATGGTTTTTTTAAATCTTAATTGTATAACTTCTAATAAGCTACAAGGCTTACATCCTTATCACAAAACTCCTCTAAGCAGGAATTAAGAAAAAAGCAGAATGAGATTTTCAGTTTCCAAAAATAGTTTGCCAGGAGTGGAGGTTTTTTCCTCCTTCTGATTGCAAGAGAATCACTCTGCAGTGTTTTACTGAAGAACAAGTAGTACTGAGTAAAAGAATAATTGAAAAGTGATTTTTCATAGAATTTTCTCCCTTTCTATTCTCTATGCCGGATTTTGTTGTGCTGTCTATATGAAATATTCACGATGGTACTGACCCCTTTCCTTGTGCAATTTGTCCAATGTTTGCTTGGCGATGTTCAGAAGTAGTGGAGCAGAAAATCCCTTGCTACAGCCAGCATTTGCTGGGGATTACTCTTCACACTGGTATATGTTGAAGGAGATTCACTGGACGAAGTGATGAAATGGCTGTATGGCTTCAAGACTAGAAATCTTTTGTGAGTGTGATCCAGACAAACACCCTGGAAAGCTGTGTTCTTTTTGTCCTTTTTTCTGAAAGGCTTAAAAAAACTGAATATGTAGAGCAGTTCTTTGAAATGTGCATATTTGGGCTTCAGGTTAACAAAAGAGGTGAAGATAGTGCTGCCTCTTTGCTTCTTTTCAATACCTAGGAAGAGAACTTCTGGGGTCGACTGAGGCTCCTCTTTTCTGGAAATAATGCTAAGTATTTGCTGTTGTGTCATACTTGACCGTACTGACTTCACTGCATTGCACTGTGAAGGGCATTCTTAAACGTGGGACTTAAGTCTCAGTTAATTGAACTATTAGGATGAGCGTATACAGAAATAAATGTGTCTTGCAGAGTGACTAATGGATTTGTGTTCTCTCTTTTGATAATTGGCTGGTTTTCTTAGAACTCAGACTTGGGAACTCATCAGAGCAGCGACTCCTCGTTTCTGAGAAGGATGTGCTTCTCTCTGGGTACTGCCAGGGAAACTGCCATCAGAACATTTAATTACTTATTACCTTCTCCTGTCTCTATTATCACCTTTATTGTTGCCTGTTGCTCATTACGGGCAGCTAACGATGTCTGACAGCAGAGCAGGTGCAACCTGCAGCATGAGTGAGCCCTTGGCTGCTCTGTTCTGTGTCAGATGTGTTGCATTGGCCACCTGGCTCCAGCGCTGGCATTTTGCGAACTGGAAACGTCGGCATTACCTCTTCCAGCCTAAGTAGCTGTGTCAGAGAAGCAGAGGGGACAGCGCCTCACACCCTGCTTCCTCCCTGAACTTCTCTTGTGTTCTCTAGGTATCTCATGCCATTTGTATTTCTCTATAAAATCCTTCCCAAAAAGTCTCATCTCTTTTTGGCTCTTTTCTGCCAAAAAGTTGGCTGGAAGGATTTGTGGCAAACACCCAAGAGGACAATTCTCACTGAATTCAGCAGCTGTTACAGGAACTTACTTAAGCCTGTCTGGATAAAGAATGTTTCCTGAGGGAAAGGGCAACCCTTTGGTGATGGGGGTGGTCAAGGAAGCTTTTACTCATATGCTTGCATCTACCATGTGCAACTCCTGGGATTGCAGGCAAGTAGCATTCCTAATTTTATTTCTATCAGTCGTCTGAGCAGAAGAGGATGTTATTCTGACAAATGCTCAGTGATTCCATGTAGTGGGGAGGTTGTTGAGATAACCTGATGAAGCAGAAGTACGGATGGTGTCAAACATGCAGATAAGGCAGCAGGAACATGTGAAAAGCAGGCCTGTGATGTTGATTGCATGGAAGAGCAGTCTGTAGGAGATCTCAGGGTAAATACACAGAGCACAGTGCTGTGTGAGTGCAGCTGTGCTGTTCCTTTTTTGGGGCACCCATGGTATGCAGCTGGAATCTGAGCCTTGCTGCGCTGAGCCCTGTCCAAGAGGTACAGAGACCACTGTCCCCCAGAAAGTTCCATGCTCAGAACAGGCCAGGCAGGAAAGGAAGCAGTGGCAGGGAGAACAGAGATAGCTTAATTAAGCATGGTGCCTAGGGAGCCAGGAACACAGTCTGTATCTTTTGACTCTTGCTCCAGTACAAGCCACTAAACTCCACTGGCCAAAAATGGCCTTGGGAGGACTCTTTGGGCTAATGTCCATGGATTGAGCTGAGGTGTTCTTAAAGAATATTCAACCAGACTTCGCTGAGAGATATTAGTGGTAATGGCATGTCATTTGCTTTGCAGTCCTCGTTTCAAATTGCTTGGTCTCTTTCTCTAAATCACGACAGCACAGCTTGGCTCTGTGTCCAGTCTATCTCTGTAGCTATGCTCACTAAAAGTTTTTATACTGAATAGCTGCCATAAATGTACAATATCAGCTTTCCTAATATGGTTAACCCAGTATTTTTTCATTATTTGATTCTTACAATATCAAAAGGTCTGAGTGCTTTTATGGACAGATGACTAGAGAATGTATTTTTGTGAAAAGCATCTCTTTTTTTTTCAGTTAGGAAGCGATTCTAAAAATGCCTGAAAAATCCTTAATGATATTTATTCTACTCATCTGACCTAAAAATAGCTAAAGCAATTTGAGTAGGAATGAAAAATTGCTTGCATGTGGAGTTTCAGCTCTAAGTGGAAGGCAACCTACACTCAGATCAAACACTGAGGTAAAAGTCAGGATTTTCTAGTTTAGAATTGCAATTTTCATACTTTGCAAAAGTATTCTTAGTGGCTTTGAGCATATCATACTGTTTCTTTAAGTCAGCTATGTGGATTACTTGCTGCTAAGGTCTATTGCAGAAATGTGAGTGATAACATTTGTGCTTAGTAAATCACGTTATGCTACTTTGTAGTTAGAATGTGTTTGGATATAACCTGATCTTAATTTCCTATAGACCATGCGACATTGGTTGGGTTTCCTTGGGAATTACTGTTGGAGAAAAAGAGGTTAAACCTGCTAAAAGCCTGTTTGGGCCTTAGAAAGAAAAGGTTTCTCATTTCTGCTTTGCACTCTCTGATCACTCTCTGATCTAAGAGTGTTGGAGCACTTTGCAAACTTCCATGAGCTGAGCCTCTTAACCCCAGCAGCAGCAGGGCAGCTCTGCTGATAGTTAATGAGGAGAAAATTGAGGCTCAGAGAAACACCAACAGTCTAGATTCAAGAGTCTAAGTCTGAAGACACTGGTTTTCTGAGACTAGGTCAAAGTTGCTTGGGAAAGATGTGACATGTCCAGGTATGTAGCCTATAGCTCCAGTCTCTTAATAACCAGATTACCTCTGCTATGACTACCAAACATTCCTCTAAATGGAGCTCCATGCAGAGTTGTAACTTCTTGAACCTGGAAAGATTGACACTGTATTAGAACACAACCAGTGACCCTGACATGATAATATGTCCTAGATTAACCAAAAATTTAGTGCTGTACTTTTCAATGAGATACTGTTTGGTATTAAATGACCTTTTTGTATTTTTATTTCTTTATAAATGGAGATGAATCCAGGTGTCTCTAAGGCCATAGTGCTTGGTGCAGGTGATGATAATCTTACAGTAAAACTCTGTAATGAAAAGCCTGTTACTGTGAAATCTCCCAAATGACAGTCATCTTGTGTGCATGCAGGGAGTCGGGAACCCCAAAAGTGTGGTCTCTAGGAGTCGTGCATGGGGGCTAAAAAAGCAGCACACCATCTACCTACAATGGCAGAAGAATTTTGCCTTAGGTTAGTGTAAGAGCCTGGAGAGTAGCATGAGATTGCATTAAGAAGGGAAAAGCGCCTTTTTTTGTGGATGAGACATACGCTGGTGTTCAGGCTGGTCTCTGTGCTAGAGTCTGGTCTGGAGAGTGAAGTGCCTTTTCTTTCATCTGGAAATTCCATCTTTGTTGATTTTCATAAACCAGAAGGACAAAGGGGATCGCTTTGAACACATTGTATGACCTTCTGGTTAATGTGCCCTATTGGGCTTCCCTGAATTAATTCTGGCTTTTATTAAAGAAAAAAAAAATCAGAAACTGGATTGTCCTGCCAGTCTGCCAGATTCCTAACCAACTCATATTTCAACACTTTCAACATTACTACTTCTACTGCACTTACTATTTCTTTTCTAGTTTCTTTTTCATTCAGGTCTGGATTAGAGAACAGTATGTGTGGTTTTTCCATTCTCACCAAAGGCATTGCATAGGCAGAGGGATGTAAGGAAGGACTTGTAGAAACACTGGAGGGTTGAATAGGGGTAACATGGATTTAGTTCACTTTGCTGACAGTGAGAGTATAGGGGAGCAAAGACACTCTGCACAACAGCCTGGGTGCAAAGGACTATGAGAAGACAGAGGCTGGGTGTGCTTGCAGAGAGATGAGCTGGAATTCCCATCCCTAAGACCTGGAGGTGTGGAAGGAAGATATCTAAGCAGCTTGTCAGCTTAAGCTTATTTGGATAAGCTTTGAAGCTAGTCAGCAGATGAGATGATTTAAGAAAAAGATACTCCACAGTGCAGCACCTTCTGAGCTTCTGACCAGTAGACCCAAAGCTCTTGGGCCTCAGAACTATGAACCCCAGAAACCATGGCTTCTTCCTCTCGTGCTCTAGGAGGAATGAGCCAACAGCATCTGGACTGTTTGCAAGGTCAGATGTCTGTTTCCCATTTCTGCTTTTCTCCATCCCTTCTCAGGGATCATGTCTCAGCAGCCCTTTGGGGCAGGGCTGCCTGAAGCCTGAGGTCAAGGTGCCTGGTTTGGCTTGGCTTCTGAAAGCCTCTTGACACAAAGCAGCAAGGATCAGACGGCACAAAGGTCTGTAGTCTGGTCACTATGTGAGATAACTGTCTAGGGTAAGTGTTTTGACATCTGATTGTTGTTTGCAATATGAACATGTTTCAGTTGCTGTGTGTGGGACAGTTTTTTCCACTGGTGTTAGCTTTCCACAGGGAAGGGGAATGCAAACCAAAGTTCTCAGAGGGGGAAGGATGCTGGGAGCTCCTGTCCTGCCATATCAATCATAACTAACTTTTCTCCTTCTGTAGTTTAACATATCCTGAAAACACAGCCTTTTTACCCAGCCTGTTGGGCTGCCAAAATTCTCCAATCATCACCCTGGTGCCAAGCCACTCACTCAACCTGCCCACGTATC
This sequence comes from Platyrinchus mystaceus, assembly GCA_035041135.1. Classification (NCBI taxonomy): domain Eukaryota; kingdom Metazoa; phylum Chordata; class Aves; order Passeriformes; family Tyrannidae; genus Platyrinchus; species Platyrinchus mystaceus. The sequence continues at coordinate 12,276,510 of JAWWLV010000045.1, forward strand.
TGATTCATCCTGCTTCCACTGCTGATGATCTGTATCCTCATTGCTCTGTCTGCTGTGGTCCGTGAGCTACCTGCCTGTCAGGTCTGTCCAGCTGAGATGCCAGAGAGAAGTCCAACATTAATTGCTGGTATTTTATAAAAATACTTTAATTGTAAAAGTGTTGCATAAAATGCTAACTTCTAAGGAAGACCTGAATTCCCAAACAGAAATTGATTGCATTTCCTGACTCCGTTTCCAAGATAATAATTTCTTGCAAATCCCTAAAGCAATGAAAGGTCATACAAAAAAAGGCCACCGATTATTTATGTTAGAACATCTGTATTATGTTCTTTCTGTCAAAGTCTGTATAAAGAAACAGAAGACTTTATTTAAAAAACCCAAGGAGGCTCATGGCTGCCCAACTTTGTGCAGCAGATAACAGCCCTTGGAAATGGCACTGGCAACTCGGGGCAGATTGCTGGGGATTAGCAGTGTTGTGGCAGAGCACATGTAACCTCTTAACTGGCCGTGCTCTCCAGTCTCCTGCCCTGCTAATTACCATGTAGCACAACTACATAAATAATGCATGCTGCACTCCTCTGCACTTACAAATAGGCGAGAGTTACACAGTCGTACGGACATTCCCATTAATGGTGCTCTGTGGTGCCCTCTCTGCTTGAGTAGACAATTTGTTAGGGCATCTGTCCTGCTGTTTGCTCTGAGACTCAGGAAGAGGTGATGCTTTTCATTTCTTCATTTCCTAGATGCTTGCTAGGAGTGCTATGTCTCACATCCCTAATCCATAATGATATGGCTGGGAGCTGTTGATTTACATGAATCACTCACATTCTGGCTTTGGCCACTATCAGTTCACATTGTAAAAGGTTTGCGATTGCTTTACCCAGTGATGAACAGCAATAAGGAGACATTTCCAGTGTCTTTTTATAGGATTTAGTGACAAGATTGGTTCAGAAATAATGTATGTAAAGGCATTTTCAAATCCATCTGAGGAAACATTTGAGAAAAATCGGTTGTTTTCTGAGCTAACCTCGTGGTGTAATTTCAAGATGATCCATAAAACTGATTGGAAATTTTAATAAAAAGATTTTTCATTAGAAGATGCTGATTTGCAATGATCAGACCACATGCAGCACTGTGCCAGTTCCAGCAAAACCAAGGGTAATGGGAATGGCATCAAATGTCTAGGGCATGAATTGCCTAAGAGAATGACTACTTCAGAGTAGCCCATTGTGTGAGACACTGAGCACCTACTATCAATTATTTCCCTTGAATTGGAATGCCTAGATACCTAAATCTTAGAAATTGTCCCCTGCCCAGGAGGATGCCCTGATGATCATCCTCATGGCTGTCCCAGGATGCCTCTCCCTTTTATGGAAAACTCCAGAAAGGTTGTGGTCGCATTGTGATGAGGAGTGGGCATCTTTTAGGTTTAGTAGAAAAGCCATTCACCCTCCAGGGTAACAGCACACACAAGACCATTCTGCAGTGCTGGAATCCAGCACAAAACAGTTGCTTTCCCCTTTGCCTGCAGAACAGTCACTCCTGGCAGTGCACAGAAGCCTCTGAGGTGTCATTTGCTGAGCCATGTGTGTGCTGAGCCTGGCATGGTGTCCTGGGCACTCCTCTGCCTCCCGACTGTGCCGCCTCCGTCTGTGCTCCTTCCCTTCCTTTGCAGGCAAGGGCCAATCCTGCCCGTCACTCACCGGTGAGCTGGGAAAGGAGGAGAAATTTACTTGCATGCACTTCCCTGCTGTGCACTCCTCGGAACCAGGTCTTAAGGCTATTGTTGTGTTTGCCCCTTATAGAGGAAATAAATAGGCCAAATAAATAAATGGAAAAGGCCAAAGGCTTTTTCTCAATGGCTGTTCTTTACTTCTGTTTGGCTCTTTTCCCCTTTTGCCTCATAATTTACAGGAAGCCCTTTAGTATCAGTTCTCATTAATAAATGAATGAGGCCTTATTAAAGACCATGCATTCCCATATACTTTCACAAAATTTAATATCTGTCCTTCCTGGCCTCTATAAGAATTCAGAGTATTTCTTGGAGTGTTACTATGGTGTATTACATTGCCTTTTTCTGTATGAGGTTAATAATGAAAGCTTGCTATAACCAATATTTCGTCTGTCCAACATCTCATTACTGTTGCCTTCTGAAGAAAAAAAAATTATAGCGTGGGTACTTTCCTCACTGAAAATTAATTTCCTTGATCACAGAGACAGTAACATTACCTGTAACTGTATAATTAAGAGCTACAGCCTTCAGCCATTTTTGGAATATCCATATCATAATGTAGTCAGATTAACTGTAAAGAGGAATGTTTTATACTTTATCTTTTTTGTGGCTGTGGATGTATTGTAAAGTCACATCCATATTAGTATGTTGGGCCTTGGTTGTTCAGTAATTAATTCAGTCATTATTAACATAACTTGTTTAGATAGTATTTTTGGTTTCAGTCAGTGCTTTCCCATTTGCATTAATATCTTTAATATTCCAGATAAAAATACTATAATGAGTTTTCTGACATTATAGATGCACTAAGGGCAGCTCTAAGAGGCTCCTCAGTGACAGCTACCTGTTGGTGTAGGAGTGACTGTGTTTGGGTTTAGGAATTTTTCTGTTTTGTCATTATTACTGCATATTCTTGATAAATAGACCACATGGAAGGGGTTTAAAACTATACACAAGCCTAACAGTCCTTAGCAGTTCAGGTAATTTTGTTTGGCTGGATACTGATATAGGAAATTTAATCCCGTTTCCCAGGTGATTTGAAAATGTGATGAATTCGGTGTTCCTGTGAATGCTGGCCTGATTATGTTGCCCATACATTAAGCAAACTTTGTTGCCACTGAACTGTTAACTACAGCACATCATATTGTGTCCTGTGAAGGCAAGTCCTGAAGTTCTTCATGGAGGTCATAAATTCAGGTGACTAGTGGCCAACTTGTTGGGTTGCACCCTGCAGACCTGTCGAGGTTTGACACGAGGTGGTTTTATAAAACCCAGTCTGGATGATTCCTTTCTTCTGTTTCAGTAATGCTTTTAAGTCAGCAGACAACAGATAAGGGACAAAGATAGACTGTATTTTCAAGGATGTCTCTTCGAAAAATATTTTAATGGTTTCTTTCATCATCATTGCTTGACTATGTTTCTTATATATGTCAGTATAGAAATGAGTGTAAGGGAGGGCTCAAGGATGAGATTGTACCCTTACAGAGCAGGCTAATAATCTGCTATATGGCCAAAGGATGGTGCCTTAATCACAAACATTATGTGTAGGATTATTTTTAACTTTCTGTAAAAGCTTAGGAGAGCAGACCTCTAACCCAATTGCATTGACTTAAGAAGGGCAAGGCATAGCAGCAATGTCATGTTCCAGAAATCAGTCACAAAAGTTTGCTTTTGCAAGTTTCTTTGCTGTGGCTAATCCAGACCCAATGATCTGTCCGTGGGCCTCTGTGTGCAGGGATTCTCTTTGCAAGTTAGGCAGGTTAATAAAGTCTCCTCAGGGATGCCTGTGTAAACCAGTGATTTGCTTTCTGTCTCACTCTTACTCAACATTTTTCTTGGGAAATAGTGGCTGCACTGAAAAGGGATGAGATCCAACTTTGTCAGTGAGTAGAGGACATTAAGTCCAGCCCTTTTGGTGGACACAACTATTGTGAATCGTTGCTTTGAGAGGGAAGTACCACACTGAAGAAAAGACCTCACTGACTGCAAAACTGCTAATACTTAACTGAGCTCAGGTTTCCAGTTGTCTTACATTCATTCATGGCCGTAATTTATTGTAAAACTTCTACTGTTGGATTGAAATCTTTGACCAGTTTTGTATCTGGCTGTTTTAGAGACCATCTCTCTTCTTAGCCTGCTCTGCATATGCTGCAGTGGGTTGTTGAGCACGCAGGTGAAGGATGCTTATCCCAGCTTTGCTCAGGAGCTGCTGCTTCCTGTTGTTAAGGAGTGTTGCCTCCCCAAGCCTTCACTCTCCCCTGCTGTTTTCTGTCTTCTTCAGACTTCGGCTTCATTTGCTCTTTGTCTAAGCAACTTCTAAGTCTATGACACCTAAGTCTGAACAGGAACTTTTGAATGTCACATATGTGACCATAGAAAACCCAAATACACCTGTTTATTGATGTGTACATTTCAGTTGTAAATGCTGCAACTTTGTGCTTTCCTGCTTATAACTGTTCTTTTTTCCTTTTAATTATTTATATCTTTTTATATCAAAACAATTTGAATCTATTTCTGTTGCAAGATGGTTTAGGGTAATGATAGGCATTTATGGGTTTCTTTATTGAGCTGTAGAAAGTGTTTTAAAAGCCTTGTAGCTTTATTTTTCTCTTGGAATGTCATGCTACTTACAAACTAACATCTTCATCAAGGCTCACTTATGAAAGGACAGTGCAACTTCCTGTGCTCATTGACAGTCTTTGGAACTTATTTCACTTCCTGCTTTTTTCTGGAGACTATAGTTGAAGTAGGTAAGGTCACTGAAGCCATGGTGAGCTGTGAGAAGATTCAGAAAAATTAGATGGCTGAAATATCAGTGATTGCTTTTAACTTGGTTTTTCTTTTTCTGTTTGCAGGCAGATGGGAGAAAAGGTCTGTACTGCAGTCATTTACATGATTGCCTACTTTGTCCCTTGACCTGAGAACCTGATTAGTGGTGGGTAGCATAAGCAGTAGTAAGGCAATGAGAGGCCAAAGTGGACAAGAGTTTTCTGTGTTTAACCTTTCCCTATTGTTTTACGGAATACAGCTAATTTCTGTCACAGAGGCATTTTAAAGTTGAATAGTGATTAAAGGGTAAAGTTTAGTCTATCTGGCTTTCTTTGTGTGAAACGTCTGCATTTAACAGTTGATATTATTAACAATTCGAATGTAACTGATGAGTTTTCTGTATATTGTGTCAGTCTTTGTGGTGAATAAACATTTCTGCAAACTCTAAAAAACTCAGGAGGTTTATTACTCATCTGTTCTACCTGTAAATGGTGGTGGGTGGGAGTCTCAGAATTGAAAGCAGAAGTATTTAGCAAGATAAATTTGGAATGGAAGCAACATTCTGAATTTTAAAAAAAAGATACAGAAACATAAAAATTCAGTGAGGAAAACCTGGACCAACTCTTTGGGAATGAGGAAGAGAATTGTAGAAGAAAATCTATATTTCTCAGAAATCTAGGACAGGTGATGAAGCTGCTTGTGCAAACAAGTGTGTTTGATTTCATGCCTAATGCATGCACAGAGCAGGGAGTGATGGAAGCAGATGGGGTGACATCAGCCATAGCATGGCCCAGCTTCTGTTCAAAGATGCTGATGACTACAGAGATCAAGCCAGTGAAACAAGGAGCCTGCTGGTCAGCAGGAAGCCCACCTTAGAACAGCCACACGACCCCAAGGGCCGCGGGGGGAGAAGTGCACTAATAAACATGCTTTTGGGTGTGTCCCAGATTGATTCCAATGCACACACGACATAGGTAAGAGATACAAGCTTTTCAGCTACAGACCAGTAATTCAGCGCTAGTTATCTTTCCCAGAAAAGTTTGTGAACAGGATTTATTTTTCTAGCCAAGCCCACAACTAAGAAGCCAAGAGGCAGATTGTGTGGGGGGGTTACCACAGAACTAGTGATTTGTTGGCTGCCTTAGAACAAGTTATCTAATAAAGGAAGCCACAGTTTAATTACTTGCTGCTTTTGAGGTATGTGATGTGATCTAATATTAGAAAGGAAAATACCATTCTAATACTTCATTACGACCTTTAAAATTGCAACCATAATTTCTGCTGCTAGGGCCGAATAACTTTCTGCTGCTAGGGTGAGATAACTTAATTACATACAACTCATGATTGAGGTAATTTTATATAAAAGCTATATATATATAGACATCCTTGAATTTTAAAGAATAATTAGAATAATTTGGAAGCCAGCAAAAAGAATTGATGAGTGTTTTAAATAATGAGCTCCTATTATTTTAAATCTGAGCACAATTGTGAAAGTATTCTAAGAATGTGGACCAAGTAAGTATATGACCTTTTCATAGTTCAGGTAAAGGTAAATGTCTTTGGTGTCATATCCAGGTACTGTGTAACTCTTTTGGGCTAACCTGTAGGATTCTTGAGGATTTTTGTTAGGTACAATTTTCAGAATGCACATAAGGATCCTTCAGAATTTACCATCTCTGGATGCACAAGCGCTCCAATGTTTGAGTCAAATGGAAGCAGTAATGGTGCCTCTCTCTCTTAAAGTCCATGTTGTTTTGCTCATCAGAGTGGTCCATGAAGGCACTGTGCAGTTTGCCACATTGCTAATTCCACTTACACAGTTGTCAAACACAATTTATTTCTAAAGATTTTTAATTACCTCGCAAACTGAACATTTTTTTGCTGACACAGTACATCTGAAACCTGGAACAGCAGAATCCATACAGTGAGTGAAATGAGGATAACCAGGGTCAGCCACCCATCAGCAACTATCAGACATGTCTGTGGTGAGGAGGCAGCTCCAAGGTCGGGCAGGGAGGTCTGTCAGCGAGGGTCAGCATGACACATGGCCAGATGCTCCCATGCCTAGAGTATATCCCAGTAAAGGCCAAGAGGAGAGGTCTAAGCCCAAACGTAGATCCTAAGCCAAGCTTTCTCCACACGTCCTTTTCCCACAGCTGAGCTGTTTCCACAGCAGTCACACCTGGTATCACATCACTGTGCTGTGCCAGAGCGGACCACAGACAGAGCAGCTCGATCCCTGGGATGAGGAGAGCCTGGTGGTGCACACAGGGCACCAACACACATAGCAGATGGTGCCAATCTGCATGTCCCTGTTCCTAAATCAATCAAACACAGCCACACCTTTCAAGCTGGGCTCCTTCTCTTTTCATGTGACAAGTCCTGGGAGCCTCCAGGGTTGTGGTGGGGTTCTGGGATGAGGCTACCCTGCTTTCCTCTCCCCAGACCTACCCCATTGCTTCCCCTTCACCCCCATTGCAACAGAGCAGCAGCTGTCCACCTGCCTTGCCCTTGGAGGCTGCTGCTCTGGGGGCATTCACGGGGCTCCCCATCCCCATGGGAGACCTCTGCCAGCCACACCCTGCCAGCTAGTTAAAATAGATGGCAATGGATAGTTGTGACTGTTGCTGTTTTCCATTGAGAAGACTTGTGTAAACTTCAAACACTTGCTAGGGGTTTTTGGGAAACTGTAATGCTTTCCAAAATGGTCTGTGTGCTGATTGTTAGACCAAACCACTGATCAGAGAGATTTTAGTTGACATCCTCTCTGGAGCACATATGCAGAAATTCATCTGAGCTGATGCCTTATCTCAAGGCACGTGCTCGTAAGGAAGATAAAACTGCTCAGTTTGTGGATACATATTTCACTGTGAATTTGACAGTGATTGTGAATACAGTTTCCGTGCTTTTAGTGAAAAGCTCTAGCTGTCTGAGTAGGCAGAAACTAGAAATGATAACCCAGAAATTATATCCTCAGAAAATACCTCGACTGTCTTAGCTGAAAGCATACCTTCAAGGGGCTGATCAATTCAGCTGACTTCTTTAGATCAGTTGACTTTTTTAAAGAGCAGATATGAAGAACAGTAAAAGGTGAGGTTTCTTAAAAACAGACCAACACAGGGTTCAGTAATGAGCCAAGTGGATAACCCTGTGTAATTCCTTCCCATGCTTTTCTACAATGCTTGTCTTTATTAATTTGCAGGGAATCCAGGAACAAGGCCTGCTGATGGGCACTGAACACAGATATGCTAGGGAAGGACTGGATCCTTGTATTTTTGGGAAGTTAAACCTTTTCTATTTTTTTTCCCAAACAAGTAGACAGATATTTTGTTTAAAAATTGAAATTTTAAATATAAATAAAATTAAATTGCTTTGACTTCTAAGAAGTGTTAGGTTAACAAGATGTAGTGAGATTTGGACATTGTGAAAATAAGGAAACTTCCATGTACTGGGACAGTTTTTCTGATCAAAGGCAGAAAGGATGCAGAAGAAATTCCTCATAAAATGTGCTAGCCCTTCAGATCTGAGTACACAGGCAAAATCAGTATGGATTAGCTAATTTTCTTCCGTCTGTTTTCAGATATCTCACTGCTTCTCCATCTGAGTTCTCACTTTCTTCTTTCCTCATTGCACACATCCCTGTCCAACACAGTGCTGGGCTGGGCTGTTCTGCCCAAGCTGTCCAAGTGCCCATGTACACCCTTGCAGATAAGTTCATCTGGGCTTGTGCTAGCCAGTCTCTGCCCTCTGCCTGACAGGCAAAACAGTGGCTAATTTTGGGATTTTCAGCAAAGTTTAATCCACATGTCATAACTAGGGCTGTTCGTTTACTTTCCATCATTTTTTTGCTGAACAATTTGCTGAACAGAAAGCAGAGAAATAGTTCAAAACTTGAGAGGTGGAATTGTTATGCTGACAGGTTCTGTCTGCCAGGTGATTTCTTGTAGTGAACTCAGACAGCCCAAAACACTGAAAGCTCTGCAAGTATTTTCACTCCCTGCTTATTTCTCTTCCAGCCTCCAGAGAAGTGGAAGACTCCTTTTCTAATCTGACTGCAGGGCCAGGGGATGTCATGGTTGTCACACAGAACATGGTATTTCACTATAAAAATGGAACCTAGTTAATACAGCTAACAGTGGTCATGGAGAAAAACTGTTGATTTCAGCTTGGGATCTTTGTCCCTTTCAAAACCCTCTTGAACTCACCATCTTCATGTCCATCATTTAGTTTATTTGA
>JAWWLV010000045.1:12285343-12304100 GCA_035041135.1 Platyrinchus mystaceus
TTTCAGCTTGGGATCTTTGTCCCTTTCAAAACCCTCTTGAACTCACCATCTTCATGTCCATCATTTAGTTTATTTGAGTAGAGGATACCCTATCAAAGAATCCCTCTAGAAATCCCAAAATTTTCAGGGATTTTAAAATTTCAAAATACATTCATAGTATTGTGAGAAGAGAGGAAGGGGTTGCATTTGTGTTTTTTCTGGTTTCCATGCAGTCCTGCAATTGAAGGCCCTCTATGTAGGAAGCATCTAGCTGCTTCAGCATCCATTTTTTGATCCCACTTCATCACCTGTGGATAAAAAAGCAACATTTCCCTTTCTGCAGATTACAAGATGAGAGAAGACAGTAATCTTTTTCCTGAGAATGCTTGCTCCTCTGAGAAATCACATTTTGGTTTTCTACTTAGAGCAGTTTGCAATCTATCACTCTGGCGAGGCTGCCTTGACAAGGCATCAGCATTGCTTCCTTGTGCAAGGCTGCACAGTCACAGTGGTACAGTTTTTCCAACTATTCAGCAAATTACTCCTCGGGTTTGCAGAGTCTGTTTGAGATGTTGTCAGGGTGGATGCTCAGTTGTGATCAGAACGGCTTCGTCTACAGGCCAAGCTGCAAAGAGTCTATGATTGTCACCACTTTCAGGGATTTGTTGCTGGTTTTACAGTGATTTTCCTCCATGAAATTACTCCTTTGCTGTAGTCAGCTGCCATCCACTTCAACTCAGCATGTTCTTGTGTCAGTACTTTCCCAAATTGTTGCTACTTCCCAAACTTATACTAGTTTATTCCATCTAGTATGAGAATAGGAAACGTGAGTAAGCCAAAACAGGGACAATCACAGGAGCCTTTGTAACTCTGAAAGTGACAAATCACAGGCTGCTGGTGCAGATTGTTTCTCAACCAAGTCAAAGAGAGTTTTGCAACAATGGTTATTTATTTATTTTTAAAATAAATTTTAAAATATAATAGGAATAAAATCCTACAAAACTCTACATATCTGTGAACGCTCGGGGAGCTGGGCAGTTCCATGAACAGCTTCCTTTCTTTATGCTGATGGAATTTTTTTTTTTTTTGCTGGTAACATACCTCCAATAAACTTCCAGGCTTTGGAACAACTCTCAGTTCTTTGGCTTTAGGTTCAGATTAACAATTTTCTGTTTATCTCAGACCCAGTTTAAATATTTCAATTTGTGGAGAAACTTTTTTTAGCTGGCCTTAGGATATCGTTTGCAGATAACATGGGAGCTGAGAGAGGTGAACTGTGTAATGCTGCCTCTGTAGGACTGTCAGATGTGGCAGGTACACTGCCCAAGCCCAAAGGATCACTGTGCATTGCTGCAGTCTGTGTTCAGCTGTGAAAACACTGTTTCCTATAGCCTTTCTGTCCACTTCACCTTGCCAAAACGCATTTTTATATCTGACTTGGTTGAACCTGCTACAGAGAGTTAGGTTATCATCTATCTGCAATACTGGATAAGAACTAATTCAAATTACTTGAATTTTCATGCACTGTAGAATAACCTACGTTGGAAGGGACTTCAAAAGATACCTGCCCAACCTTTCATAAGGTGTGTTTTCTTCAATTTTGATCTGATTGTACCTTATTTTTTCTTAATCAGAACACTAGATTAGCCCAGATATTGGTTAAACTCAGTTATACCTTTCCTTGCTGACTAGCAGTTCCCTTCCCCCTTGGGTATTGCTGTCTGGCAAAGTGGAAGGGAAGTGGGTTGGTGTCCTCCAGTGTCATTTCCTTGCTGCCCCTGCACTGGCAAACTGAATGACAGTGGGAGAATGATTCCTGGTTATTAATCAGAGGCACCTTAGACCTCTAGGCTTGAACAACTACTGTAGGTTGTGTCTTAAATGACGCAGAGAAAGTGCATATCCTGGCTGCATCTTAAACCCACACTGCCATGGACTCAAGTGAAATGCTTCCGAAGGGAGGGAAATACTGTCCCCATGTCTGGAAAGCTGGTGGACTGGGACCTTTGCATGTCATATGTACTCAATATGGTAAATATTTAGTTGTGAAGTCTCTTGAAGCTTAAGCTTCTTCTTTTTATTTCTTTAACCCAATCAGGGCAACAGATTTAGGGGTTTTTTCAGCTTTTCTTCCATCTTTTGTGATCTTGCATCATCTTCACAGCAAAAATGTGTCCCTGTTTTGTTCACCTAAAGGTAGTAGCACCCCTAAATTTTCCAAAAGCCTAGGTCCCAAAGCTGCTCTATCCCATCTTTCTTTCCTCTGGAAATGTTGCAGTAGTGGGTAACTGTTACACAGGTGTTTCCCTTGAATGAAGAATAATTTGTATGCTGACATCCCATTGTGTATTATTTGTTTCATCTGACCCACATAGCTACTATGTTTTTTCTCTTTGGTTTTGGGGTTTATTTCCTTACAATACAAACTAACAACTGTCTAGCTGCTTCTCGTATATCTCAAGTTTGGTGCCCTGTCTTCCTCCATTTAATCATCTGCTTCCTGGACAGAATAGGGACTTTGTCCATAAGCACATCTTTTCTCTTATGCTTAAATTATTCTTATTTTTCTACCTATTTTTCCACTGAGCAGGCATTAGCTAAATGAGGTCCTGTACTTTTTCTACTAAGTCCTTATTCCCTTTCACTGAGAAACCACTTTTAGCTTCCTTTTTTTTTTGTCTACTAAGTGTCAGGAATCTTTAACTTCATATGTTCGTATGTAAGCACAGAGCTGTGCTTACAGGGCTTGTGGTGGTTGGTCTTTCTCACAAGTGCCACGTTCTTGTTATGGGATGCTGTTACAAGGCAATATTGAATGTCCTCTGAAGGCCTGTGTTGCCTGTAAGTCCAAGCCCACCTGATAAAATACATGCTGATTTACTGACACTTCATCCTGTAAATTCTCAGTGGTATAGGGCAAATTTTCTGCATTCTTTAGCCATTTTAGTTCTCCCTAGACAGTTCTGATTTAGAGCACTTTTCTCTATACCTAAAAATGTCTGGCAGGATGCTGTTCCTCTTACATATGGGAACTAGCTCCAAAAGTGATAGAAAAGGCAGGATCCCAAGCTGCCTCATTCAGTCTCTTCCTAAAGTGTAAATACTCTTAGTGACCCAAATGGACATCCAGTGGCTCTCTTCCATTTTTCACTCTTGCACATCCTTTGATTTCTTCCCAGAGCTGATATTTGTGGTGTATTTTCTAATAGCCTTGCTATAGCTCATTTCCAAATTTACAAATTCCAGATTGATGGAAGTCTTTATCCATATTGCAGGAGGAACTCAGTCTGCAGTATCTACACACATGTTTTTGCTTTGCTTACTGCTCCAGTTGGGAGTTTTCATCAGAGCTCTGCTCTTGCTTGAGTTGTCCCTTGTGGTCATACCCTGGGGTTGTTTCTGTGGGCTGTCCTCCTGTTTCTTCACCTATATGGTTTCCCTTAAATAAGAATGGCCCTCCCTCCACGCACACATACCCCCATATATCCCTGCACCCCAAAATACTCAACATTGTTCTTTCTTTCAGAACCTTTGAATACTTGCTATGCACTGTGCCTAGATTTTAACTAGAAATGTGTGTTTCTCTGTCATTTTTCATTATGTGAATCATGGTAGCTAATCCTGCTAATTTCAGTGAAGTTTAACCTGATGTGAAAATACTCCTTTTTTTATTAACTTGAGAGAGTCAAACCACATCCTAAAAACTGGCACCATTAACTGTGGTGTTGGAACAGCCGCATTTGAAGTTCAAGAGTGGGTTGACAGGTGGTCAAAACAATCTCTCCCCAGCCAAAGGGAAGAAGTATTTTCCATTGAGAGCCGCAGTGGACATGGTAGAATAAGAAGGAGGTGGATGAAGAGGAGAGGTATGTGGCTAAAGACACTGTAGTAGGCTCTGTAGGTAATTTTTCTGGAAGCAAAATAAGGCAGTGACTTGTCTACTGATTCAAATATGATGAATATAAGGAAGTAGGTGGATAGATTTCTTTTAAAATGCAGAGGAAAAGACAGTTGTACATCAGGATATAAATGAGAAGGTTTGAATATAAATGAGGTGGCACAGTAAATGACAAGATGTATGAAGAAGAAGCTTTTTGGCAACGAAGGTAACTTGTTTTGTTTTCTTGCTCTGTAGACTTGAGAGACTAAAAGAACAAAAATGTAAATAAGTGCTTGGAGTTTAGTGATGTGTACAAACCTCAGGCTGGAGTCTTGCTTAGCCTGGAGGTACTGAACTGAATTTAAAAAGCTTCATTAATACAAAGCTGGAAAAAAAGAGATAATCAGGCTCTATATGAATAATATGGGTTCATCATGACAATCTGAGTTCATTGTGACAGGTGAAGGATTTGTATAGACAAGGATACTTCAGATGACAGTGGAAGGAGTTCAGAAGAGGCTGTTTTAGCCAAGGAGGAGCTATGTATCTAAACACTGTCATGCATTTTCTGGCTTACACTAATGGCTGTAAACATTCCAGTAGTGAATACCGTGGCCAAGTTCATTAATACAGAGATCTGGAACATCTGTTTGCACAGGCAGATTAGCACACACACGTACATGTTGTTGGTCCTACTGAGTTCCATGGAAGTGTTTGTCTGAATCAGAGTCTGGGAAAAATGTTTTTATTTTTTCAAGTGTGATTGACATTGTAGGATGTTCTATTTAAAAAAAAAAAACCCAAATGATTATTTTCCACTCTTTGCCATCTTTTTTCTTTCAGCTGTAATTCATGTGGAAGGACTGATGGTAGAAGGAAGATTGTATCAGGCAATGTGGTGCTGCAAAGTTCTGCTACACAAATAATCTATAATCAGGATTTCTGTTATTTCAAGGATTGTGCTGAATATTTTCTGCTTTTCTAAGGGAGGATTCTAATTCATAGAAGATTATATAGATTTTTTTTATTAACAGAGAAATTGTGGACAGAAACAAAACCCAAAGTAAAGTATATGAAGTCCTGATTTGTGTGTTTATGTTGGAAGTGTGGCTATGGACAAGATGAGTGGAGGTAAAAGCTATTCTCTCCAGAAACAGAATATTAATTTTTCCATTGTTCCTCAAAAGGTTCTCTTGAGTAAATGAGAACAGAGGAGCCACTCATGAAATCTCTTTACCTTTTTCTTAATCCTTTCCTCTTCATTGAGGTTCCTTTTCTGTTAAGGGAGAAATAACCATTGTACTGTTGTGTACAGAATGTGCAGCCTGGAAATCTACTTTTTGGGTTGGTTTACAGCTTACTGCAGTGTGGGTTAGGGAGACTTTAATGCACGTGCATGAAATTGTCTTCATATTTCCGTGAACATCAAGGGTTATTGTTCCACAACAGAAATTATTGACTGCAGGTTACTTTGGTAAATGTTTACCCTGAGGTCAATAAATCTTGATATTCATCTCAGCAGAAATCAATATCTACTTATTAGTATTATTTTTTAAATTAAGATTATCGATAAGAGTAAAAAATAGCCAAGTGCAGGTGACAGGGTGCTGATAAACATCGTGAAGATATCAAATTAGAATTGTTATGGGAAAGAGAGGTAAACTACTAATATCTAGAAGATATAGTCTAGCTTTTAAAATATATCATATACATCTGAAATGTAGTGAAACACAGAACACCAGTTCTTGCACCTCAGGCATCCAGAAAAAAAAATATTTACTGAGTCACTGTATATTTACCAAGTAGAAAATTCACATGGAAAATATTTTGAGATTCAGCAAAATAATATGTTGGATGGCTTGCACATTTAATTTATTATTGCGTATTTATTATTGTGTGTGCTTCTTATAAAGTAACAGCTAGATTAGCAGAGACACAGCATCATCAAATATTTTGAATATGTGCTCTTTTCCCTCATAATGTGGCAAATACTGTGTCAACAGATAGTCAAGAATATATTGTGCTTATAGGCAAGAGAAAAAATGCCTAGAGAAATAAAAATGTTGTTTAATGGAGTCTGTTAGCATTTCTAGTGGATCTTTCATTGTTGAAGTTTTCTCAGAAGCAGGATAAAATTTCTGGTCAAAGAAGAAGAAATACAAAAGGAAAAATAAAGAAAATAACCCCACATTTTGCTTTCATCAATGGACATCAATAAAATGCTTACTTGGATATATTTATACTCTTTCTCCAACTCACTTTCCCTCAAAAAATTACAGAAAATAAGTCAATTTTTATTTTGATTATTCTTATTTATCTCTAATTCTACATCACAATAGAAACCAGAAATATTTACAAAGCATCCAGATCCATACTGGACAAAAGGCTGCATGATGTTTGATTTGGTAATAGTCATATTCCAGGATACCTTTTGTGTTTCTAGAGCACAAACATCTATAAGGAATGTAATAATATTATTTCATTGTATTATATTTTTTTCCTTTTTTTTGCAAGTCTTGAGGGAAGAAAAAGAAAGAAAATGTTGACTTTTTAATGGTACTATGCTTCTGAAGATAGAAACTGTCAAGAGAAGGATCCAAAGTAGTAGTTGAAGGAAACTACTTCATGATAACTTTGGTAATGTAGGAAGGAGGAAAAATCAAGTGGAAATAATTATTTGCCTTAAGAAGGCAAATAAAGATAAAAAATTCTTCAGAAGAATACAGGAATCAAAAGCAGTTCAAGTCACATAAATGTGAAGGAAAAGCTTACTCACTGAAAAGTGCAGCAAATAAAACTACCTGAACCACATTTTGTGAGGAGAGTATCAAAGCTGAACAAATTCTAACTTATCTACCAGAACAAGAAATCATGAGGAAAACATTTGTAAATAATAACTGAAAGGATGTGATAAGACAGTCTAGATCTTTCAGGGTTCCTCACAAATGTGTTTGTATCATTAAACAGAAAATCTGTTGGAGGATTTAAAAATAAATGTTTTGAGTTCTGTCAACCTCGAGAATTGCAATTGCATTAAAGTCAGTAACTTAAACAGACTGAAAGGTTTTATAAGCCCTTTAAATTAGCTTTAAAATTTGAGGAAAGCCCAGGACTAATTTTATATAGTAACAGTCTGTAAAATTGCAGACCTGTATGCACTAGGTCTTTATTAATGTTCTGACAAAGATGCTCACCTAGAAGCATGCACTGACTTACTGTCAGATGACTCACAGGAAAACAATGCCAAATATGAGAAAGGGTTTTTTTACCACTGTCTCAAAATAATAATAAAAAAATGAATTACACTGTATGTTGGAGAGAATGGCCATGGGCCTTATGACTGCAGCAAGGCAACTTGGGTCTTTAGACATCTCCAAGGTGGACATCTACATCCGAAGCTTCCCTTATAGCTAAGTAGGAGAGAAAAGATGCTTTTTTCTATTTTTGGATGAGATAAATACTTACTCCAAGTAGTCTGGTTTTTTCCACTGCCTTTTTTTATTTAGCCTTTAAGCAAAGTCTAGACAGCAACTCGGATATACCGATTTCCCACCTGGAGCCTACATTTGAACAGGTGAATCCCTCTCCAAATGCTTTAGACTGCAAACATACATATTTCTTGGAGCCACTTTTCAGAAAATATATAACAGATTTTGACCTGTAACCTTGTAACCGGATGAGAAAAAGCAGATGAGCCTTCACTTTATTATCTTGATGCAGTGAGGGCCTTTGACTGAGTTGAGAGGCTGATTTTAAACTTTAAATATTTCTGTCTATGGCCCCTCCTGTCTCAGTAGCTAAATGTTTTATACCCAGTCTGAGATCTAATTTTCTTGCAAAGGGCTACTTTAAAGGGAAAGAGAGTAAAGGTCTTTTAAGAGCTTTTATTTGCCTAGTTAATAGAGCAACTAGTGAGGAAAAAGAAGAGATCTTGTGTGTCTGCTTGATGTTCTGAAACCGCAGTCTCACACAAAATGACCTTACACTTGGATGACATTTTACTTCATTTTATGTAAGTTGTATCTTCTGTTTCATCTCCTTTCTGTGAAAATTTGTTTTAACCAATTACTAAGCTATGAAATAGATATTTCTTGGAGTCACTTGTCGCTTATACTGATTGAGAAAGTCAAAGTTCAGAAGTTTCATCTGATACTACATAAGCCACTACAAAAAGTATTTTTAAGTATGTGTTTACATCATTTAACAGACTACTTACTATTCCTCCTCTTCAGAAGTGGTCACAGAAGGGAAACCTACTATCTAGAATAAAAATATATATACACTGTCTAGGCAGATGACATATTCTATGTATGAATTATCCACCTCATGTCTTACACCTTGCCATGTGGGTTTGACACCTTTAAGATTTCTAGAGGGAAAGTAGAAAATGGAGGTTGTGAGAAGGAGACTGCATATCTAATTTAGGATGAATATGTTCTATTTTAAGAGTCATGGTTTCTGAAATGAAGAAGAATGTTTGTCTGTTTCCAAGAAAATCGTTGTCCCTTGGAAAGCATTTAACCAGCATTCAGTTAAGGCAGATAATCATTTAAGAAGAAATAAATTATACACCACTTGGATTAGGAGAGAGTAGGCTAGTAAAGCTTTTCCAACATCTCCACTTTGGTACCTCAGTTTTTATAAAACATCTTTTTGATGGGTTTACACTAAAATTGGCTCACAGTGGTTGAGTTGCACAGTGACAGGATAGATCACAGGATGGTAGGGGTTATTTACATGCCGCAGCCTTTGTTTGAAGTAAATGGCCACATAAATTATGGCATCTGTAGTTGTCTCCCATTAGAGAAGATAATACTGTTGTTGTTGAGCTCATTATACTTGCTGTATTGCTTTAATATAGGCATATGCTGCAACAATCTGCTCAGACATTGCTTTTGGGTAGGTGGTAGCCCAAGCAAAGCTTGTCCTGTGGTAAACAGAATGGATGTGCTTGTGCTGAGGCCTGAGGTACTTGGGCACTGTGGCCATTAAGAGGGGCTGTGGTGTTCTCAGCTAAAGAGTAAATCAGAACACCTAATGGGGTGTGAGGTTCCTAATTCTTCTTTGCACTTGCAGCTTTCTTCGGATGAGTTTGGTCAAAATCCAGAATAAATAGGGCTTATTTGTAATTAGGCTTGAAATTGCATCCTGAAAAATTAAGAGGATCAGCCTCACAAATCTTATTCATTGGGTTTGCTTCAGGTGGAGCATTCCTGTGTTGGCACCTGTGTGAGTTGTGGAGTGAAGTGAAGTGAACCGTGGGCTACATAGTGTCATCTGCTCACACTCCACCAGGGCTTCACTTGCCAGCTTGGCTTATTCCCAGCTCAGTCCTTCTAGGCTTCTGACCATGTTCCTTACAGCCATTGCAGCGAATGAAGCTCTGCTAAGAACATCAGCTTGGTTACTGGTGTTCAGCTGTGAAGTATGATGTGGGCACTTTCTTTTGGCAGTTTTTTTCTGCATATGAGATTGGCCACAGCCAAAAAAAAAACCCACCAAATAAATTCTCAGACAAACTCTTTCTGTATTTGAGCAGCTTGTTCTGTTTGTTAAGCATGGTACAACACTTAGGCCTGTACTTGGCTTAGTAAAACCTGCTCTGTACATCTGTTTATTATCTCTCTGAAGCTTCTGAAGAAGGAAACACAAACTCTTGCTTTCACTCTTTAAAGACTGGCATTTGTAACGGGTTGAGCTACATCAATCCCTGTTACCTCTGCAGGAACAGAGGGTGCTGGGCTTCTCCTCAGCTTGCATCCTATGGGAAGGGTGGAGCTCACCAACCTTGGCTCACCCACCAGCCTTGAGCAGGTGGAATAATGAGTCTCTGTGGACTTCAGGGGCAACACTGCAAACAGCCAGTTTAGGTGAGATTAATTACCCTTTTTATATAGGGTACTTGAAAGCATCCTAATCAGTACAGCTAAATGCAGGACTGCTGCTGAATGTATCCTACTGTTGCTGGAAGTTTATTATATCATTATGCTTTATGACTGCCATTATTTGTGTTAAAATAGTGCTGAGATGCTCAAGTTGGGCATCTGTGCCTATCTTAGTTTTGGCATTTCCTATCTGTGAAATGCTTGGCTTTGCAGGCCTGAACTTCTTATTTATACTTGGGATAATTAGCATTATAGTTCATAAGGGAATACAACAGAATAAAAGATTCAACAGAAACTGTTATCTTTAATTAAAATAACAGTTTAATATTTTTCCTGTAGCTTTGCTTGCATTAATAATAATGATAGGCAAGGTTATTGGGGTATAATAGTAATTTATGTGTTAAAATGGCTAATTGAACATAAATGAGTCAGATTCAGTTAACACTAGTAAAATAATTAGCATTTGTTGAAGGAAGAAAGGGACAAAAATCAACACGGAAGAAAAATATTTACACCATCCAGAAAGGTTTGAAAAATTAAAGGAGAAAAAAATCTTTAGAAAAATGTACTTTCAAGTGTCTTTGAGAAATAGATCAGAAACAAAGTAAACAGCCATTGAATGTTCAGAAATTCAATGTTGTGAAAGTGAAAATCTTTAGGAATAATTAAGGTGGATAAAATCGCCTTGCATTGCTAAGAGTAGAAACAAAACCTTAATCACAGAAGGAGTTAAGCTTGACAAGACAAAGATGCCAGTGACAGTGTCACAAATAAATCATTACCAGGCTGTGATCTTACTGTCACTCCAGAGATCACAATCTGAATTTTTTTAACTGGGAAATCTGTTTGCATGGGGATGGCACAATTCTGCTGGATAGTTTTAGAGTGTTTTTACTCATGCAAAGTAAGGAATGTCTAGAAGCCTGCATGTGAAATGAAACAGTGGTATAAATGAAAATATATCAGAGGTACACCTTAATAAGAATTTATCCTCACCCCTACAATGACCATTTTGATAAACTTTGGTATGCTGAAGTCAGGGACGGTCTTAAAAAACTTAGTTGAAAATTGTGTGAGTTTGGGTTTGTTGTTTTTTTTTTCCTGAGAATATATTGAGCAAAAAATATTTCATAGCAAATGTAATGCATACAGCTCAGGGAGTATGTTCCAAAGAAAATCTATTCGATCGAGAAGCATCAAAGCATTCAAGCAAGACCTTGAATGAGTTATTAAACAGTAAATAGTCTGGGAATGAAGGTAGAAAAATACATATGAAAAGGAAAGCAGTGGATGTGATGAGCCTTCTGCAGTAGCTGTTTTTTCCCTTGGCCTGTAATTTAGATATGAATTTATTCTGCCGTGAACAACATATTTTTTATATCTTCAGTCATCACTTCTTTATCTCATGTTTTTGGGTTTGGAGTGACTTTAATGGGAGCGAGGAACAAGACTTAGCATAAAATAAAGATTTCATCCCGAGAGAAAGGC
This sequence comes from Platyrinchus mystaceus, assembly GCA_035041135.1. Taxonomy (NCBI): domain Eukaryota; kingdom Metazoa; phylum Chordata; class Aves; order Passeriformes; family Tyrannidae; genus Platyrinchus; species Platyrinchus mystaceus. Next base: position 12,296,576 of record JAWWLV010000045.1, read on the forward strand.
CAGGGTTTGGCCCCTGTGAGGGTCAAGTCCTGAAATATTAAGGGACATAACAGCTGCTGATTGCCTGCTGGAATTTCCACTAAATTGTTGCCTTAAAATACTCCAAGTTTAAATGGAAAGTGTCATTTTCCCCAAGTAAGCTATTTCTCTTTAGCCATTAATTGGAGAAAGAATACTGTGGCCCATCTGTTATTCTGCTCAATTTTTGCAGGTTACGTAGCAAATTTTAGTGATTTTTTTTTGTAGTTCACTGATTTCTTTAGTGATACAGTGTTATAGGGTAATTATTTCAGCTGCTAAAGATCCTTTAAAGTAAAGGTTTTCTATAAATGTACACATGCAAAAAAAGCATAGGGCAGGGAGAAAGAATATTTATGAAAAGTGTTTCATCCCTAGATTATCAATATAAATCCAGCCCAGTCTTGTAATAATAACATAAGTCTTTAAGACAGGCATTTATCAGCCTACCCTGCCTTGTTGAGGAGTCTTTTTTCAAACAGCCTAGGAGCAGGGGTCAAACTGAGGTCTCTTGTCTACAGCATCTCTTTTTATATTAACTTTCTGTAAATCTTGCAGCATTTATTCTTGGTGACCTGTTTTCATCAGGACTTTGCAGGCTTTTGGACATTGGGATTCAGAATCACTGGTCTACAACTGGCATCTTTAGACTTTGGGACTGGGTTCAAAAAAAGGATGTTCGTTGAAAAGGCTTTTTAACTGGAAAATGAAACTTTAGCAGGAGAAGGAGAACAAGAAAAAAGAGAACATTTTTCCAAGGGACATTTGCTTTGCTGCTGCATTTTGCCTTATACATGGCAGGTTTTCAGGCTCAAAAAACACATTATAATCAGCTAATGTAAACCCCCAGAGAGCACAGGTCATATATTTTTCTCAAATGAGTTTAGGTTGAAATATGACATTTTTTTTAGAGAAAATCTTGTGAAGTGTTCAGTGTCTAGTGATATGACATATGTCAAAGAACTGAAAAGATGTTCCAGTGGTAAATCATCCTTCCTATAGAAAGCATATACCATATGTCTGAATGGATGTTCCTGATTCAGTTTCTGGTTCTTGGGTCTGTTTGCCAGACTGAGGAACCCTCTAAATCCACTTTGTGTTTGACACTGTGTGTCTTGGGCTGTGAGCAGAGACTTTTTGTTCTTAAATCTCTTTAACACCTTGAACCTTTTCTTTTTAACCGTGTTTTATCATTCTTTCAGCTTTTGTTCTGAACTCTCTCTGGCTACTCAGTATCTGTCTTGAGGGCATCAAAGCTGGACACACTGTTTCACATCCCAATCAGTATTTCCACGTTCATTTTTCTAAATGCATGTTCAGCTGAAAACCCCTCAGTATCCCCCAGTTCTTTTCAGCCACTCCTCCAATTTTTGTCTGATCTGCCAAATTTATTAGTAAGGATTTTGTGTTTTCTTGCATATCAGTGATAAAACTTAAGGGGGAGTAGGGCTAATAATGGCTTTAGTATCCCACTGGAAACACATGTTCGAGAACAATTGCCTGAAGAACAAACAATTACTCAGATTTTAATCCTTTTAATGTATGTCCTGTTGATTTTTATATCATTCAGGTTAATCAAAACATCATATAGTAAGCACCATTTAAAGTAGCTTTTAGAAGTCTATTATGTCATCATGGTTACTTTTAGCAACTTGAAACCCCATGAAAATCAAATTAGTTTGACAAAATCTGCTTGCTATTAGCCCGTGTTGACTGGCAATAATTACATTAGCCATCTTTATTTCCTTATTAATCAAGTCCCTCTCAGCCATTTCATTATTTTCTCTGTGATCTGTCGGGCTCACAAGCTTTAATTACCTGAGCTGCCTGTGTACTGCCCGCTGAAAATACTGGTAAAACGGGAGTTTCCTTCTGGTTGTCTGAAAGTTTATATGTCCTCACATACGAAGAACAATGTCAATGGCACAAGAACCTGTTAAAATTCTTGATGTCACGTGGAGCGGATTATTTAAGATGGTGAAAAGACTAAGAAGGATAATACATAGCTTTGTTGCTTACAGGATGTTAGCAATCAGGGCACATTGCAGGCAGGGAGAAAGATAGTCTGTGGCTTACGTGCAAAACAATTTTCTGATTGCAGAGGATTTCAACATTACCTCATCCATTTGGAAATACGAGATACTTGATAAGTGGGAAAATGGTACTTGAAAGTAGTATTCATAAGTTACTACTTTCTGAGCGTTTTTCCACTTATCTCTGGACCCGTCAATCAATATTTTTTTCTCAGTCAGTAATCAAAAATACAAACAAATTAGAAAATTGCTGAAGTTTTCTGCCAGAGAATTTTTACTAGAAGTCCTTGCTTATATATTCAATTTTGAAAATATCAATGTCTTGCTCCAAATTAGAAACTCTTCTTTTTCTCCAGTGTGATGCAGCTGTAGTTACATTAATTCATTATTTGTAGATGCAGATTTACAAACCCAGTATGTTCTAGGAGAGATCTCGCTTTCTTCCCTTCTCACTGTCCTGGCCATAGTACCCTCATCAGCTGAATGGTGTTAGCAGGGGTCTCTGATCCCACCAGAATCCTCTAGGCTTTGATGCTCAGCATCCCACCGTTTGGCCTGTGTCTGGGCTGGTTTGCTCTGGCAGGGGTACTGGAGATTGTGGGAAAACAGATGAACAGGGGCAGGACCTTCAGGAGCGTGTGCTGATCTTGCAGACCCACAGGAATGGGTAAATTTTGTAAAAATAGGAAGCTTTGCTGTTCTTCCACCAAACTGTGTAGCCATTCACTGAGAAGTGCCACTGCCAGGCTGTCCTCACCTGGCCATCCACTGCCCCAGCCAGGGGCAGGGCTGCAGCCACCTTAAAGCTGCAGACATAGCACAAAGGTGAGGCTGGAACAGAGCCCAGTTGGTAAACTGATGGGGGGGGAGAGGGGGGGGTGCGGGGGTGGATTTCAGAGTCTTTAGTGAAGTGTGTCCACCTGTGAGCTGGGGCCTTAATGTATGCAATGGGAAAGCAAGCCCTGCAGTGCTGATGGGGAGGAAATGCAGAAGCAAACCCTGTGAGGACATCCTCTCCTTTTGCTCTCTCTACTATTCTCTCTTTTGGATATAGAGGTGTTTATCTTGGTCTTGATCAGCTAAAGGAAACTGAATATCAATAAAATGACTACCCAATTCCACTTTAAATGCCCATGGGGACACCACTATTGCTGCTGCATCTGGAAGCCCCACTGCCTGCCAGAGGACATCTGAACAGGATGTGCAACCTGATGCATCACTGAGGGTTCCAAGCAGTCAGAAAACAGGTGGTGGAAAGAAAAATGGTTTTCTCAAGTGCTCCACCTTTTGCAATACCCACTGCTGCAGTTAATGCAGTATTTTCTTAATGCCTGAACTCTCGTGCAGTTTTAGGATATTTGAGCCAGAAGAAGGTACTGCTGAGGAAGTGGCTGCCCTCATGTTGCATATTTAAACATTGTTTTCCTTAGCTGATAGCAAGTTTTTTTCTTGTGCAACAGCCTTCTAAGCCACATTATAGTTGTGGATTCATTGCACCAACTCCTTGATGCTGCATGAAGGTCTGCAGGTCTCCCAGCAGAAAAAGAAAACTACTCAGGCAAAGCATGGGAACAGACTAGTGTTAATTAATAGATCGATGATTATCTATGCAACAAGTGTATCTCAATGCTCTGGCACTCAGAGATGTGAAAATACTTATTATTTGATCCATACCAACAATAAAGATGTTGAGTTTGAAAAAAGAAATCAAAAAACAAGTGGTATTTTTTACTTCCAGGTTTCTAAAACCATGGTTTTTTAGTATCCTTGCTAAAAAGACGTAACTTTAAAATTTAAATCCTTGGTCTTGATCTTACAGCTGATGTAAGCAGGCTGCTGTGCTCCCCTTGAACGTCACCCTGACTGTCTTTGCTATTGTGTGAGCAACAATTGGTCAAAGTCAGAGGGGAAAAAACCTCCCAAAATCACATATTGAAAGTCTTATCTTTGCATCAGGATGTGGTGTTATCATTTTGGTAGGGAATCTTGCTGCTTCCTGGCCTGTATCACTGCCATTCACTTGCAGCAACTGTGACTTAACCATGACATTGAAGAATCCTTGCTTAGGAAAGAGGCTTTATCACGAGGATGCTGATTTATGGTGCAAGATCATTGTGCTTTTCCTTGTACTAAACGTGGGACGTATGTATATTTTTAGATACTTTCATTTTAAAATGTTCATTCAAATCTAAGACCAAGTTTCAATTCCTAATTATTTCTTAGGTTTTCTCATATCACACCCATTATTTTTTATCTTATAAATAAATGTGCTTAGGGACAGACGTTTACACAGATGGTATATCTTAATGGGCTTTGTACCAGCCGGGTATTAGATACTGTTGCCCATAGCAGTTAATTTTCAGTTTTGGAATTCAGAGGTAGTATCATTTTACTATGGCTGGTCAGATACTGTGACATTGGAATCCTGTAAAGTTTGCTATTATACTCACTGCTCTTTGAATTAGGTTTACTGGTTATGTCATTTGGGGGTTTAAGTTGCCTACTTGGCATTTCTTTGTGCACAGCACAAAATGTGCAAATTTTTGTGTTCATGAAATAAAATGTGCTGAGAAGTCTGAGGTTCAGTATAGCTGTATCTGAACACAGCATTTTTCTTTGTATTTCAGGTGAGGTCAGTATTTGTGCAAAATACCACGTTAAGATGCCAATCCAACAGCTTTATAAGTCTGCTCTTGGTTTGGATGTCTAACACCATTCCCTGTATCCCCCATTCTCTGGCTCACAGGCTGGCACAGCTGGAGGAGTCCGTCTTGCACATCTAGGGTTTGACCAGGGCTGAAGGAAGAGGAGAATGATGCTGCTGTGTTCATATCCTGATTCCCCATTGATGTCAAGGAAGTATTTCTTCAGCTCCATAAATATTCAAAAGCAGAGGGAAACTCCTTGCCTTTGAAATTGTTTGTCAAGCTATCAAAATTTACAGGGAACATGAAGGATTTTTTACAGAAAGTCATCTGCATAATTCAGCCATCTAATTTCTTATCAGATCTGTCCTGCTTTCTGCTGACTCAGGCTGGTGTGATCATGTAATCCTATCAAATGTTTACAAAACCTACAGTTTCAGTTTGTTTCAGGGAAATGTAGAGAGTATATTATGTTTTATATAGAGATAGATCACTGTTCTAAGAAAAGGAAATAAAATTCTGACTGATTTGTCTTCATTGCCTATGAAAATGGTTTATTTAACTTGATCAAATTCTCTCTGGAACCAGATCTAGTCCATTTTACTGAGTTGTTACTGCAAATGACTCTGATAAGGTTACCTGTGTAAATGATAGGACATGAAGGACTTAACCATAGATACTAGGAAGATCCACCATAATTTTGTAGCCCTGGGTACTTTCTGTTTGCCCCTTCTCTTTAATTTCTTACAGACACCTGTGTGCTCACATTTTATGCTAATGGGTGCATAAGAGATCCCTTCTTTGGCAGCATTTGCTGTATTTTGTCAGTGAGTGGCTCATGTTGAGCAGAATTCTGCAGGCAGAAAGTGGTATCTCACAGCAACCTCCAGGTCCACAATGCCAAGCAGTGGTTTCTTGCATTTGTTTATGAGCCTGCTCCCACAGATGAAGTCAGAGCAACAACTCTGGGGTCCTCACATTCACTGATGTGGAAACTGGGCTTGTAGCATTCTCCAAGTAATTCTTGTTCAAGAGCCCACACTTCTTTACGGAGATACCTAATAAAATTAACACACTGTTAGGTCAGATGATCAATAAATAATTAATTTTGTTTCCTTATCATCTTCTGTGGGAACCAGTAAAATACTTTCTTGCAGGTCAGATTTGAAAAGCTGTCTTTGATTTTACTAGGAGAGATTGTAGAATTTAGAGCCCCCAAATGGGCATCTTTTTATGATGTTGTACCTGATTTTGGTGAGTCAAAAGAGGCTACTGAAAGGAGCACAGTGCTGTTAGTGCTATGAGAACCATAAACCAATACTTTTCAAATGAGGAAGAATGGTAAGGCTGGGAAAATATATTCCATTTCTAGGGCTCCTTCAGAAAACAGAAAAAAAGAAGCAAGAAAGTGAACACCAGCCTGTTACCTTAATGCAGTGTAGCACCAACCACACAAGGCCTTCTTTCATGCCAGTTACTTATTTTGGGAAAACAGACTTTCACAGACCAGGATTAGTGTGGCTGGCAATTTCAGGCACAGACTTCTCTCTTTCTGCCCAGTGTCACTGCAGAACAGGCAGTGAGTATAAACCCCTGCAGCCCTGCTGGGGCTGACCTGGGCAGGCTGCCCCCCAGTGCCACGAGGAACAAGGTCTGCAAGTGGAGGCACATGGCAGGTACTGGTCCCTCTTGCATTTGTAGTGCTGCAGAATGGCTGATAGAGCAAAAGCTGTGCTGTACTTCCAGTGGATTATAAATAAGGGAAATTATGGCAAAGTTCATAACCTACTACTGCTGCTTCTGTCCCATCCCTTCCCCCGGTGCAGGATGGCACTTCTCAGGCACAGCTCAGTCTATCACTTGAACAATGACCCTGAATGCTGCTGATGCACATGAATAAGCCAGGAGTCATGGGGGCACTGTGCAGAGGGGTGAGGAGGTACATGGCTCTGCACAGGGGTTGCACTGAACTGGGACGTCCCCATCCACAGCCCTGTTTTTCTGTGAGTCCCACAGAGTCTGCTGTTGGGAGCACTGGCCTCCTGGGAGGAGGCATCCAGCTTGGCTTCAAGGGATGACAAAGCCAATTGCAGCCAGGATTCTGTGCTTTTTTTCCCGTGTGATTGCTCATAGTTGTGTATACCCTTCATTGGCTCAATGAGATCTGTTTTTATCTTGTTTTTTGTTTGTTGCTTTTCCCTTTTTTCTCTCTTCTTGGACATACCTTCCAGGATGCCCAGGGAGCAAATGTTGTGACCTGGTTTATCAGCTTCATTCAGTGTTTATTTAATCAGTGATCACTTTGGCTTGTAAAGGTTTATTTTTCCTGCTCAGGGACTGTCTAGAGCTTTCTTTCATTTTATTGATGAATTTCTGTCAATTTTGAATTTTATACCAGCTTTTTATATAGGATGGGGGGAGTCAGCACATGCAGTTTTAAATATTGGGAGGTGCTTGGCCTGAAGGTAAAATCCTGTTTATTAACCTGGTGAAGTTCAGGTGAATGGGCTGCAGAAGGATAAGGAGTAGGATTTCACTGTCAGCTCATATATTGTATCAAAAATAATAAGAACCCATCAGTCATGTTCCCGGAAATACTATTTAAAATTAAGAGACATCCTTGCCCAAATCATCCTGAAAAAGCTGGCAGCCCATGGCTTGGACAGGGGCATTCTGTGCTGGGTTAAGAACTGGATGGATGGCCGGGCCCAGAGTGTGGTGGTGAACGGTGCTGCATCCAGTTGGCAGCCGGGCACTAGTGGTGTTCCTCAGGGGTGAGTGCTGGGACCAGTTCTGTTTAATATCTTTATTGATGATTTAGATGAGGGG
>JAWWLV010000045.1:12304200-12319547 GCA_035041135.1 Platyrinchus mystaceus
AAAATCCATTGCGCAGGCTTGAAAGGTAAAAAGACCTTTCCCAAATCTTCGTTCGCGAAGACTGGCCACGTTTTTTTTGGTGCTGCACAGCAGCCTCACTTCACAACAGACCCACAAACAAAGAGCAGTGTACCTCAGTTTTGCAGTTTGTGTTGATGAGAGCACATGGCACATGGGACTGGTTCCTCCCCTTGTGTGTGAGCCAGCACAGGCAGGACAGAGGAACGACCATAAAACCACGGATGAAATGCAAAGAATAAATTTATTTTTGTTGCCTTGCCAGCCAGGAAATCTCTGAAGCAGCACCTGGGCAGAGTCACACAGGTGAGGACACAGGCATGGCAAAGCCTGGTCCGTGTTAGAGGATCACCAAAACCACAGTTTCCACCAGTATTTCAGGGATTTGCACAGGTGTAGTTTACCACTGTGCTTTGATCTTTCCCACAGCAGGGCAGGAATCTCGAGCATGTTTGATAGGTGCTTTCAAGTCTGTCACAGACCCATGCTACCTAAACACAGATGTTCTGCTTGTCCAACACACAAGGCCAAACAACAACTGGTATGATACATGTGTTGTTCAGTACTCCAGCTGCAAGTCACCTGAGTGTGTTTACAATCCTCCTTGGCAATCTTCATTATTTTGTTACACTTTGCTACTGCTCTTGGTAGTTGCACCTAAGGTATGGGTAAAAATAATGAAAGACTAAAGTCTGCTTTATTAACATTATTTTATGGAAGAGGGGCACAGATGATGTAGTTCTGGAAAACACTGCATAGGCAATTACTATTTTGTTTAACCTCTGGTTCACCTTCCTCCTTCTTAGTGTTTAAGTCTTGCTGCCAGTAGATCTAATTGAATAGAAATTAAACATTCAAAACCCATGCTGGTCACAGCAAAATAACCTTTATCCTTAATGGGAATTGTGTGGGCATGTTGAGTGAGGAATCTACCACTTTGCTTTTAATTCCATGTCATTTAGAATTACTGAATGAATAGGAGTGTGTGTATCTGGGCTTGTTTTCATCCCCCTAATGTACAGAAGATCAAATCCTAATTAAGGAGAAATAAATGTCAGTCTGTCCTCTCACAGTTCTTCTTCCTGTGTTCCACTGAAATGGTTTTTGAGTATGTATAGGTGAAGTCAAAGATTAGCAGTGGTTTTTGGCCAAATTCTGATTTTTAATCTTGCAGCAGGTCTGTCTCATTCACTGGCGAATTCATAGAACAGTAAATATAATGGCTCCATAATTAGCCTGGTTTGTAAACAAGTACTACTATTTAGTTGATAGTGCAAAATGCTCTTCCGCTGCATTAATCAAATAAACACTTATTTGGGCATATAATTTGAAAAATGTATATTTTTTTTATCTAGTACACTGAGATTTCTCATCAGTATGAAGCTAATTTGCTATTGTCTGACTGGCCTGTGCCTTCAAATTGCTTCTGGCAGTGAAGGGAAAACGGGGTGCCTGAGGGACATCAGGTCATTGAAGGTTGTACCTACAAGTAGCATATCCTCATTAGGACACCCTGTTTGCACAGTGCAATGCTCCTCTCTATCCCAGAGATTATCAGGCCTCCCTGACTGTACGACAGTCCTCCTGTTTTCGGTCCTCTTGCTTCATGTCAGCATATGCCAGTCCCAGCCTGAAGCAGAGCCAAGACATGTGGGAGCCTCTTCCTCTTTCAGGAACTTACCTGCCTGCAAGGTATCATGGACACAACCATGGCATCCCATTCTGTCCTGGTTTATGTCCCCTGGTGGCACTGTCATTAGCTGCCTGTAACACAGCAAGTGCTGGAAGTAACAGTGATTTACAGCAACTGCTCTGTCTCGCAGCTTTAGGAAGATCGTGCCCATAACAGAAGCTACAATGCATGAAGCATCTCTTGTCTTGTAGTTCACTGTACTGGAAGAGTACAAATTGTTCTGAAAAATAGGTTTGAAATATTGGATCCCCACTGACGATTGTATATGCCACTTTTAATGAATGGTTGTGAGTGAGCTGGAAAGGATTTTAAGGGAGATCTGTGCAATACGAACACCTTGAAAGCAGCATCAGCAGGGGTTTGAGTGTCCCCAGATGGAGTCAGGATGACCAGACTGACTTTTTCCAGCTTGGAGTATGACAGTGGCATTTCTTTTACAAGAGGCATTTTGTTTATTGTTTTAAGAGAAGGTCCTAGGTCAGACTACCTGGAAGAAGGGAGATGTCAGACCTGCAGGATTTATCTGAGAAACCTCCAAGAGAAGCACAGGGAGAAAGTTCACATTGCCCCTTAAAATATTGTAGGTGGCAGTTCCTGGGAGAAATGGTTCAGCTTGATTCACAAGTTGCAGTGAGTGTTTGCGAGGTGCAGGATTATGAAAGGAAATTTGCTTTTGTACTTTGTGAAATGAGCATATTTAAAATGGAAAGAAAACCTCAAAATGCCACAGACCATGAAATGAAAATTTCAAACGCTATTTCAGGACAGAATTATGCAATGGATGCTGTGCAGTCTGAGGATCGGGCTGCAGTCCTAGGTTTGACAGCCAGACACCTGCTCTGGCCACAAGCACTTTTGGCCTTCTTCAGAGAGCAAAGGTGTTTTGGTTTGTGTCAGTGGTTTAATGACCAAGCCAAAGTGTATCACTATGACAGCATGGGAGCATTACAATGCTTTTGATATTTCGTTATTTAGGAAACACTGAGAAAATGGGAAATGTGGTGATGGTGGGCACAAAGGAGCAGGGTCTGGAGTCAGCAGGTTAGCATGGGACTGTCTGATGTGTTGGCTCACATGCAGAGGTGAGCAGCGTGGGGCCCAGCAGGATTTCACTCCTCATACCTGCTGACAGTTGTCTCTGGCTGTGTGTACAGTATGTTTTTGTGTTCAGTTAGCGAGCCAGGGCAAAGAGCATCTTACACCCTTGCATTTCAGCTGCCTTTAACTCATCTACTGCTGGTACAAAAGCAACTAAACAAGACCTTAATAAAAAAAAGACCATTGTCTGAAGGTTATTGTCTTCTTGTGGGATCCCTTCAGTCTCAGCTATCTTGCACATCCTAATTAAAAGAGCTCTCTGGAAAAATTAGAAAGACATGGGAGGAAAATCTCTACTGTAGAACTTTGAGGGCAAGAGCATTTCCTTCCAGTGAGAGTTACAGGCCAACCCTTTATGTCACAGAGCAGGGTACACATTTGCCACTGTACTAAAAATCATTGCTAAAAGATTTTTTTATGGTTTCATTTCCATAATATACAAGTGCCTCACAATCCTTGTTCATCTTCATCCCCAGTTAGCGAAGAGTAGAGCAGGTTCTGTGTAGGTGTAGTCAGCAAGATGTAGAGGATTAGAGGACTACCACAGACTATAGGTAGGTTGCTGAAAGCATTTAAGCACATCACGTTCTTTAGCCTAAGACATCTCTCTAAGGTCATATGGGATGATCAGGCCATAGCAGGTTCACTGAGTCCTCGATCAACCCCTGAATTATTTGTCAAAGCAGAGCAGTTTAGAAATGCAAAGATAAATGGATGTCTGTTTGATCCTTATCCCAGTTTGATACAATGAATTTAGAAAAGATGAGATTTGGGTGCAACCTTTGATTTCATAATGTTGTGATCAGCATATTTAGTACTTCTGTTCCATGCTGGTAACACAAGAATTGTATTTCAGACGTGTGGAACAGCAGGCAAAGTTTCTTATTTTCAAGCCATGTTTTATTCTTAATCAGAGCAAGGACAAATAGTCCATCAAGTTCCGGCTCGGCATCATCTGAGCAGAAAAATCAGAATGAATGATGTGCCGATGATGAATAGGCCTATTACCTTGTAAATGGTACTGTATAGTACCACTGGTAGCAACACAAGATGCTGATGCATTTCTTTATTTGATGTTTTTATATATATTATGTTATTTTAGTTATCATTCTAGGGGCAATATGGACAGAAAGACATGTATCTGATATTTATTGAAGTTAGAGTTGAAAAGTTGGTTTCATATAACCATCTAAAAACAAACCATACTCTATATTAGTAATAATAATAATAATAATAACAGTCTAGAAGGTACATTTTTTTGCTACCAAGCTTGGAAAATTTAAAATAAAACTAAAAGTCTCTCACTGTGGGATCTTGCCTAGTTGCAGACAGTGGAGAATTTTCAGGGTTGTAAAGATTGGATAAAAGTTGATGATCTAAAGTTTTGCCATCCCTAAAATTTTTGGATACCCTCTGTCCTGGGATACCATTGCGAATAATTCCAGAAAGGATTGCTAAGTAATCCTTTCTGTAGATAAATGTGTGATATTTTGGTCTACTTAGGTCACCTGCTATGAGATAGAACCAGCTAATTTGCTGCATTTGGTGTAGGGAAGAAATCATTACGTTGGACAAAATGGATAAATTCAATTAATTTCTTTCATCAGAAAGATGGTATTTCTGCTCCTTCAGGAAAAAACCTGCAAAACAACTTCTTATATGGAACCATAATCAGGAAATGAAGTAGCATCTACAAGAGGTCATATAGAAAAAGTCCCAGTGGATGTCAAGGCTCTCTGCTCAAGCTTGTGATGCTCAGGCACCAAAAAATTCTCTGAAGGGGTCTCCAGCCCCTAAGGCTGCTGCCAGTAGTCTCATGCAGCTTCTTCCTTGGCTGTATCACCTTTTGTCTGAGAAGTAGTTGGCTTAGTGTCCTCACTGCTCAGTTTGTATGTTGATTAGAAGTGCCCTTCTTACTTTTGGTATAAATGTGTTAGCAGTACACCTGTACTTGTTTGTTCTCTTGGTGTCCTTAGTGTCTCTGTTAGTGCCCAGATAGTAAAGATGTAAATTCTTACCCCCTGCTGTACTTCTACTGAATAATCATCATCTCCCTGCTACCCGTTGGTATCCAAACAAACTGCTCTTTTAGCCTCTTCTTGTAAGTCAAACACTTAATCCTTCATAGCATCACGAATGCCTCATCTCTGTTCCTGCTCCACTCTCAGATCATCTTTCTTAAACATTGTAAGCATGCTGCATTTGCATACACAACACTGTGGGGGAGGTCTCACCATTTCTTGTGCAATACTGTTAATGCTTCCCTGTCTGTGTGGAAATACTTCTGATATGTTCTAAGATCCCTTTTGTCATGTCTGCATCTTGGCTTGCAGTGATTCTGTGATCAGCCAGTGCTTCTGGATATCTAGAAGTGTCTGTCTAGGTATTGAGGTGTCTGTCCCCTAGCATTTCCAGATGATGAGCTCTCTGCTTATGCCAGAAATGCTCATTATTAGTCCCTAGCTGTATGGCCTTGCACTTTGCACAATTGATTTCCATCCATTTCTATTAATTCAGACCTCAAGGTCATCTGGTTATTACTGTGTGCAATCCCAGTTCTCCTCTGAATTGACAGAGCTACTCCTAACTAGGCATCATCAGGAAATTATTACCACCCTCTTACTTTTGGTTACAGTCTTTAATGAGATTGATCCTCAGAGTGAATCTTTGAGGAAATCTTCTGATAACCCAGAGGTTGCTCTCAAGTTTCATTGCAAAGGCACAACTCGCATCTGCTGGAATTTATCTGCATCTTTTCAGATATTGCCGTCTGATTTGTGGCAATGTCTGATGATGACTGGCTGCCCCTCCTTGGCTCCCCTCTCTGCTGTGTTGGCAGTCTGCAAAGCAATTTGGGAGGAGATGATGGAGTGCTCCACCCCAACCATCCACCTCCAGCTGGGGTTTTTGGGCGCCTCCTTCCCTCTTCTGGTTTCCCCTGCAGAGAGTTTGTCCTTTACATTAATACTTAGATTCTGTGGTAACTTTTAATTTTGCTGTAAATATCAAGATTGACTTAAAGTCAACACATTTTGCCATAAATAGAGCGCATTTCATGACAAGTATGTAATTAACTTTTTCCTAATTAATTGTTGGCTGCTTGCCAAATTAGTTCAGTCACAATATGTATTATTTAGAATGATCCCCTGCAAATTATCAGTGTGGCAACCAATTGAAAACACTCAAATGTCAAAACTTCATCAGCCTACAGTTTCCATTCGGAGGCAGGTCTGAGTGGTGCTGCAGTAAATTAAAACATAGTTTTTTCCTTAGTTGTGTGAGCACCATTTTTTGCCTGGGATTGATGCCATCCTCAGAAGTTACAGTCTAAGCCTGTAACTGGATAAAGCTGGATCCTGGAATAGCTGGTTTCAATGATGTTAGCTTAAGGGTGACTTTAGCCTTATGCTTATGTACATAGAGTACTTCCAGCCTGACATGGTGAGCCACCTGTGCGTGTGCAATAATGTGCAATATTAGGAGGTGGCGAATGATTGACTTTTAGTTAATAAAAAATACAAATTAAATTGGCATACATCTTAATTTCATTATTTGAAAATAATAGTTTGATTAGGCTTGGAACAAGACACTTTCATTCCAGTGCCAGGAAATACAGAGCTTTCCTTTCTCTGCTTCACTCCCATACTTTGAACTCCGACCCTGGCATTCCTGGCTCACGCATCTGTTCCAGCGGGGAAGCGAGGGCACAGATGAGGCATCTCACTGCATGCTCTTAATGACTGGTGACCTTCAGCTAATGGAGAGATCCCACCCTGCTGTGTTTTCCAGGTGATCTTATCAGCAGCAAGACTTGCACATGGAATGATGCAGCATCCCTCTCCAGCAAGGCTCGGCGCTGCCTCACACGCTGCTCAGGCAGGGTGATGTGACCTTGGCTTGTTTCTCTCTCACCCCCTGGACATAGGGGCTGCTCTGCAGTACAGGCAAAGAACTTCAACTGCGAATAAATCCTTTTAGTGCTTAGACCTTTCTGTGGGACTTGCCACAATTGCCATCCCTTAGTTTTGCCATTGTCCTGGAGCATTTAGAAAAGTAATGATGAAAGAGGATTAATGTAGGTGAGGCACTGTAGGTTTTGATGGGGTGGTTATGGTGATTGGGTTTTTTTTTTACTTTTGCACATGTCAAATTAGAGGACAAGAAATGCTGCATACCAGTTATGGAGTGGTATTTACATAGAATCATTTAGGTTGGAGAAGACCTTTAACATCACGGAGTCCAACTCATAACCCAGTGCCAAGTCTACCACTAAAGCATGTCTGTTAAGTGCCACATCTACACATCTTTCAAATACTTCCAGGGATGGTAACTCCACCACTCCCCTGGGCAACCTGTTTCAATGCTTGGCAACCCTTTCTGTGAAGAAATTTTTCCTAAAATCCAATCTAAATCTCCCCTGGTGCAACTTGAGGCCATTTTCTCTTGTACTGTTGCTTGTTACCTGGGAGAAGAGACCAACTCCCACCTGGATACAACCTCCTTTCAGGTATTTGTAGAGAGTAAAAAGGTTCCCCCTGTGCCTTCTTTTCTCCAGGCTGAATACCTTCAGCTCCCTCAGCCACTCTTCCTCAGACTGGTGCTCCAGACCTTTCACCAGCTCTGATTCCTTTCTCTGGACCTCAGTGACTTCCTTGTAGTGAGGGGCCTAAAACTGAACACAGGATTTGAGGTGTGGCCTCACCAGTGCTGAGTACAGGAGGATGATCAGTGTCCTGGTCCTGCTGGCCACACTATTGCTGGAACAAGCCAGGATGCCTGGGTTAACACCAAACTTGCAAACTCACACCTTTGATTGCCACTTACTGTAAAAGCGTGGTAAAATGTGAGTGAAGTCTGGCACCACAGGGTGTCTAGAGGAATCAGAAATTGTTTAGAAACAGTGTCCTGAGCTACTGTGAGCTCGTTGCTGTCATGGGGGCTGCAAACCTGCAGCGCAGGAGATATCGGCTGTCTCTGGAGGAGAGGATCTGGCATGCACTGGGGCTTGGGTCTTTCCTTGACCAGAATATACTTTTATGTGACATATTGTTTAATTTTATATTTTAGTTGCGATGCCACATGGGCATTTTTTTGGGTTGAACTAACCTAAATCTGAATAAACAGACTAAACCACTGAGACCATTATTTGGCTGCAGTAATCTCTGCATTCAGCAGCTGCCCATCAGAGTTGCGGTGTTGAACCTGAAGGCTTTGTGCTGTTCTGTAAGTAGATCTGTTGAAAATTTGAATAATTTAAAATCCTATCAGTTTAGATGAAGCAAAGAAGATCCCAAAGAGCTGCATTCTGGTCTCCACTACCTCAGTGGTCTCATAGCCATGCACCATCCCAGTATTTCTGAGCTCTGGTTTTTACCCCAGAGTGAACCCTTTGATTTTCACTAGCATACATGAGAGCTGTGTCTACACCTGAGGTGACTGTTCATGTGTGTGAGCCTGTGCTGGTGCAGGATGATGCTTCCTTCACTTCCTTCCCCTTGCACACCTGGGTACAGTGGCTTTTCACCTCTGGAAAGACAGGAGTTCTGGCAATTAAGGTTGGCAAAAGTAGATGACTGTTTTCTACTGAAGATTACTTTCTTCAAAGCAGAGATCAGATGAACTGTGTCCTCAAAGCGTATTTCTCTCTATTTACTGTGTGAATCTCTAGAGTGAATTATATGGTTTAGTAGTGGACTTGGCACTGCTGGGTTATCAGTTGGACTTGATGGTTGTAAAGGTCTTTTTCAACCTAAATGATTCTATGATTCTTTTATTCTATACTTTAATGTAGAGTTGGTTGAGGTGAAAATACTCCTGTTTTGTGTCAGCATTGGGGAT
The DNA here is from genome assembly GCA_035041135.1 of Platyrinchus mystaceus. Lineage (NCBI taxonomy): Eukaryota > Metazoa > Chordata > Aves > Passeriformes > Tyrannidae > Platyrinchus > Platyrinchus mystaceus. The sequence continues at coordinate 12,312,848 of JAWWLV010000045.1, forward strand.
ATGGTAGAATTTTTCCAGTATAAATTAGAAACTTTTCAGGGCAATGCCCGTCTCTTGTACAGCACCTTGCACAGTGGGTGCCTGAGCTTATCTGTGGTCTCATATGGTCACTGCACTGTATCTCCACCTACTTTATCACTTCTCTATGAAGACTAGTATTTTCATTTTATGATCAGTAGAAGAAGAGATACATTTCACATTTGCATTCTGTTAATGAACATGTCAGTCTTTAGTAATAGAGAAGTTAGGTTTAAAATGTTCAGCAAATGTTTTTTAAGCTAATGTACTGCAGTGGTCCCTTTTAAGTTAGCCACTGTAGTATACATTAAATGTTAAAGTGCTCTAGACTGTACAACACAATATGTCAGCATTATGCAGCAGCTGAATGCTAGATGCATTTTAGATGCCCAGCAAAGGAAGAGAGATGCTACATTGTTGGGAATTCTTCCCGACTTTCAATCAAATAGCTGATCTGCAATGCCAAACACAAACTGCATTTCATTTAAAAATGCTGCTAGGTAGTCCTTCATTGAACACTCTGAACCTGATCAGAATCTAATTTGGGTTTGTATTACAAAAGACACTTATATTAGCACCTCTAGGAGATCAATAACATGTTTTAATGCATACTAATAAAAAAGGTCCTAATTCCAAATACAGCTTTAAGTTTCACAAGAGCAACATAGTTCTTGCTAATCAAATCTTTGTTGAACAAGAAGCAGTGAAATGTACTGTTTTCAGACAAAGAGCTAAGAATTTCACTAACAAATGCACCAAAAGGAAACCACATTAATCTATTTTTCACAGTTGTGAGTGCAATTAAGTGGCATATTTTAGGGGAAAATGCTTTTTCATGGGGGAATCCTAACTTCTTCCTGACTGTTAGTGTTGCTGCTCAGCGCGTGCTGCAGTAAAAAGTTTCCCTTTATGACAGTAAAACCTGCGATAATCTGTACAGTTAAGAAAATATGGAAGAAATTATGTCCATACATGATCGCTCATACTAGCAAGTAGAGTATTGACTGGTAGAATAATGTTGCTCATAGGATTTTCCATGGTTATACAAACTCCGTATTAGGCTAATTGATAATGAAGACAACCCTTCGTCTCCCTTCTATTGTACCCTGGCCAATGCTTCACTGGCAGACTGGAGCCCTAGGAGTGCTGCTGCAATAATAACTGTATGTCAATTCAGTAATAGTATGTTAATTCAAAATTCTGTATAGACAGATGCAGTTGGCTTTTCTAGGATTTATTCCTATTTTCTCCATTACTGTGTTAATTACATTACTGGATTTGGTGAACAGAAACATAGTGTGTCTCCCAGATTTGGGCAGCTGATGCAAAACTTGAGAAATTGATCTTGGCTATTTTGTGTAGCACTGCAGGTGATGCACTGCGTGGGAGGTGGAGGAAGATTTTATTGATCCGATAATGTCATTCCCCATACTTCTGTCCTCCCACCAAACTGACCATTTAGTCTCTGCTGCAGTAATTTACACGTTGCAGAGCTACATTTCTCTCTCTAGTGCAACACCAGCCTCTCAAAGAAAGATGCTCACGACCTCTCTTCACTTTACTAAACCACATCTATTCCTTTGGACTTGTATTCTGACTCTATGTTGTGGTTGATTGAGGGTTTTGGGGATTTTTTTGTGCATACATTTATACTCACTCAAAGTATCCGAGATTATTTTTGCTGGGCCTGCAGGAAGAATGACACCTATATAAAATACCTGTCATAAAAAACATCAGACATGTAAGTCTGTATTTGTTTACTAAAGCAAACAAAACATCCTGGATGCCCAGGGTTATATTCATAATATGACAAGGAGGAGGCAATCTGTGTGAATATAAATCAGAATTTATACATTGAAGCCTCTGCTTTTATAGTTTAGGTTTTTCATTCTACAGAAAAAACTACAGTAATTTTCAATTAACGAGGCAAAATTATTTCTGCAGGTATGTAGTTAAACCTCACAACAGTCTTGTTTCCACAGACAGGGGCCATGGCAAGTGGAGAGTTTATGTCTGAACTCCACCAGGGAACTGGGAGGGGACAGTCTGGACTCACTGGGAGATGAATTCCAGAGCTTCCATCTCACCATGTGGAGATTGCTGCTGTGAATGAGGAGACAGAATATGGGGTGGCTTGGGTTTAAATTGCCCAACCTTTTTGTTCAGAAGTAACAAAATGCCCTACCTAACGTTTTACCTAGAAAACTAGTGTCCAGCATCAGTGTTATCCTAATGGGGTCCTTCTGTGAGCATTCTCCTTCCCTAACTATACAACCCTTTCCCTCTGCAGCTGGCACTGGAGAAAGGGGTGCTAGCACCATTTTCAGACAAAAGTGTGCTGCTCATCTCTGGGCAAGCTTCTACATGGTATGAATGCCCTGAAACCACAAGAAATGGTCTTTGCACCAAAATGAGCACACAAGGTCCTCCAGGCAAGGAAGCTGTTTACACATGAAAAAGGGAAAGAAATGGTTGCTGGAGAAGACGTTCCTCAGGTCTACTTTGGTCTCTCCCCCCTCTACCCTTCCATTCCTGGCAGGCTGAAGTCACAGTTCCCAGGTACAGTTCCACTGAAATGTGGGCTGCTTTTCTAATAGGATGAGCAGAGAGAGAACTGTGTGGGTTTCCCTGGTCCTTGGCAGTGCTTCACTACAGCCACCTCTGAAGTTTCCACTCATCTCAAATGTTTGCTTGCCAGACTGTGTAGGGTGTTTTTTCTTCAAATACCTGTGGCATTTGTTCTTCGTACATGAACTTCTTGTCATTTTACCTTAACACAAAATAACAATGACAATAAACATATTAAACGTGTGAAGCTTGCATGTGCAGCAGGATGGTCTGGATTCTGCTTGAGATTAAAGGCTGCATAAATGTTTACAAATCTGATATGAGTTACTTATGACCAAATTGCTTTGATTTCATAACTGTGGATTTCTCAACATTTCTCAAGACTATTTGATATTATTTGCCTGCTAATTTGTTGTTGTTCTTATTCGGGAATGCATTGTCTTTTTTGCATTCATAGTCCTGAATGAGGATTTCTCGCATAAACTCTTTTTTCCCATACTGTTATTTGCTCTAGTAGAAACTATTTGAGAAAAATACATTTGGGTGATCATTCATTCTATAATAGTGAGGTTACTAATGCAAAAAGAAATATAGATACAGTCCAGAAGTTTTTATTAACATTTTATTAGCTGATGTCTTAAATCTAGAAAGGTTATATCAAGTTTAAACTACATTAGCATTTGTATTGAGCACTAACTATTCCCTAATGACTTTAGAATTACAGTTTACTGCTGTGAATACTTAATCTTTCCTACAAGCTTTTAAATTAGAAGAATAAATGCTGCTAAAAAGAAAAAAATCAAGTTATGTACATGGTAGAGGTTGCAAAACTATACTTTATGATTAAATCTGCCATAGTATTTGAAGTTGATTTAGGACTCAAAGGATATACTTATTTTTCATGGAGAACTATATATGAAACATAAATAAATCTAAATACAGTTCAGCCAAATATAAATCAATAAGATGGAGAAGAGAGGGGCCCTAAACTATATCTCATTGCTTTTTGTGCCTTCTATATAGAAAAAAAGCGCACCAGATTCTTAGCTTTTAATATTTCAGACATATGTGTTGTCTTAGGACCCTGATGTCAGCCCTGTCCTTGTCTATCTGCAGCTTGGGAGCCTGAATTCATGGAGGTGTTACAAATTTGTGGTCATTTAGAGGGAATTTTAAAGAATGTTCTTACTTTTAAGTGAGTTTCACCGATGGGCTGCTGAGAAAACTGATGGGGCTGCTTTGTTAGGGAGGGAGAAGTCCTAAAACCTGGAGCATTTTGAAACTTTAATTGCAATTCTTCTTGCAATGCTTATCAGGTGAATTGTATGTATTATATAATATGAAACACTGTGGTAATCATAGCAGTGATTATTATGCAAAGCCTTTTTCCAAGGTAGGTCTTGAAATGCCCTAAGGACACAGCAGGGAAGTGTTGGGGAATCAGGATGCATTTTCACACTTTTATTCTATTTTATTCCCTCACATTTCACCCCGCCTCACGCCAATCATTTGTTAATGAAGTGTAGGGACTTTCCTTGTTGTCATTTGTCCTGAAATTGTACCTTACCTCTGAGATACACACTGAAGGAAGGACTCACCATTCAGGTGTTGCTTTGCTTTCAGTCAACCTTTGTAGATCAGATACAAAAAGAAGGTGACCGTGCAATGCAGTGACCTTCTTGGTGCTGCAATCGCAAATCAAGAAACATAGAAAAAAATAATTAGCAACTCTTTTTCAATATCATAAGTCTGTAGAATTAATTTTGCATTTTTTTCCAGTGAAAACTTTGAAAATTATGATACAGTGATGCTCACTTAGAAAAAGCAAGAATAAAAAGGTGCAGGATAATAACACCATTTCTTTCTAGCATCTAGGTTTCATATAAATTTGATTATTTCACAGAATCATGACTCTAAATAGACCTATACCAGCAGTGGAAGCCTCCATCATGTTGTTGTGCAGCAAAACCCAGCAGAGGTCATGGCAGTCAGGCTGTGACTCAAGACAATGCAGGTTCTGCTTCCAGCTGCCTCCTGGTACCCAGGAGGACCCCAGTCTTTTCCCTCCACTCACTATTGCATGAATTTTATTTTCTTTTGCAGCAGTTCCCAAATTTATACTTACTCTGAATTCTTCCACACCAAATGACTGTACACTAAGAAGACAGTTTATTCACTTGCCCAGTGATGTCACTGACATAACAGTGGAGTTGGTTCTGTGGCCAGTTATTTATAGGAGTGAATAGTTAGGTACATAAGAAATGGACTGTCAGCCATTAACTCAATGTATTTCCTAGGACACATGGTTGGCCAAAGTTGAAAATGTGTGACTTATTTCATACTGGATGTTTGTTTTAAAGCTTACCTCTACTTGTAGGACTATTTTCCTCTTTTATTTAGTTGCTCCATTGTTGAAATGATAGAATTCAATCCTACGGTCTGTGATCAGATCGGAGCTGTCGCGGCTCTCAGTTAGTGATATCATTGCCTGAAGGTGACAAGTAAATGTTCATCCAAGCGTGCAGTGGTTTATGGGGGGAGAGTTTGAGAGTAGGTGTCCAGTCTGCCTGGAGGTCCAGTTGGCCTGTGGGGTGGTCAAACTCACATCACTCCTCTCCCAGGGAAGGTTCCTCCTCCTGCACTGTGGTCACAGTAATGTGAAGCCTTTGACCTTGTGAGATGGTGAGAACTCAGGTCACCTCGTCCTCGGCAAACAGACAGACAGATTACATTTTGGTTGCTCTCTCTGCTCCAATTGTTGTCCAGTTACCTCCTGCCAAATACCAGCATTTCTCATTGGGTAGAGCACCTCCTGTCTACTGAGGACTGGATTTCCATCGCCCACACAGCTCTTCCTCCATGGTCAGGACTAGTGCTGTCACCCCATAATGTTTCAGCATGGGGAAGAGGTTAGGGATGTCCCTGGCCCAACCAACATCAGACACATTCTGCTGTACAGTCATCTTTCCTGACAGGATGGATTAGGTGCATCCAGAGAAGTTGTCTACACTCATCTCCACACAGGGCTGGGGAGGGTCCCTTAGGTTCGTGGTCACGGTCAGGTCCAAAGAAGGCACTAAGCTGTGTAAATCTGACAGGAGAGCTCTCACTGTGGGGGACAACTCCAGATGCAGGCACCTTTCAGGGTCTGGCCTGATGCTGAATATTGCATCCATGGGCTGAGACACAGAACTCCAACAAAAAAATCAACTGTAGCCACCAATTCCTTTTGTTACTGTGGGCCCAGTCCATAGCAGGGCTTGAGCTTCCAGCTGTCAGTGTAACTCCCTGATGTCCCACTAACCACTGTGAGGAAGGCAGGCTGCCCAGGCTGGAATTAGGAACCTGAATACTGTTGTAGTTCGTGGCTGCAGGGAATTAGCTTCCTAGTGGAGGAAAGCAACAATTGTCCTCCCCTTCCCAGGCATGCACTGACATTGGCTGATTTCTGGAGCACGAAAGTGTTTCATCCATCTTTCCAGTTCTAAATGGGACAAAAATTTACTCCAGCATTTAAAGCTTAAGTAAGGAAATTTATCAACAAGACTGTGGGAACATCCCTCTTCCATTGTCATCATGGAAAATGAGTCTAAGATTCCTCAACTCACACTGTGTATTTTTGAGTAGGTCAGCCCTCTCCTTTTGTTTTTAACATGGACATTTATTTTTGTGCTATTTCTTTCAGCAATGCATGCAGGGTTGCTCTGGGATGGTAACCATAGTAACTGCAAAACACGGAAGACGTAATTTCAGCCCCAAAATACATATTACTGGGTTTGTGTTTACTGGACAGGAATTGTCTCATTCCCTAAACAACAGAAGGAAGGGAAAAGTTATTTGTTTCACAGCCATTAAAGGAGAAACTCAGCAGACAGTGGAAGTAAATGATGAATCACACACCAATAAACAGTCTCTTTTCCTAGAAATGCCTTTCTTCAGGGGACTGGTAAGCCTAACCCTGAGGAACTTAAAAAATGCAAAATATGCATTAGGTGCTGTTCTGGTAGGTCCAGGAAGCCAGTATAGACAGATAAGACATATGTATATGTATATGTATATGTATATGTATATGTATATGTATATGTATATGTATATGTATATGTATATGTATATG
>JAWWLV010000045.1:12320376-12345818 GCA_035041135.1 Platyrinchus mystaceus
TTTTCCTAGAAATGCCTTTATTCAGGGGACTGCTAAGCCTAACCCTGAGGAACTTAAAAAAATACTACACTTCTTAGAGTAATGAGATTATAACCAAGTTTTTAATAACTTAATAAATTACCCTTTACTTTTGAACTGATATTTACTTTTCCTTGCTCTCAGAGGGAAACAAATTTTAAAATGAGAGAAACTGAGTTTTTCAGAATAATGACACCACAAGTCACATATTATTAAAAACAATAATGATGAGAACTGTTGACTTAATATGAAAAGTAAGGCAGCTTAGTACTCCTTAGCTGGTCTAATGCTGAAATTGGATATACTTATTTATCTTTTTAGGGACCTCCTCCCATTATGACTTTGCACAGACTTGATTTTAGTATTAGTATTTTCATCATATGGAAAGACTTGCTTTCTTCTATTATGCCCAAAAAATGTCACCGTGGGACAAATAAGCATTTTTGCAACAGTGGAGAAGAACAAGCAAAGTAACAAATGTGTAATAACAAGCACCTTTCATGGCTACACTTCTTTGCACTTCCATGCGGATTAATAAGGGCACATACAACTCCCCAGTGAATATTTCAGGGTTTTCCATGCTACATTTCTTCCCTACTTTGATTTCTGGAACACATTTCTCATGATAATGTTGGTGTTTCCCCAGGTTTTGCTCATGAAAACAATGAACTGAAAATAATGAACTATCTCTTGTCCAGCAGAGAAAGTGGCAGGATACTTCAGCAACTGCTGCAAATTTGATAACAACAACAATAACAGCAGTAATATGAATGGTTATTCACTTCATAGCACAATTACAATGAAACTTCTAAAATTATTTTTTTGCCCTTAAGAAAAAAAATCCCTTAGAAGACTTCCAATGTACAGTGGAGAATAAAAAATACAACAAAAATATTTAAGAAATATAACAATAACTGATGAATAAATTGATTAAGAAAAAATATGCTTTAAAGATTCCTGAATAAATGCAGCTAAGTGAATCACCGTCACAATTAGCAAAATATGTCTGTATAAAAAATGTATTGTCCAATAAATGTTTTGTAAGTGAAAGCAGTAAAGGAGGCTGGCTCTTGTACAAAAAGAAAAGAAGATTAATTGGTATTTTTAACTGAATTGAAGAATATACTTTATTCCTGGGAAGAATTTGATTCCTTACCTCAAGCTGCAGGCTCGTTCCCTTTCAAAAGGTTGCGAAAATATTTTTTCAGCATTCAAAGGATGTCTTTCCATGTCCCTTCCTCCCAGCAGAAAAATAACAAACACATCTAAAGTTCAGATGTTTAGAAAAATATTGCCCTGAGATCTGAAACCAAATACAAGAAATTCCCTGCTGAAAGCATTTATTCTCCCTGCAAGGTAGAGGCAGTGACAGGTGTATTTATTTTAAAGGGAAGGTGCCCCTGCCTGTCTGCATCACAGCCTGGAGGAAAACACTAATAACTCCACCTTCAGTGGCTGTGGAGAAGGAGACTCATCTGTTAAAGTGGTTCCTGTGCAAGGACTGATACCACAGGAGTAACATTATAGGCATCCACTGCAGTTGGATGAGCAGGAGCACAGCATGGTGGATGTCAGATCTACTGCCAGGTTGAGTGCTCCTCTTTCTCAGAGCCTGGCAGTGAACAAGCAGGACCAACCCTAGCTTTGAAATCTCTGAGGAAGCTACGAAATAGTCTGCTAATCTTTTGATGGAGGCATTAGTTTCAATGGCTTTGTCTCTTCCTAGATGGCATTGATGCATCATGACCAGAATGGAAGCTGGTCGCTCTTTTGTGTTTGCGTTGATTGCCTTGGTTGCTTACCATACACACCTGTTGAGCATGAGCTGAAGCATGGATGAGGAAATATATTCTTAGCATGTAATTTCTCATAGTAATTAGGAATATCCCCAAAGCTCCTTGATTTTGTGATCTCTCCAAGCTTGCCCTCCCTTCTGGTTTAAGACTTCGTGTTCAATTTATTTTGGTTTGCAGTGTATCATTTGTGCTGACATGGTTTGACTTGGTTTTGACACTGTATTATTGTCTTCCCAGCCTTGCTCTGCTGGCTGTATGAGTGTTTGATGATGCTCAGTGGCATGCAAATAAATAGACAATTACAGTTGGTAGAAACATCCATGGTATTTCACAATGTGCAGACTCCGTACTTGATTTCCAAACCTAAACATGTGTAAGTGGTTTCAATAAGCTGTTTTCTGAAAATACCCATTACTGTCAATCCCATGGAAAATATCCATTTTAAATGTCTTGACTCTGCAGTTAATGCTTGATTGGCCCAAAGATCTGAGAAGGGTCCTGCTTACCTGCTGGGGTGCTGCATTGCTCCTTCAGCATCTCTCTCTCATTTTGGTGCTTGCCCACAGGCCTAAAACCCATCCCAGCAGAAGAAAAGCTCAAACAGCTTCCCATTTTATGTTTCATTTGCACTTAAAAACTTACAATATTTTGCAGTCTCAATACAAGCTGGATTTAAGTGAAAGGAACTGTGAAATCACAGTGTGGTAGTGTTAAAATGAAGGACAGTTGTGTACAGGCACACTTTGGTCTTGCAAATAGACATTCATGTTTCTTTCCTGTTGACCTAAGTTGCAAACAGGAGAAGTAGGATCCACCTCTCCTAGCTGTTGAGTGTGTTCATCACTGCAGAGTGTCAGAGGATGATGTATAGAGCAGTCACATCGTGGGATAAGAAACAAGATATAACGATGCTGTTTTCCAGCAGATCCCATGGCTTTTTCCCTGACAAAAATTGTAGAGGAGATTCTGACTTTTCTGCATGGAGGGACAAGCTGTTTTAGAGAGTGCTGCCAGAAAGTTGCAGTGTTTGGTGATGAGATTCAGGAAGCAGACTGTATGAAATTTCTGTGCTATACACCAGAACTACATGGTACAGCCCGTCTTTACGCGAGTTTTATTCCTGGGCTTAGTAGCATTCAGCCAAATCTACTAATAAAACTTAATGGATCAAATTATCTATTCCACACTCAAAAGTTGTATGTGCTCAGAGAGATAGAAATAGAGCGGTGAAAAAAGGCAGCCGATTGAAATGAGAAGACAAGTGATTGAAGAGCTTTATAAATGTTCAGGTTTCACATTTCTGGAACACGTCATGAGAAAGCTCATACAGGTGTTCTGGCCTGCAAATCCTGCTGTGCACCCTGTTCTCTCTCTCCTCTATCATGAATATCTTTTTCATCTGCTGTAAGTAGGATCTTGGTCCTTGAAGCTCAGCTTATTGACCACTTTCCTCCTTAGCTATCCATCCAGCTCTGTCTGTGCTTTATCTTAAATTCCCATCTCTGTGATAGAGTAGCAGAAAGTGGGAAAACACTTAAGCAGAAGTCTCCAAGATTAATTCAAACATAGCATTTCTGTGCTCTTGCACTCCATTCCCTCCCCTTTCAGGTTTTTCCAACCCCTAACAGAAAATTTCAATAGTAATAATTGTTCCTATATCAGTCATTAACAACATCAAAGAAATACAGTTCATTACTAAATAGGTGTTAGTTATAGAGAGGTTCACCATGAATAATGAAATTCCAAGCACAGTGACAGTAACGCTAATCTTTGTTTCGCAAATATTCCCCAAGGCCTTTTTCAGTAAAAGAGCTAAATGCTCTTCTGCAAACATTGGGTCTTCTTTAATTTTTTCCCTTCATTTTCTCTTCTGTTTTTATAACCACCATCTATTTTTAATTTCCTAACTATGTGCTTAACCCAGCAGTATTGCTTTGAACTCTTTATGATGGGCTTGCAGGGTTAAATTCAGCAATTACAGATCCTGCAGTCCCAGTAATGCTGGGTTTGGCTCTGTGAATCTACATTTGTGTTTGTTTATGCAAAAAGTTGTATGCAAAAAGGTTATTTTTTGAAGAAGGAAGATCCCTGTTGAACTGCCCAGCAGCTCACTTTTTCCCTGAGAAATACAAAACACCATTTGATTTCTTCTTACATGGTTGCAGTTCTGCTCCTACTTCCTGAGGAGGTGTTCAGCAGAGATCCTGGAAGAGGCAGGATCATATCCTCACTTCCTTTCCCCCATATAAAGAGTACTGTTGGCTTTATGGAGGTGTATTTTTTGCAAAGCAGTATAGCTGTGTAGTAAGTATTGCTGTGCATCCTACAAAATCCATAATGGCTTCTGGGATGGAGTAGATCTGTGTTGCCTAAAATTTGGGATAGTATCCAAGACTTAAAATACTTTTGTACGAATACATATTCATAGTCAGAAACAATATCCAAAGTGTAATACAGGGATGTAGCCTCTGGTGATAGCTCATTTTGAAATATTGTAATCTAGAAATGTAGGCATAAAGATTTGGGCATTTCACTTAGTATTCATATTAGATGAACTTTCTTAGTTGATCATAAAGTCACAATCAAAGCTTATGCATGGTTGCTTTTTGGGATATTGATCCATGGCCATGCAGGAAGCCTGGCAAAGCTTCTGTTAAATTATTGTAGCTCTCAAGAGTGACTGAGCAAAGGATTAATGTAGAAGACTGTTAATCAAATTAAGTGTTTCCTAAAATTCTGTAATACATTTTATGCACAAAGGAAACTTTGGTAAGAACTCATTATTACAACAGAAATTATTTATTCTATTGTATTTCATAATACCAAACGGAAATTTGTTCTCTTCTTCAATGAAATCCGGTGTTCAAACATTATAGCATGAAACCTGGAAAAAAACTTGTGCTGTGTATAATGATTTGCAGCAGGAAAATAATAAATACAATGTGAACAAAAAGGTGAAATGGAGGTTCATTTCTTGTTTAGTCACTCATATGTCATTTGGCACCATCATGGCTATCTCTTACAGACAGCAGAGTCACAATCACCCCTGAGATATGGTCTCCAGAGTTGCCCTCTGGCAGTCTGATTCACTTACATGTTCTTGAGAGCACTGGATCACCTGGATCCCAATGGGATCTTCCACCTCTTGTATAATGTTAATTGACTATTGCTGATAATTATGTCTGGATTAACAGAGCTAGTAATGCTCATCTGGTCTGGTGGGTGGATTAATTAAGTAATGCCTGTAAAGAAATTGCAAAAAATGAAAATACTCTTCAAGTTCTAAATAGTAATATTTATGTTACCAAAATCGTGGGAGAAGTATAATGTTGCAGTGTGTCTGTGTGGGCTGAGACTGTCTGCATGGGCCAAAGGGATGACTCAGATACATCCCCACTTCTGAATTCACTGGGAGCTCTGGATGTTCACGGCATACATGGGTGAGTTTTTCACATGTGGCTTGAGGTATCGCAGTAGGTTCAGCCTTTTTTTTTCTTCACTCCTAATTTACAACAGTTACTCCAAGCCCTGTTTTGATCACTTATTTTCCCAGACTCTGCAAAAATACATTGGACTTCAAGAAAAAAAAAACCAAAAACACAAAACAGAGATATGTAATCAATATGCACTTTGCATATAGGAAACTACTTATTTATTTTAAAGGCTGACATTCTATATATGAATAATTCATAATATACACAAAGTTTATGTAATTTAACAATTATATATATCTGAGTCTGTGCTTGACAGGCCTGACTTAGTTGGGCTGATAAATTACAGGCTGCATTAAGTAATTGGAATGATTTTAGACTATTCCACAGAGATGCAGCTGAGGGACATTACAGTAGGTTTTTTTATTTTTAAAGTGTGTATTTTAAGAGCTTAAATTGCTACCATAAATGCTGTTTTAAACTTTAACCATGAAAGTAGGTCCTTTTTCAAAAAAGACCATTTATTTTTCTTACGATAAACAATAATTTATGATACTCAGTGTTGGTTTTCATTGACTCCCCAGCTCTTTGGCAGTGCCATAATGCCGTTTAGTTGCTTTTGTAAAAAAAGACTACATCATTATCATTTGTGTTATTATGTGAGACAAAAAGACTTCCTGTGTTTAAGATATGATGGTTTGAAGGTTGGAGAGAGGCCTGGGATTTATTTTGAAAGTTCCTGTCAGTAGCTGAAGTCTTTTGGGTGGCTTCATGGTGGTTGTGTGGAAGACTTGAGGATAGATCCTTCTGCTCCTGCAGCATCTCTAGGGAGATGGGATGAAATCTCAGCTCTTCCAGCAGGTCTTCTCACAGTCCCACACACAGAGCACCAAGGGATGGTGTATTGGTGTACGTCTCCCTGTGGTTTCTGAGCCCTATTTTAATGTTTGAGTTGCTAGCATGAGCTTTTTTTTCTTTGGTAAGTAAACCACTTAATAAATTGCATCTTGAATGTATGCAGTATTTCTTAAGGTCAAGTTACACCACTTTGTAATAAAATACAATCAGTAACCAATGAAAGAAGCCATAGGGTAGTGTATCATTTATCTTGAAACCTTCTGCTCTGAATAAGAATTCTGAATTCACTTTTCAGTATAAATCGTGATCTCTCCTAGCTTCTGCCAGGGATGCCATAAAGTATGTTGTTACATTAATCAAAGTCCCAGCATCCTGGCATCCAAACTATGAGTTATTGCCGTAGTACAAATGCTCCAAAAAGAGTACCATGTCTTATCCTAGCCTTGCTGAGAAGCGTAACGCTTCCCGTGTGATGGCAGAGAGGGCAGGAGACTTCGTAGAAATGCTAATTAAACCCTGTCTTTGGAGATTAGATTGAATTGATAAATACTGCTTAACACTTATTTATCTCTTTATTATGTGCCCATAAACCATCTATGGCCCTTTTTAGTGATTTATAAATAAATTAATGGATTTATTAAATATTTCCTACGTACTTTCTGAATAGACTCATGAAACTCTTGAAGTTCACCAAAAAGATTTTCAGACCTTGCTGCATAATGCAGTACTTGATGTTATTATTTAAAATTTTTTCAACACTTGAATAAATGTTCAAGGGAGTTCAGGGTCAAAATCAGCGTTGTAATTTTTTAAGTCAAACCCTCCTCAACCTTTGGAAAAGACTGCTTCAGGATTTTCTGTGAGTGACTGGCCTCACAAATTAAGTCTCAGCTTTTTACTTCATTTACAGGGAATTATCTTATTTAATTTGTGCAGAGAGCAGCTATGTTAAGCATTTACGTAGGCTCAGAAAGGATCAGAAAAACACAATAATGTGTCTCTGCATAAATATTTTTATGAGCTGTGAGTAGACTGCATTAAAGATTAGGTAGGAGATATTTGGTTAATTCATTTATATATTTATGAAGTTCTTTTGTGTGTTTGAAATGGATTACAGAAGGATAATACAGTGTCGGGAAAAAGCCAGCATCAATTTGTCTAGAACAAATCATGTCAAAACAAAATAATTCCCTCCTAGGACAATGGCAGGAGACTTTGTGGACAGAGGGAAAGCAAATGTGACATCACATAAGTCTTCCATTGCCATCTTGCATGTGTATCTCAAAGTGAGCTGGAGAGGGAAATCTCATCTAGGGAATTAAAATTGCAGTGGAACAAGTGAACATCAGCTTCAATGGCCATGTTCACAGAATGCAGACCATGGTTTAATTTCCAACCAGGAGCTCCACAAGGCAGTCCTGAGCCTAAAACTGCTCAGTGCTTACATCAATGATATGAGTGGGGAGCTATGGAGGGTGCTTTTAAAATCTTCGTGTGACAAAGGAGCTGGAGGACAGGTTTAGATTTCAAACTGGTCTTCTATATTGGGGTAAAATTCTGATATATATATAGCGTATAGCTTGGCAAGTTTCTGTAACTTTTTCTCCCAGCCTCCCTCTCCCATTAGCCATCAGCTGCACAGCACATTGCTCACCTTGCAGGCACAGGTGCCTTTTCCAGGTCCTCTTTCTAATTCAGTTGTTCCAGGTAGGGGGCCTGCCTTCTCACAAAAACAAACAAAGCAGCACAAAAAATTTACAAACAAAAATCCCCCAACAAAAACAAAACAGAACAACAAAAAAAAAACCAAACAAAAATCAAACACAACCAACCTGACTTGGCACTGGACCCGTCACTTGGACTTCTTTATCCAGAAAGTGTGGCACTTGGTGAGCTTGACTCTCTGCAGGGGACTGAGCAGAACACGCTGAGCCAAAATGCTCAGCAGTCTGAAACAAAACCAGCCTCAGCCACAGCTTCCCTTCCTAATGAGTTCTAATGAAACATACTTTGTGTCATTCATTTATCTCATGTGCCTTTAAAACAGATATCTTTGTTATCCATACTCCATGCATACAATCTCTGCCAGTAGCCACACTGTCTGCAGGGCTTTTCCAGTTTGACTTCACGTTTGAACAGTCCCCGGGTGCATGTCCCTCCAAACAGTGATATGTGTGCCTATGTAAACCTCTGTCAGTCTTTTCATAACCTACAGACATCCAGCTTTTCAGCACATCATCCAGTTGCACAACTGCAGTATTGAGCCCACAGCTTTTTGAAGCTCCATAGCATCGCTGTGTGCCGCAGCAACAGCTCTTGCAAAGTACTGAGCATAGGTAGCACCTGCTCAACTGTGACTTTGTTACACAAATAGTCCAAAATGCAGCAGCAGGGTCCTCTGAGTGGCAGAAAATGAAGTAAGAGATGCAGTGAATTTCAAACAGAACACAAGTCAGCAGTGTTATCATTGTCCAAAAAAAAAAAAAAAAAAAAGGCAACCACCATTGCAGGATGCAGAGCCATGATATATAAATAAGATATTGAATAAATAATGAAATGTGTGCCACTAAGATCTGCTGAAAAATGAGGTGGAGTAGTATCTCCAGATTTGGGCACTGCACTTCCAGAAACAAGTGGGTTATTCTGGAAAGCAGCAAAGGCAAACAATAAGGCTATTTAGAGATTCAGAAAATACGATGTAATAGGAAAGCTTGAGAGAAAACTAGAGAGAAAACTTGTTTTAGTCCAGTGAAGAGATGGCCTGTGGAAGCAATGTGTCACTTCACATCAATAATCTCCCATTCCTTCTTCTGCTGCCTCTTCCAGGAACAAGATGCTTTGTATCCCCTGTAAGCTGGATAAGAAATAATTTGGTAAAAATGAAAAGACATGGAGAAGGTTATATTTTAAAATCCTGAAGCTCTGGAGGAGTATGCTGAGGGATATTGCAGTATCTCCATCACTGGATGATCCTGATAACAAGTCAAAGATATCAGTCTGTTGGGAGTGGTTTTAAGTATAATTGAACCTGATTGGATCTGACAGAGATTAGCCCATCTATCAAAGACCTTTCCTTCCTCTCCACAGGAAAAAGGGGTTTTTTTCCTGAGTAAAACACTGGCTCAGTTACCAGCACTTACGTTGCTGTTGTATTTTTACTGAGGCTTCCTTTCTTGGAGGAGCAGGCCATCATAAAGCAAACTTTGAGTTTTTAAAAAATGAAGATCAAAAGAATATTAACACATTTAAAGGAATCTTTACAATGTCATAGATTTCAAGCTGAAATTTTTCATGGGACTTACTCATGTTTTTGAAATGCTTGGTGTTGGCAGGCTGCTAATCTGATAGTGCATAATCACACCAAAAATCCATGGTCCCAGTGAAAATTAAAGTCAATATCACTGAGTAAGAATTGCTTGTGTGACTTGGGTGTTTGCACAATTAAACCCTTCTTCACAAATTCCTAAGAACTGTCATCTGTGAACCCCAAAGCAATTTAGAAACATTATTTAATGTTAAAAATCAACTTGGCTCAGGACATAACTGAGTTCAAGCAGCTTTGTGGAGCTGGCTGCTTTTCAGGGGAGAAAAATAATCCCTTTGGAAAGCAATTGGGATGAGTGTTTGTAGTATTTGGAGTGCTAAAACAAATTTAGGGCAGATATTCTTAGATCCACACTGGCAGCCATCTAAGTCAATGCACTGATTCAGTGAACCCTGTGGAACCCTGTCAGGGTTTATTCCCTGTGGTGGGTTGATCCTGGCTGGATGCCAGGTACCCACCAAAGCCACTCTATCACTCCCCTTCTCAGCTGAACAGGGGAGAGAAAATATAATGTAAGGCTCATGGGTCAAGATAAGGACAGGGAGAGATCAGTCACCAGTTACCATCACAGGCAAAATAGACTCGACTTCAGGGAAACAAATTAATTTAATTTATTACCAATCAAATCAGAACAAGATAATAAGAAATAAACCCAATCTGAAAACACCTTCACCCCACTCCTCCCTATTTTCTTGGACTCAGCTTTGCTCCTGAATTCTCCACCTCCTTCCCACGAGGAATGCAGGGGAGTGGGCTGTGGGGGTTGTGGTCAGTTCCTCCCACGTTGTCTCTGCTGCTCCCTTCTCCTCATGGGGAGGACTCAACACCCTTCCCCTGCTCCAGCGTGGGGTCCCTCCTATAGGAGACAGTCCTCCACAAACTTCTCCAACATGAATCCTTCCCACAGACTGTAGTTCTTCACTGATTGCTCCAGTGTGGTTCCCTTCCATGGGGCGCAGTCCTTCAGGAACAGACTGATCCAGCATGGGTCCCCTGCGGGGTCACATCCTGCCAGCGTGGGCTCCTCTCTGTAGGTACACACATCCTGCCAGAAGCCTGCAGGATCCACAGGGTCACATCCTCCTTCAGGCATCCACCTGCTCTGGCATGGGATCTTCCAGGGGCTGCAGGTGGATCTCTGCTCTCCCCTGGACCTCCATGGGCTGCAGGGGCACAGCTACCTCACCATGATCTGCACCACGGGCTGCAGGGGAATCTCATCTCTGGCACTTGGAACACCTCCTGTCCCTCTTTCTCCACCGACCTGGGTGTCTGCAAGGCTGTTTCTCTCACATACTCTCAGTCCTCTCCAGCTGCAATTGCTGTTGCACAGTTTTTTCCCATGTTTCTTAAACATATTATTCCAGAAGTGCTACTAGCATCATTGATGGACTAGGCCTAAGCCAGCAGCTGGTCTGTCTTAGAGCCATCTGGCTTGGGCTCTATCAGACATGGGGGAAACTTCCAGCAGCTTCTCACAGAAGCCACTCCTGCAAGCCCCCAGCTACCAAAAGGTTGCCTTGCAAACCCAGTATATTCTTCCTTCTGAAATACTGGACCTTGAATTTGTCCAGGTTGACTTTGGTAAGATACCTCCTAGTGCATTCCTCCAGCCTGTTGGGGTCCCCCTGAATAGCAGAGACCGTATCAATTGGATTGCCACTTCAGTGTCTTCTGCAAATTTGACCAAAGAGCACTCTGTCACCTCCTTCAGATCAGTGGCAAAGGTGTTAAACAGGTTATGTTCCAGGATAAAGCCCTCTGTTACCGCACTTGTGATAGCTGTCCAAGTAGAGTGCAACTCATTAACTACTACCCTCTGAACCTCACCACTCAACCAGTTGGTTTCCTATATGGTTGTCTATCCATGTTGTATCTACTTGGATTCAAGAATATTGTAGTTGACAGTGTTGAAAGCTTTGCTTAAGTCAGGGTAAATGGCACCCCTTGCTCTCCTCCTGTCCACAAGACCAGTTGCTTTAATATAGATGGCTATCAAGTTGGTCAGGTATGATTTACCCTGGGTGAATGCATGCTGGCTGTTCCCAGTCACCACCTTCTTCATATGCACAGAAATGTGTTCCTGGAGGACTCGCTTCATGATTTTCCAAAGTTGATGTAACTGGCCTGTAGTTGCCCACAAGGACCTCTGCCTTTATTGAAAGTGCATACAGTTTGCTTTTCCCCACTTGTGGGGAACCTCTCCAGATCTCTGCAGCCTTCCAGAGATTATAGATAGTAGTTTTGCAAGGGTCAGCTGTCAGCTGCCTTGGGTGCAGCCCATGAGATCCAAATATACTTGTATGGTCAAGTTTTCTGAAGTTATCCTGGCCTCATCTTCACCCACAGCTGGTAGCAGCTCTCCTTAAACCCTTTCACTACATGGAGACCTGGGAGACATTATTGGTGAAGACTGAGGCAAAGAAGAGACTGACTGCCTCAGCCTTACCTCTGTTCACTGTCAACATGTCACCAGAATGTGTAGAATAAATAATTTCATCAGTCTCTTGGTTTAAGAACTGAAGATGCTTCTGAGTATGGGTGGATTGCTGGAGTGAATTACCTTCTTTCAGGTAACTGTGCCTATTAGAGGTATTAGGAGCAAGCCTGACCCAGACCAGGAATCTTCAGAGAAGTTCACAGTTCGCTGCTGGGTGCTCTAAAGATTTAGATGCTTTGGGTCAAAATTTAAGGGGCTTGATATGAATTATCTGAAGAATTTCATAAGTTTATCCTTCACTGCTGCTATGGGTTTTTACAATTTAAAGGCTGTTGAGAAGAAGGAGTGTTTGGTTGGTTGAGGTTTTAATTCAGAATAATATATTGAAGCTGCAGTTCACACATGTTGCTTCCCCCACTCTATAAGAGGAGGGGCTGGCTCAAACTTAGCCATACGGACATGGATATAATTCCAACTTAGTAAGGAAAAATCTGTGGCTTTTATTAGCACAACCATGTAAAGCATATGAACTGAGTGTGTCACAAGTAGGCACATGGAGCCTATATTCAGTATGCTAGGTAGTCCATACTCCTTAAACAGAGCCAGAAGCTACAGTGGTTTTGTTTAAACATGGTTAAAAAAAATAGAGGGAGGGAAAATTGTAAGAACAAGGTGTTATCCCAAAAACTTTCCTGTGCCGATATCATCTGGCACATGCTGTCATGGAACAAACTGAGTAGTACAGTGGTGTAAGCAGATGCTGGAAAATGAATTAAAAGTCTGGAAGTGACTGCCATGAAGCACAAGCAGGACATCAAGCACTTGAGAACTGAGAATAGCATTCCTGGGGGGAAAACAACCATGGGAAGAAACCTGTAATTCTTTTGTATGAAGAATTTACAAAGGAAAACATGGTGAAGGTGTTAACATAGGGAGAGACAAGCTGCACACACAGGTGCAGATACTAACAAAGTACTCTGGAAAGAGGTATGTGTGAGAACTGAGATCCTGCAAGAACACCTGAAAATCAGAAGAATAGGTACAGCATGCCTTCTGGCAGTGTTCTTCAGATTACCCAACTGTAAAACGATCCAGGAATATACACAAACTCAGCCTGGAATCCTGCAAAATTACTAATGGTAAAATGTCCCTAAATCAAAACAGATTTGAAAATGCATTTATAGCGTTCTGGGAGATAAAAGTAGCCTGGAAGATGTGCTGAATGAGATTGCAAAAGCATGCCTATGTGGATTTTTATACTATATCCATCAGTGTTATCAGAAAAACAGGGAAGTCATCAGGGCTTCATGGCAGCACTTATTTGAAGTAAAATTGTAGAGGTGCTTCTATAAACCCCTGTGAATCTTGTGAAGCATTTTGAGTCATAATTCTTGGTGTACCCCTCTTAGTCCAGAGTTTCAATTGCCAGAAAGGCAGCACAAGAGTGTCATGCAGGTGTTGGTGTGGGGAAAATAACTCCCCAGCTTGGTAAAACACCATCACACTGGGACCTCCCTGTAGTTTGCAACTCAGTGCTTCCTAGAAAAAAGACAGCTGTTTGCAATGATAGCTATTAATCCATGACTTCACCCTCCAGTCTTCCCAAGTTGAGTGTCTGTCTGCTACACTGAAGTTTCACCCAAAACATCCATCCTCAGCTGCCTTTTTAAAGATCTCAGCTATTATGAATGTTCACTGCCTTCTGTGACATTTCTTCTGGCATTGAATTAGTGTGGACTGTGATTCCCAGCATGCAGAAGTTGAAGAGCTTTTTCTGACCACCTCAAAGACACATCTCTGCCTCAAGATCAGAAAAAAATCTCCAAGAAACAGACCTGTCACAGTTAGATCTGTTTTGGTCTAACTCTTGAAGGTCCAGGATTAAGCTCACCATAAACCTGAAATACCCTTGCCTTTGTTCTTCTTGCTCACTGGGTTTAGCCTTCTGGTATCTTTGTCAAATAGTGCCTCAGGTCTATTAAAAGCGAAAGAATATTTCATGCTGTATTGAAATAGCAAATTTTGTTTGTTTGTCATTTAGCAGCAAGGAAACACTGCAGAGAGTAATCCTACCAAGGATTACAGAGTATTTTGACAAGTAGTAAGTGCTCAGATTCAGCTAAAGCCTGCTTCTTTCCAGAGTCCTCAGTAATCCTGGTTTAGACCAGCAGAGTAATTAAGATGTTGCAGGAAAACAGAGTCCTCAAAAGGAAAGATACGGATAAATTTGTAAAGTTCAAGAGCAACTGCAGTATGAGAGATAGCAGAAAATGCAAAGAACAGTGCAAGTCTTAGAGATAGTGTTTGAGGGAGACTTTTTAAATTATTTGTTTGAAATTTAAGGCTAACAACAAACAGTTGGGAACTATAAATCATCGAGTTTCAGGACTTGTTTTCATTGCCAGGGGGAAATTTTCCAAGGAGAAAGATCATCTCATAACTCTTCAACATCAGGCCTTCTTGAAGGTAATCCCTAAACATCTGGTACTTAGCATTACTGTCAACAAGAGTTCGATGAGGTGGGCAATAGTGTGATGTTATTTAGTAGTTTGCATGAGGGGAAGGAGATCCAAAAAGTATTTAGTCTTATGCATGCAGTTGCAGTTTCAGTTTCAAATTGCCCATCTGACTTAGTTTGTCTGGCAGTCCCTGGATGAAAGGCAGAGTTCTGATGGGCTCTACCAGCAGTGTCATATTGCTGGCCGAGAGCTGCTTGTGGTTGCCCCTTTCGAAGGTGTATTTAAAGCCTCCACCTCCCTGCTGTTCTCCATGAGAAGGGTAAGTTTCCTGGGCCTTTGAAACAGCATCGTGGGCAGGTAATGCCTATTTTGAGACCTATTTTTATTTTAAGCTTTTAATTGGGTATTTTTGACACAGTGAAGTTGTATTGTTTAGAGGACTGATAAGAGAAAATTGAGTCTCTCACCTTTTGCACATGAGTATGATTCGTCTCTGAAATTGTGTATTGCAACACAAAAAAAGGACACGGCATTAGGGTCAAGCATGTCACCGCTCTTTAAAGGCTGAACTTCTGCAAGAGATAAATTTTAATCTTAGAAGAAACTTTTCTAGTTCTGAGACTGTGATGAAGGATTTGGACCAGATCCAGAAGAGGAGACATCTGTCAATTAAGTGCTACAGTGCTTACCTTTTAGGGTACATAATTGAGGCTACTAAGACCAAACCCTAGAGTCATGTATCTCCAGTTCTTCTGCAACGCCTTGCAAAAGACAGGAGGCACAAGAAGATAGTTGCTTAACACTATACAGATTCAGACTGTTCCCAGGGTTCCACTTCTCTGTGGAAACTGTCGTTGCTCTAAAGAGAAGAGGATGAGAGGACCATAATGTGCAACAGAGAACAAGTTCTCCACAAGAGTTTGAAATCAGGAAAGACAATGTTACTTTCCCACTAGTTCAGCACAACGTTTATGAAGAAACCAATTCTTTATCCATTATATCGGATACTGCCGTCGAATTTCCATGTAATGTCCTCGTCCTTTGCCAACTGCTTTGCGGGGATTTGTTATATTAAGTTTCTATACAAAGAATCACCCTGAATTCAGAGAATTCAGATCCAATTTAATGAGCAGAGGCAACTCTGTGCAAGACGATGAGGGAATTCTCCTGGTTGTGCTCACAGGACAGAGGATCATAGCTGGTACCTACTTCATCATTTTTTGAGAAAACTTTTTGCTTTTGTACAGTTTTCCACAGATCTCAATCAATACAGAATTTATCCCATCAAAATCAGTCTGAAATGTCTATTTCTTCAAATTTAGTAGAAACCGCAGTTCCAGTGGGACTGTGAGGATAGGTCAGGAAGAAATTGAAAGGGTGAAACAGAGAACATAGCAGAAAATGGAAAATGTAGAGGGAAAAATAAGGGGAACTGAGTGAATTGAAGGAGTACTTTGCAAAGGGAAAGGAACAAAGTCAATTTTGTAAGCACACTGAAGTTCCACACCATTAAATTCTTAATCTCTCTGAAACTGCTACTACTGTGTCACATGATCAGTGCCCCACCTGATCTAGGTGTCTGCCCTTATTTCATGCCATCAAATTACCTCAATTATCCTCTGATCTTGTTTGACTTAGTTTTCAACAAGATTCACAGCACCAGCAGAAGCTGTCCTACCTGTCACCATTGTCACTGTTGGGTTTTTTCCTGTCTCCATCAAAGCAGAATCTGATACTTAAGATATTTTACAATTTTATTTTTTTTCCCCTGGCATATGTTGCAAAGATGTTGATTTCATCTTAGGAAGAAATTTTTTACTTTCCTGTAGGAGTAGTGAGACACTGTTCTGGGTTGCCCAGAGAAGCTGTGGCTACCCCATACCTGGAAGAGTTCAAGGCCAAGTTAGATGGGGCCCAAAGCAACCTGGTCCAGTGGGAGGTGTCCCTGCCCATGGCAGGGAGGTTGGAACTAGATGATCTTTTAGGTCCCTTCCAACCCAAGCCATTCTATGATTCTGTGATCTCTGAATTACAATGAGACTTAGATGAAACTTCCCCCTTGATTTCTGTCTCACTTAGTGCCTGTAATGAAATAGTATTCAGGCTTTTGGCAGGGGAACATTTGGGCCTTTCAGGGAGTTTCTGACTGTTTCCTGTAGTCACTCAATCAGCCATAGCATTACTGCCTGGAAACAGTCTGGGCTGCTTTCCCAGGAGAAATATGAAAACCCTGTAACTCTGTGGTTAATTTTTCTGTGCAGAGAGAGCATCCTGGCAGCTGAAGCAAAAATTTAGGGACAGGTAGCTTTTTATCTTCGACACCTATGGCACTGCACTACAGCAGTATTTAAGCCACCTGTGTGGGTTGTACCCCGCTGCACAAACCTGCTGGGCACTTGCTACTGTGGGGAGACAAAAAATTGAGGTTTATCACTAGAGGTAGAGAGGGGAAGAGTGAGCTGGCAGGGAGCATGGGGAAAAAAAAACAGGCAAGGTGGTGCTCCTCAAATAGTGACAGTGTTTATGTTGGATTGTGCAGTTGGTGTTAAGGGCTGGGGGAAGGAAGCCCATGTCTTACAATTACGCTTGATTCCTGTTTCTTAAGGTTTGTTTGGTACTTCTGCAATAGGAGAAGTCCTTTTGAATCTCTGTGTATGTGTTTGCTACAGTTGTGTGACAAAAAGACGCTGAAATTGGCAGCCCAGCGGGGTCAGACATGTTCCAGCACAAATCTAACACCTGAACAACTTGGCTGCAATAAATTGATTTGTGGAGGGTGGAAATGGAAGGAAAACATTGTCCTTTTCAAGGCTTTTGGCAGGCTTTTTTCCCCATCTGTTCATTCATTCCTGTGACTTACACTTATAGGTTAAGATATTTTCTCTGCCCAGAACCCTGTTTTTCGCTTTTCTTTAGGAATCATTTCATTCTATACTTTACATTTTACTGTGATCCGACTTTACCTCCTGACCACAAACTTCAATATCGAAGCATTTTTCCAAGAATAAAGCACTTTGCAGGCTTTTTCCAAGACTCACATAATGCTCAGCTTTCTAAAAACACCCAGCTTACTCACTGCTACTGAATTAATACAGGAAAAAGAGTGGTACATTCTGAGAAGTTTGTCTGTCTAAAAAAATGAATAATACAGATATGGCCAACTGATAATTCTGCACTAACCGAAAGTAGACTCGAAAGCGTACATAATTTCTCCTTAATACAAATGGATGTGGGATACTTCCTGAGATTTTAGCTCCCAGTTGACTTTAAAAGTGTAAAGATCAGTTGCATAACTTCAGAGATGCATTTAAACCCAAAGGATGACAAGTATATTACAGCGTCTTAAATCACAAGAGAAGTTCTAGGCTGGCCTGGGACTCCTAAGTGCTCAGACAGAAATTAAAGCTGTAAAGTGAAGCATCAAAATCCTTCTGTGCTCTCCAGAGGTCTGCTGGGCTTTGCAGGAGGACTCCCGGCAGTGATTCAACAGCAGCAACTGTCCCTTTGTACCTAGCAAGGTAATAGCAAGGGTGAATGTGCCTCTTGCTGTCCTGTCCACTGGAGCCTTTGAAAGGTGGTTTTAAGGCCTCTGAGCTGTCTGAAGAGAATTAAATCATGCTGTGCTTCTGGAGGGGCAGAAAACAGCAACAGGGAGGTTTACACTTAATATAGGTTCACCCACAGCCTGTGGAGAGCTCAGCTCTATAACATACCTGTAAAGATGTTCCCAGTGGTTGGTATTTCCTAACCTGCTAAAACAATGTGTTTCTGACACAGCCTGTTATTATTTTTTGGCTTTGCTGTTGTTCAGGGGAAGCCTAATCACACGGCAGGACTTGGTACTGCATAAACATGGGGCATAAAGGCATCCAGGAATAACACAAGGTAAGGCAGCAGATGACTGTATTCAGAGGAGGACAAAAAGCAGTAAGATAATATAGTTCATCAACTTGCTGTTGTCAAGTTGGATTTTTTGAGACATCCCCATAAACGGAAAAATTTGTCTTGCCTGGCTTATGCTGAGCTGGATTTGGTTGTCTAAATCACCTGGTCCCTGTAATCCATGGAGAGAAATGAACTGAAGAATATTAATTGTCTCTCTCTGGCCAGTGTCTGAGCTGCTTAGGATGTGTCTTGGCCAGGACGAGTCCTTGCCAAGGACTTTGGGGATCAGAGACTCCTGAAGACAATTTCAGTTCCCCTGAAGTTTCCTTTTCCATGAGATTCACAGAGATATGGTGATAAACTTCCAACTGATGCAGCAGAAACTACTCTAGCTCATTTTTTTACAAACCATGCAGCAAAGGCACCCTTGTGAAGAGAAGAGGGGAGGGTATAATTAGCTAGAGCTGAAAGCAAGGAAATATTAACAGCTCTGTTCTTCTGAATGCAGGCACTCCATACAGAAAATTTGATGGTTTTTGGCTCTTATCCCTCAAAGACAGTCAAAAAGCCACAGGCTTCTTTCGTTATCACTTCTTCAGCTTTGTATCAGGGAATGTAATTTTGTGTCCCCACAGACTGTCTGGCATCATTTGCTGCCCAGCTGCTTCTGGCACCAGGGAGCAGAGCTGGGCTTCCCTCCCTATGCTAGGAGGTAGCGTGGTCCTGGGTGTGACAGCCTCACATCACAATGAGGTTTACCTCCCATCTCAAGCTGTCTTATACCTGATGCAGTAAGAAACCAAAAGTTAGCAGATCCATGGCTACAATGCCAGTTAAATTCTCCCTTAAAATAAAAATTTGTACTCTCTGCAGCTGTCCAACCTCCCATCCCAGCACTTGCTGAAGCAGAGTGTGTTGAGCTTGCTGGAGGGATCCATCTAGCTTTTTCTATTTCTGTTTCTATTCCATCTAAATACAAATACAAAATGCTCCTTTGCTATCATGAAACAGTGGGTAAAACAATTTCTTGATCTCTCCTGAGCTGGCATGAGGGTTTCCTCAGCCCTGCACCACTTTCTGCTTTTCCCTGGGAGCAAGGCAAGTTGTTTCTAAAGGCCTTCAATGCTGGAGTGCCACCTGGGCTACTTTAGCATATTAGTGAAAGCTATTTAGGATATCAGCCAGGAAGAAAATTCAGATTAGGGTGAGTCTTTTTGAACAGCTAATATTCAGACTATAAAGAATTATTTAAACCCCATCAAAATGCTTTTCCTGGTGAAGATTCTGTACAGGATATACAGTGTTGAAAGTGTTGTTTCCTCACCATAGTACATTAAAAGATAAGGTCTACCCTTGCTGCATTGAGGACAGAGGTGTTTCCCTCTGTGCTGAGGAGGCAGCTGAGGCTGTGGAGGACAACAGGAGTAGGAAGGCATTGGCCCCCAGGAGTGACACTGGTGCACTCTTTCAGGAGGTTTTCCATGTGTTTTCTGAGGACAGCTTGCATGGAGGAAGATTTAATAAGCTGGCGAGCCAGCACTGCTGCTGGCCTGTGCCTGATGGAGGTGAGCTGGGTACTGCCTGCACCCTGCAATTCCCTGCCTGTTTTCCAGCTGCTGGCAACAAAGTCATCCAGGCACAACCAGCCAGGGTTCCAGGGATGGAACATCCCAGGGCCAAGGTGGTGTCCCTGACTTGTGCTGTTGAGCTGGTGTGGGCTGAGTGTCTGGGGCAGGATGGTTTCAGCATGGCTTTAGTGCCTTTCCCTGTCCCTGGATCAGAGAGGAAACCACATGCAAGTCAACTAGGCTGCAATCCCGCTCCAGCCACATTAAGCATCCCTGGAGATGTGTCCAATGGCTCTGCACTGGGCTTGAATCTGCATGGACAGCAGAAGAGACATATATGACTCTTTGAGGCATCTAGACACAGGGAGAGCTGCCCTTAGCCCTGGCCATTGTCCGAGGTAGATTTTTTAGGGCAGTAGAAAGCCATTTTGCAGTGTGGCTTCTCTTGCAGTGAAAAGTGTTTGTTCTGTGTTGTCTCCTGTAACTGAGCTGCTGATGGTCCCCTGTGAGTGCATGTATCAGTAATCCTGCAGTACGTGGGATGAGATTGCCGTGGGAGCAGTTTCCCACCAAGGCTAGGTATGCCATTCATCAGCACGCACAACTAACCAGCCACAGTGAATGGCTCCCTCACAGAAATGCTGAATATCCAGGCTGTTTTCTGTGGTTTCCAACTCTGATTATTCTTGTGAGGCCATGATATCAGCTTTTTTCTGCTCTGTAGCATTTCACTCTGGCATCTCAAGTGTGAAAATATAAACATAAGAAATGCCGTCCTAGGCAGAAAAAGGGTCTGTGTCACCCCATCCTCTGAATTCTGTGGTGGCAAAAGGGCCTGGGGAGAGCACATGAGTCTGGCCACTTTGTCCAGCCATTTCCTTGAGCTTCTCCAGCAGGTCTGCCTGCTCCCCATCCATTAATGGTCCTGTCTAATCTCTTTGAAAGCTTTCTGGTGCATCCTGCTCCTGCAGCATCCTCTGCACAAAGTGGGATTGGCCTGTTCTGAATTGTCTTCCCCTGCTGTGGTGGGCCTTGGCAAACAGCAACTCTGCTTTCACCTTCCCCACTGCTATCCTAGTGTGGTGTCACCAGCACGGGCATAGGAACATAGCCCAGCACCTTCCATCCTCTTCTCCCTTGGTCCTTGTCCTGAGCTCCACCAGCACCAACCTCCTTTTTGCAGTTGTCTTCATGACAGCTGAGAACACCTTTAACAAGAGACCTCTCCAAGGGCTTCCCAGATTTGGCCCATTTTTAGAACATGATGTGATAAAATTTCTTTAGGTAATGTTGTGCCTAAATATCTAAGATATCTGAAACTGCTGCCTGTGTCAGTCTCTTTATTTTTATAAAAAATTGATCCTGCAACAGGAATGTTTAGTGGCAACCACTAGATATAAGTTGGAAGTTTTATCTAGAGTGAAAAGCTCAACTATTTTCCCACTGAGTGATATTCAAAATGGGCATATGTAAAATTCTGCTTCTTTAGCAACACCACCAAGATAACAAAGATTGCACAAATTTTAACGCAAGCTGCTCATGTTCTGTATCTGATCCAAGGTATACATTTGATTTTTGTCAAACTTTGACAGACAAGAAAACGTTTGTGAGCAATGCAAAATAATTTGTGGAGCAGCTCACCTGTTCAAGGTTTACAGCAAAAAATGAAAGGAGATAAATCCTATAAATTAATCAGGAAGGCTTTTTAAATTATTAAAATATTCTCTGCTTTCAATTAGCTTTTTAAAAATGATTTAAAAGCTGCAGAACATTTAAATTAGGAATGCATTTAAATTAAGGCGTAATTTTTCTATTTATGCATTCATTTACAAGCTCTGTGATACTGAAGCTTTCAATATTTTCTAGGTTTTTAAATGGCTTTTCAATGCTATAAATATTTTATTGTGTTAGTAATAAATACTTGTTTATATACTGGAAATTCACCTGTGTATTTAAATGCTGTCGTAAAAATACAACTAATAAAAATAAGACTTTTGTGCTTTCCTTTATTGTCAGGGGACTCAGCAAGCTGTTGTGCTTTTTTTAGTGCTGAATACTGATTTCCATTCTGGCAAAGACTTTGTTAAGGAAAATAAGTTTGGTGTCAGTGCATTGAAAAAGCTGGAAAAATGTTGACAAAGTGAAGTGCGTTTATCTTTGTAAAACATACATATTTTTAGATGCCATTATTCTCTGAGGCCCAAAGATCCTGCTTCCAAGTATGAAGAAGCAACAGTTATTAAATTTAGCCATTAAATTAAGAAATATCGATACTTTACTTGTAGCCAAAATGGAAGATGACAAGATGCAGAACAAAACAAAGGCAATCCTTTTCTTAAGTTTCTAGAAAAAAAAAAGATTGCTTTCAAATAAGAAAGTGCCCTATTTTGTGAAGCATGATGTCATTCAAAGGAATGAAACCATGAAGAGATAGGTGTGACAGGGTGTGACACCCACATGTCTACCGTCATATGTCTTCTCCATCATCTTCACTCCCTCTTTTTCTACTAGCTGGGTTATGTTTGGAACAAACTTTCTCCATAGTCATTGTATTTTTTTCATTTCCCATGGTTTTTTGCCAGTTTGTTTGTGTATCTAATGTTCAGAAAAGGCAGGTTAAGCTTAACAGCATTCTTCACTGTAGTATGGATTAGGAGCTTTTAGTGGTTGTTGGAGCATTTTCTGGCCCATCAAAATTTGCCTTTGTAGTTAAGATGAAAATCTTATGAGCATTCAAGTGAAACGGAGAGAATCAGCCATCCCAGCAGAGGTAAATGGGGCCACTTATATTTTACTTTATGTGATGTCTAAATACAGGCATTTCTTAATACACTCAAATCCTTACCTGAGGGAACTTGCTGCATATATTTCCACAGGGTTTCTGTATGAGCTTGGTCAGGGATAAAAATATTTTGGGGCCTCGTCTGTTCCAGTGACTCTGTTGATAAAGTCTCTCTTATGAAGATGACTTGCAGCTCTTGTTTCTGAATACATAATGCTGGAGGTATTTGTATTCATACCTTACTTTCACGGATTCTAGTAGTGAAGTGCAACAAATATCACCTTGCCTTTTACATTACAAGAGCTTTAAAAACCAACAGGATGAAAAATAAATCTCAACAAACAGTGTATTCTGAATATTTCAGTTATTTGTAAACAATCTCTCAAATTTTAAAGTGTTGGTCATGGTTGAAGATGTTTTGCTAATTAATGACCTGTGCTTGTTTTGCAGCACAGTGCAGCTGCTGCATAAGTGCTTTGTTGCCAACATTTTGTTCACTTTCCTGCTTCTAGTTCCCTCAGCATTTACTTGCATCTGCCTTGTATCCAAACCCGCTTAAAAAATCTTACTTTGGATGAGATTGCTTCCACTTTGACGGGAGATTAGGGACACCATTGTACCTCAGGAACATGGTTTATTTTCCTCACCCATCTGGACACAAATTTTTGAAAGGGATTTTTAGTGTCAGTTTTGCATCCCTTATGTATATGCTAGCTTGGATTTTGGTGTTGTCTGCAAAGTAGGCATGTATCACAAAACACATCAAAAAGTGTTATGGGTTGTGTGATACTACCGTTACCCAGTCCTTCCTCTACATATATTCGACAATAATATTAAAATTGGGTCTTGCTCATTTATCATCCAGTACAAAAAAGCCATCTGTTGTGAATTCCACATTTAAATGTTTTAAAGTTGAATGAATAGAGTATAGCAACATCCATGACTCACAGTATAACATTAAAAAATAATAATGATGCTCAAAGAAGTTGTAAGGGAAGGATTCGTTGCCAGCCAGCTGATGCTGAGGCTGTGGAGAGAATTATAAACTGCCTTTTCTAACCCATGCTGATGGTGACTGGGGGGAACTGGTCCATGGTTAATTTATGTGATGTGCAGTGAGGTAGCCCAGGCAGTAGTAAGGGCTTTAGAAATGCAGGAAGTTATAACAGGTGAATTGAAAAGTCTCTGTTCTGATTTACTGGAAAGGAAAGAGATAAAGAGGTGAATGTAAGAATGGGGGCATATTCTGTGAGAGGGGCCAGAGGTAGGATGGGTTCTCCAGAGTCACTGTGGGTCCCACCAGCCCTGTGACATCAGGACAGTCACTGCTGCAGCATCTTCTGCAGGCAGCCTTTCTCCTTTCTCCTCCCCTGTCTCGCTCCAGTCCACTCTTAATACAGACTCTTATCAAATGTGTATTGGAACCAGCATTTTCTTATATTTTCTTTCCTTCTGTGTTCAAGGGAAATCTTTGTTGCAGTGTAATTTGAGTGCCACTACAGCTGGAGGTTGCAAAAAGCAGCATATATGTGTATATGTAGTTGAATTGGCAAAAAACCAAGACTGATTGGCACTGGAAATAAGGGCTTATTGTTTCTGCTCGTGAATATATTTATTGATAAATCAGATCTTACAAATATCATCTAGAATTTTTCAAGAAAACTCAAGAGCATCATATTCTTGTATAAGTTGTGTATCCCGTAAGCATGCTGCATCACTTTTACAGTGTGTACATTTTAAAAAATTATGCATTTCAAACAACATTGAAGTTTAATTAAGGTAATTATGTTCTATTTGTGCAAATTTGCTGTAGGTACTTTTGTCTGTAAATGTCTGACGTGTTACTATTTCCGAGACTTAATTGATACAGGAAGATGTTACAGAATAATAGAAATGCAGGCCTGGAAAAGACTTAGGTACATTTCACTGCACTGACGCAGAAAATTAAAAATGCATTTTATCAAACAAAGCAGTGTTATTTATCCAAAAATTTGTCTCTGAAGTTTTTTATACCTTATCTATTGATTCATTTATTTAAAGTGGTCCAGTCAGGAGGCAGAAATAATACCATGTAGCTTAGCCAGTGAGGTACGCACAATAAATGAGGTATGATTATGCATTTTCATACACTGCTTTATGACAACTGGTGTGTTTATACATTTAAGTGGACATTGAGCACAGTTTGAAGCAGGCAGACTGTTTTTTGGAATAGGGCAGAACTAATTCATGCTGCCTTCTCCTGAGCTGAGAACATAGCCAGAGGCTGACTGGTGAGAAATCGTGGCTTATTTCTGTAGATCAGTTTCTCAAATTGATCTAACAATAGGACTCATTAGCAGATGTTTAATTGGCTGTACAACTTGTAGAGATAGCAACTATAAGAGCAGTATGAACACATGCACAGGGTATCTAAGGGTGGAGTTGAAAATTCCTGTGGGCATCTAGCAAGTGCATGACAAGCTCCGGATCTTATTGAACTTGCACCATCTAAGCTTAGAGTGTGGGTGTATTTGCTGGAGTAGGACCTTCACATTGCAGACCCACAGGCCAGGCATCCCAGCATTTAATCAGCCCTGTTACCTTGTGCTCTTCCAGATGATGGGCACTCTCTACCACAGGCCTTTGCAGTGCATATGCAAATGTGCAAGTTTTGGAGGAAGAAATTATATTATCTCAAAAAGCTAATATGATAAGTTGTGTCCATCAATCCCTGGTATTACTAAACTGTTGTTCAACATAAATATGACAACCAGATTTTGACCTGACTTAGCCCCCTCACCCTAGTTCTATAGAAAAAAAAATTGTAAGAATAGAATAGAATAGAATAGAATAGAATAGAATAGAATAGAATAGAATAGAATAGAATAGAATAGAATAGAA
>JAWWLV010000045.1:12345918-12369563 GCA_035041135.1 Platyrinchus mystaceus
AGAATAGAATAGAATAGAATAGAATAGAATAGAATAGAATAGAATAGAATAGAATAGAATAGAATAGAATAGAATGGCTCAGTTGGAAGGCACCTACAACAATCATCTGGTCTAACTTCCTGGAATATGGGTATGAATTTATCCTCTGTAAATGGGTTTGCCTAGTCTATTTTCTAATCTGTATATTTATTTTTACAGCATTCTGCAGGGTTGCGTTCGCAATTCAATTACTCATTCTTTAGGGGGGAAAAAGCGTATTTCCTTTTTTGTTCTATAAACCTTCTACTTGATGATTTCACTGTATTCACTTCATAGTTGCTGTGTTACTAGAAACAGAAAAAAAATCATTCCCTATGCACCTTTTTCATGACTTTCACGACCACATTGTCATGAGTCTTGGCAACACAGGAGCTTTCCCACTGCTGTAGCCAACCTACCCGTGAGATGAGACAGAGGCTCTCCTGCAGCACAGCTCAGAGACCAAGGGTGGGATCCTCTGCCTAAATGGTGTTCCTGAGCAAAGTGGAGGGATCTGTGCTAAGGTTTCCCACGGCTTTCTGTGAAGCTGGACACCTACAGCCTGTCTAACCCTGCCTGAGCCCAAGCAACCAAACTCCAGAGGAGAAGGGGATGCCTTCAGATCCCTGATGCAAGGAGAGACAAAGACCAACCCCTAACTACAGCCCTCTGAAAAGTTACTTGTGTCTAATAGTATCACAGCACTTGATAATGTCATGATCCTTTTTTTGCTACTTATGCCATGAAATACTGAAATATGTACTTAATTACTGACCTCAAACACACCACTTAATTTCTCCAAGTCTTTTGTTTTCCTCTTGTTTTCTCTGAGTCCTAGTTGGGGTCTTCAGCATGTAGTTCAAATGCAACTATAGATGTGGTATTCAGAGCTGCACAGTAGTTCTTTCCTAGCACTTCAGCTCTGTGGATGATACTGCAATTTACTGGTAAAACCACAAATTCTGCTAGGCCAAAGGAGAAAGTTCTGGGGAAAAGGAAAGCAATTGTGTTCTTCCAGAGAAAGTCTGATAAAAAAATTCATTCATTTGTGACACCAGACTGCAAAATCATGAGGCCTAGATTGGGAAGATTTTTTCTGAAGTCATCATCTCTTCCAACATGATCACCTTTTTCCTTTTATGGCATCCTCCAAATACTGGATGTGTCTTGGTAAAATGAGCACCATTCTGTGCTCATGTGGCCAACTGGCTGGACATGACTTACAGCTAATCTGCCAGATCACATCCAACAGGATGAAAAACAAATCTCGATGAACAGCATATTTTGAATATTTCAGTAAAACAGATAGTCATGACAAAACTGTGTCAGGAATTGAACTAACAGTGGTGGACAGTAACAGGCCAGTGCATGTGTCCGAGCCCCAGTGATTAATTTACTTGTATTGAAGTCACTTAAAGTATTGTCTCCTTGACTCAAATTAATGAGATATTTCAGTTTTAAAGGTCATTAGAGGTGATTGCAATTAGTAGCCGGAGACTTCATATGAAATAAATACAAGAGCATGCTGCTCAGAGAACCTTCCAGTCTGCTGGCCATCTGCTTTTTACAGCTGCCTGACATACCAAAGAGTGTATTTGCTCCTGTAAGATCTGCAGCATAAAAATCCAAACTCAAATTCTGAAGGATTTTCCACTGTGAAAAAAAGACATTGCCTCTGTAACCAGCTGCATGCCAACATAGATCTACAGCCTCCCTGTGCCACCATTCTGGAAGATAGTGTGATGGCAGAGGGTTGGGAGCATGGCATGAGAGCACCTTCCAGCCCTTGCAGAAATTCTTACATGCAGTTAGGCAGACTTTTCTGGGAGCTGACCAGACACTTCTGCCCCTGTGGGGGCCACTGCCTGGCACCAGCTTGCCCTGTTTGTGAATCTCCTCATTAGTACCTGTCGCAGTAGAGAATGGGTTTTTCTCTCCCACACAGTGGAAATTGGGATAAATTTACTCTTCCTTGTGGAGCAGCCATCCCTTCAACTCATCCTTTCTCCAGCAGCTCTGTCTCACTGAGCTAGCAGTTTGTCTTTGGAGCTGATGTGTTTTGGCATGGGTCAGAAGGATGGTTTCTACAGGTGCTGCCTCTCAATTAATACCTTTTCCTTGGGGCATTTCTATTTTCACTGCCCTTCAGTATATGTCACACAAGGAAGCATGTAGCCCTAATTCCCTACTCTAATCTGTAATTTGAGCCTTTATTAACATTTATGAAATTTTAATGACTATTGCTTTCTCCTACCCTTGAAGAAACACACACAGAAAAGAGCTGGTTGCTGGTATAGCAGTCAGACATGCCTATGGAGGAGAAGGGGGAAATCTCTGCTAGAGAATTACCATCTGCAGTTGTTTACATTGGGTCATTAATGGAATACATTGCTGCTCAGTAATGCTATGCACTGTATTTTACACCATTACCATTCTCCAGCACTTTTATTTAAACACAGTAGCATCAGCTATATGTGACACCAGACCCTGAAGCTGCATTAGCATGCGTCTTTGCTCTCCAAGAAGTTTTTAAGTTAGGTGAAGTCTTTATATGTTGACTATTTTGGCAGGCTATATTGTTCTACAATTTGTCAGTTGATAACTTTTGCTGCCTCACAGACATTGTGTTTTCCCAAGTGAAGAACCTTTGGCTGAGCTCTGGAAATATATGCGTTTCACAGAAATGAAAAGTTATTAAATCAGTACTGTGGGGGAATGCAGGGGAATGATCTGTTTGTAATTCTGGGAAAAACAATTTAGAACACTGTTTTTAAAGCTTAACGAAATTACTGAAAATCTTTCACAAAAACAACCAACCTTTTTCATCTGGTCTCCAAGGATTTTGTTTATCTTTCAGATCTACTTGCTGCAAAATACTGATAATGCAGAAATTCCATGAGGCGTTAAATCTCCATCTACCAGTGGCTTGCAGAATTAATCAAATTACCTTTTAAAGTTAATGCAGTCGGTGAGAAGAGTTTAATGATATTCAAAACCTTCATGGTAATAATTACAGATGAAGAGGGTCAGTCAGTTGAGAATTAATGCAAAAAGTGCACAGAATGATAATCTGAATTAATGTATCAGACCATGCAGAAGGCATAGGGAGAGTGAGCCATGAAAATAAAATTCATTTGCTTCCATTCAGAAGAGTGAAATAAACTCACATGTGTGAGAATTTGAAGTAAAGGATGAATTTGAAGTTTAAGCTATGCTAGAGAGGAGGTGGCAGGTTGAGAGAGGTCAAGGAAAGGAAGAAAAGGAGAAGAGAGGATGAACGGGTATTAATCTGGATTATCTCACAAAATTTGTAGCTGTCAGTCTTTCTACCACAACTCAAAGACAGAAGCTTTTTCACAATTTTCTCTCACCCTGAGGCTCTTCACCTTTTTGATTTTCTGCATTCTGCATGCCTATTTTTTCCACCTTTTTAGAAATTATCAAATATTCAGTGAGGGCAGGGTTTTAACTGTCCTTTCCCATGCAGTTCATAGTTCTCTCTCTAACAAAAAAATGGAACAATCCTGAAAGGACATTCTTAAAAATTAATTCAATATGCCCCCACCTAAATTGAGTCTGGGTAATCTCAGGCTGCACTCAAGTCTCACAGAAATGGCAGGGGACAGTTGTGTCACAGCAAATGTGGAGCTGAGCATTCATGTGACCCAAGAAGATTGCCTCTGAGCACCTTCTCCTTCTGGTGACTGTCATTAAGAACACTGTCACTGAGGATGTCACAGTTCCTGAATACGTGGTTTGAGATACCACACAGTGATGTTGCTGTCAGTGAAGATCAACTCAGCACTTTCTGAAAAACAGGCCTCTATTATAATGTGACTAATCCAAATATCTTCAAAATTATAGTCAATTTTTGAAAATCTTGAGCATCTTGATCATTTATTTCCCACTTGCCATTTTTGTCACGTGTGTGTGACTTAAATACACCCATGTTTGATCTGTTCCTCTGAGAGACATTGTCAGTTGCTGTCTTTTCCATACTATTGGATCAGCTCAGGCATCATATTGTAAATGTTCCTAAAAACTAAGGCAGTGTTGCCTTTGTGGTTAATTGCATATTGAACTTTCTGTGTGCTATTTTCACATTTCAAGCTTCACTGCATGTCAACCTTCAGATCCTTATTTTGCATGTAAGAAGGGACTATCAAGAGTCCCCTGCAGAGAACCTCTTTATATAGCCCTGAGATTATGCAATTGGACTGTAAGAGTACAAATGATGTTTCTGCATAACTACATCCTGTGCTCTTCAGATCAGCAGTGCTCAACTTGCAGTTGTCACAAAGTTCCACTGACAGTGGATATTTCCAGAGGCCCAAGTTGATCATGGCTGGATTCTTCATTGCAATCACAGAATCATTTAGGTCAGAGAAGACCTTTAAGATCACTGAGTCCAACCATTAACCCTGCACTGGCAAGTTCACCACTAAACCGTGTGTCTAAGCACCATAACGTACCTCCAGGTATGGTGACTCAACCAGGTCCATGGACAGCCTCTTCTAATGCTTGACAACCCCTTCTGTGAAAAACTTTTTCCTAATATCCAAACTAAACCTCTCCTGGTACAACTTGAGGCCATTTCCTCTTGTCTTGTTGCTTGTTACCTGGGAGAACAGACTAACACCAACCTGGCTACAACCTCCTTTCAGGTAGTTGGAGAGAGCGATAAGGTCCCCCACAACTCTCCTTTTCTCTAGGGTAAACACCCCCAGCTCCCTCAGCCACTCCTCATAAGACTTGTGCTCCAGATCCATCACCAGCTCTTGCCTCTTGGCACCAGGAGGGGTGCCAAGAAGATGGAGCCAGGCTCTTCTCAGTGGTGCCAACCAATAGAACAAGAGGGAATCAGAAGAAACTGATGCATGGGAAGTTCCACCTAAATATGTCGAAGAACTTCTTTACTATGAGAGTGACCATGCACTGGAACACTGCCCTGATCCTGCTGGCTGCACTGATGCTGATACAGGCCAGGATGCCACTGGTCTTCTTGGCCACCTGGGCATGTGCTGGTTCATGGCTGTTGACCAGCACGCCCAGGCCCTTTTCCGCCAGGCAGCTTTTCAGCCACTCTGTCCCAAGCCTGTAGCAAATCCTGAAGCCACATCAACTGTGATGATACGCCATCTTCACAACTCTGCTTCGTCTCTGGAGTCTGCTTTGATGTCCTTGTGCTTCTGTAGGGGACTGCTCTTCTCCTGTTTTTGCTTTTGTCCTCCAAGAATATTCCCAAGAAAAGCTCAGGAGCTGCTCCCAACTCTTCCACAGTTCTCATGGTCTGGCTGTGCCTTCCTGGGGCTGCTTTTGCTGCTTTATGGAGCAACCAAAGGACAAATTGAGCACATTGTACTCTGGCTTTGTGCTTCAGTAGTCCCAAGTAGTGACATAAGGACATACATAACTGCAGAATCAGAGGCTGAATATGGTTCAGCTTCATTCAGTGGAGCTGACCTTGCAATAACACCTGACGTATTGTCCCACTGAGATTTTTAATCAAAGTACTTAAAAATACTGAAACCCTTGTTTTTCTGTTGCATTACAAAGAAATTTGGCACTTGCTTTGCTTTGCTGCAAATATTTTTGTTTGCATGTTTGTCATTTGAGAATTGCAGATAATTGGTTTGGCTGTGTTTGATCGCACAATCTGGCAAAAAAAAAAAAAATTAAAGGAAAATTCCCCGGGTGTAAGCATTCCTTTATGAACTGCTGAGGAGAAAAGTGATTATAAAATGTTACAGTTAATCCCTTAGTGATCTTGACATTTGCAAAAGGAATAAGTGTGGAAATACTCTTCACATTTCTGTGATTAGGGAGCATATTCAACATAGGCAGACAGTTGTTTTAAAAATAAATGTTGGTGTTCTGTGTGATAGTTATATGGCCAGATGTATGATTTCATCTGAAACATATAATAAGATTTTCCAAATAAAAATTTGTTATTTCAGCTATCAAATGTCTGATAGTTTTGGAGGATTTTCTGAACCATTTTCCAGTAGTTTCTTACCTAGGCTGAAACTCTGGTGAGAACTGGCTGTATACAACATCAAGTTTCCTTAAAAAAGTGAGCACAGAAATATTTTTAGCCAAATTGCAAATCAAGTCCAGATTTGTGATGCTTCATCCCTATATATTTTTCAAACCAGTTAGAAATACCTCCTTCCCTGTTCCCCACTCCCATCACCTCCTTCCCAACACTGCTTTGCAGCAGTTAAGCCATGGAGGAGGCTGTGCTACAGTGTACTGCAGGTTGGTTTGGTGTTCTGGTCCAGATGTTACCACAGGATGTGAAGTGACAAAATACAAGCATCTCCTATTGTGTCATTAGCAATAAAGAATTGATTTACAAGAAATTAAGTCTTGGCAGATCACGCCCATTTTTTATTTACTGCTTCTCAGAAAGTGCTTTTCCTGGAGCAAGGCACTTTGGTGGTGGAGATGGAGTAACTTGCATGGAGAAGTCACAGCAGCTGCCATGCCGACGATACGCTCCCCCTATTTCATAAACGTGTCATAGAACCAAAGATCAGATTTAACAGCTTTAAAGCAGGTTTCAGAGTTCAGGGCTCTATAACAAACGTCCTGACCATTTGTGATAGGAGAACATTAAACTCAGCCTTGCATTTTTGTTGAGGATGTTCACCAGCTGCCCCAGAAATTCTCAACAGTCCTTTGTTCTGAGCATGGAAAAGGAGAGAACTTCCAGCAATTTGCTTCTGCCTTAGAAAAAATATCCTGCCTTCTGAGATCACTTTACAGCTTTAACTGCTGACATTGCATGAGTTTTTTAGAAAATGCCAAAGGTAATGATGCTTTTGGCCATCTGTTTCTCACTCGTGCCCTTTTCATCTCTCACTGGAAGATGCTGTGCATCCCAGGCATGTTACAGTCCTGGCAGTCCAGGTAGGTCTGTGCAGGCAGTACACCCCAGGTATCACAAGTCCCTGTGGGTACTCAGCTAATTCCCCCTTTGAACTGCTACAGGAAAAGGACAGTTAACATCTGTCCTGAGGAAATGCATCCAACTCTAGCCTTAACAGAGTTTAATGGTTAGCAAGGAGTTTTCTAGCATGGTAGAAAGTCACTGCCATAGCTAGTAGCCTCTGCTCAGCATAACATCACAGAGTTATTAAAGTTCAGGTGTGCTGGTAGGGCCCTGAAGGGGAGTTTGTGCAGACGTGGAACAGGTGCATTCAGGTTTATTAGCTTCTCTGTTTCATTTCTGATTTGTGCAAGGCCATGACAGCATGTATACTTCGTGTAACATGATGCAAGTTCTTTTAACACTTAGCAGTGCATGTCAGTCTTGCCCAGGGCTGGGTCTGTAATGAAAGCAAAACCCATAAGCTTTCTACCTTTGCATTTCTCTTT
Organism: Platyrinchus mystaceus; assembly: GCA_035041135.1. Taxonomy (NCBI): domain Eukaryota; kingdom Metazoa; phylum Chordata; class Aves; order Passeriformes; family Tyrannidae; genus Platyrinchus; species Platyrinchus mystaceus. The sequence continues at coordinate 12,353,317 of JAWWLV010000045.1, forward strand.
TTGAGCTTCCCCAATGCCATCTGCAGTCCATGAGCAGCTGCTTCTACTGCCTTTGCTGAACCCAGAAAGTCAGTTTTCTTGGCATATGATGCGTATACCTTCTGGCATCAGTCATAGAACCATGGATTCATAGAATAGTTTGGATTGTAAGAGACCTTTAAATGTCATCTAGTCTAACCCACCTGCAATGAACAGGGATCTTCAGCTGGACCAAGTTGCTCAGAGCCCTGCCCAATGTGACCTTGAATGTTTCCAGGGAAGGGGCATCTCCACCTCTCTGGGCAACCTGTTCCAGTATATCACCACCCTCAAAAAAATTCTTACTTATATCTAGTTTGAATCTACTCTCTTTTAGTTTAAAACCATTACTACTTGTCCTATTGCAACAGTAAAAAGTCATTGCCTTAGTAAAAAGTCTGTCCCCATCTTTCTTAGAAACCCTCTTCAAGTATAGAAAGGCCACAGTAAGGTCACCCCAAAGCCTTCTCTTCTCCAGGCTAAACAGCCTCTTCTCTCTCTGTCTTCATAGCAGAGCTGCTCCCAGCCCTCTGATCATCTTCATGGCCCTCCTCTGGACCAGTTCCAACAGGTCCATGTCTTTTCTGTGCTGAGAACCCCAGAACTGGATGCAGCACTCCAGGTTGGGTCTCATCAGAGTGGAGTAGAGGGGCAGCATCACCTCCCTCAACCTACTGGCCATGCTGCTTTTGATGCTGCCCAGAATACAGTTGGCTTTTTGGGCTGGAGGAGCAGAGTGTTTGCTCATGTCCAGTTTTTCAGCCACCAGTACACCCAAGTCCTTCTTGTCAGGCTACTCTGAGCTCCTTCATCCCCCAGCCTGAATTGATACTGGGGGTTGCCCCAACCCAGGTGTAGGTCACTGCACTTGCCCTTCTTGAACCTCATGAGATTCCCATGGGCCTACTTCTTGAGCATGTCTGTGTCCCTCTGGATGCCACCCCATCCCTCAGGCATGTCAATCAAACCACTCAACTTGGTGTCATCTGCATATTTGCTGCGGGTGCACTTGATCGCACTGTCAGTGTCACTAATGAAAATATCAGTGCTGAGGGATCCCACTTGTCACTGATGTCCATTGAGACATTGAGCCATTAACCACTGCACTCTGGATGTGACTGTCCAATCAATTCCACCTAACAGTCCACTCATGAAATCCATGTCTCTCCAATTAAGAGAGAAGGATGTTGCAGGGGATCATGTCAAAGGTGTTACAGCAGACAAGATCTGTAGCTCTTCTCTTGATGTAGTCACTCCATTGTATAAGGTCCCTAGTTTTATCAGACAGGACTTGCCATTGGTGAAGCCATGCTGGCTGCCCCAAATCACACCCCTGTTCTCCATGTGCCTTAGCATAGCTTGTAGGAGGATCTGTTCCATGATCTTCCCACACAGGCACAGAGGTAAGACTGACATGTCAGTACTTCCCAGGGTCCTCCTTTCTATCCTTTTAAAGGTGGGAGTAATGTTTCCCTTTTCCCAGTCACCTGGGACTTCACCTGACCAACATGACCTTTCAAATATCATGAAGAGTGGCTTGGCAAATACATCAGTCAATTCCCTCAGAACTCTGGGATGCATCTTGTCAGGTCCCATGGACTTAGGTGTGATCAGGCTGGTGGCAACAAACCTGATCTTTTCTTACAGTGGGAGGGACTTGACTCTCCCAGACCGTGTCTTGTGAACCATCCACTTGAGACGTGTGGGAAGAGAGGTTGCCAGTGAAGTCTGAGGCAAAAAAAGTTGTTGAGTACCTCAGCCTTCTGCTTGTCCATTGTTACTAGTTTGCCAGCCTTGTTTGTCAGGGGGGTATGCTTACTCTGACCTTCCTTTTCAGGTTAACATATCTGTATAAAACCTTATCATTCTTCTTTACGTTTCTTGTCAAGTTCAGCTCCAGCTGCATCTTGGCTTTTCTAATCCCACCCCTACACAATTGGGCAGCATCCCTATACTCTTCCCAGGATACCTGTCCTTGCTCCCATTGCCTGTGCATATGCTTCTTGCCCTTTAGTTTGACCATCCCTGGAGGTATTCAAGAAATCAGTGGACGTGGCACTTAGTGCCATGGTCTGGTTGACAAGGTGGTTATCGGTCAAAGGTTGAACTCAATAATCTTGGAAGTCTTTTCCAACTTAAGTGATTCTGTGATTCTATGTCTAGCTTTGGTGTTTGAGACTTAAGCTTCAAGGAATTTTAAATAAAATAGTTGATCTATGGAAAATAATACAAAAAACCACTCATACACAATATTAACTGAGAAATAGCTTTGAGGGGAAAAATTAAGTAGTTTTTATCCGGTAGTTAACGAACAAATTGTCCAAGCCTGCTGAAGAAATGATCTGTGGGCAGGAGAGATAATTAATTTATATGAGTTCAAAAATTCCTCCTGAGATACCAGCTGGTATGCTGCGTTACAACATGAAATATTCAAACTATACAGTTCCAAGAACAATCCTAGAAAGTCACAAAGAGTCCAAAGGATGAGATAGCTGTGTTTCAGTTCATGTCTAGTTTCTGCAGTGGGAAGATGATGTTTCTGTGGTGAAGGTGTGGCTGGACTCCCTCAGCTATGGGACCTGCCAGGCCAGTCTTGGAAACTTGAGCATGGGAACACCTGATGGTGGCCAGGGGCATGAATGTTTCGAAATTGGTCCAAGCTCTGATAATGTGTTGTATCTTCCACCGCTGCCCTTGTGCCACCAGGGACATCTTTGGGGCAGTGTGTGGTTGTGGGCTTTCAGGTGCTATGGCACTTGCCCAAATGTTTTTGCATTTTCAAGGAGACAGCAGAGCTGCAGACAGGTTTTTTGGGAGGCAGATCAGACATCCTGGAGCAAAACACAGTACACGATTGAAAGTCTGCATGTCTTAGGTTTCTCAGGTGTAAAAGGAGAAGAGTATCTCTACCACATGGACAGTTTAAAAAGAATAAAGCTGTAACCTACTATAGAAATTCCTAGAATAGACAGTACTATGGAACTGTGCAAAGTACAGCTTTCCATGTCCTGAATTGTCCTTGAATGATGCCTTTCTTGACATTAATGCAGGGAGAGTTTGTGATGGGGAAGTCTTTGTGTTGCCTGCCCATTTCCCAACTAGCACCTGCTCAGCAGGCAGTCCCCAGGCTTCAGGCCTTCAGAAATAGCTCAGGTTTTGTTTACATTCCTGTTCTAAATAGGTGTCACCTCTTTCATCCTCCATGCGGAGGGAGTGACACCCTTAAGGCAATTACGTCAGCTCTGTGCTTGGGACATCCCAACCTTGGCTACGCTGGTTGATGCCCTTCCACTCCAGCACTGGTTTGCCCAAGCTGTAGAGGTGAAACTGAAAGCATCACGTGCTTTCTCTCTAAATGAGGCAACATCACCACACTCTTCAACATTTACATTCCCAACTCTCTATATCTCTATAAAAAATAACAGTATTGATGGGGGGGGGGGGGGTGTTAAGCAGTAGCCCTACCTGAATTAGATTAAAAAAGAGTTGCTCTTTGCAGTGCTGCAGCTAGTGGACTGCAAATCCCAAGAGAAGCCGTGGTTTTACAGGTGATGATGTTCCAAAGCTCCTTTTGGGCTTGAGTCCTTCTACCCATCCCTAGAGGAGGAGGTCATGACACTCCACCACACTTGTGCCAGCAGGTCATGAGGATTCATTCCGCTGCATTGGACATGGGGCTGCAACACGAGGGCTCTCTGAACCATGGCCTTGCCTGAAACCAGGGACCATGTACTCTGAGGTCACCATCTTTTCTAGCTAATTACTTGTAAAGAAAAGGCAAGTTAGATATTGGAACCTTTTGAAGGTCCCTGAAGACCCGATGTTTTCCTTATAACTAGTGAGCCTATTACATGGTTGGGCTATTGCATTTCCTAAGAGTGCAGGATAGGGTTTAATTAGTTCACTGTACCAAATACTGAGAATGTACAATACTCTGGACGTGATACTTGGTACTGATAGTTATAGAAAACTGTTATATTAATAAGAAATCTTTAAAATCAAGTCAGGAGTGTGAGCTTCAATTTTTCTATTTTTTGCTTAAACCAAGAATAAATTAACTCTTCTTTGGGTTGGGCATGCTACAAATATAAGCAGAAAAAAAAATGCATGCTTGCCTAATACTGAGCTCTTACCCTTATCTCTGCATATTGAAATTATGTATTCATTAATTCTCCATAGTCTGTTTTTAGTTTATTTTTGTGAACAATTTATTGCTCTGGAAACAAATGCCTTTTTTAAAACAGAGGGCTGGCAAGGATTAGCAATGACTCTGTGGATTTCCCCAAAATACATTGCCAGTCAATTTTAGTGCCAATATTTTTGATTAACAGGTTATTTAGCATTCGTGCTCTTTTGATCTTTGGCTCTTCACTGGGATTGTCAACACGGCTGCAGGAAAAGATCACTCACAGCAGTGTTATCAGGGGACCATTGTATTGGTAGCAAATTATGTATTAAATAAAACCCATCTGGTACGATTGCTAAAACAAGGTATGGAGTATTAAACAGATTAAACAGAAAACATTAATTCCAGTTCCTGAAAAGAAACAACTGGAATTTGGCTTTGTTCAGGAGAGGAGTTCTGTGTTCGGGCGAGATGTATGCAGGAAAAAGGAATGTGGTGAAAATGCTTCAGTCCCTCCCTGAGACCCTTATTGACTGAAAGCCAAAGTGCCACCATCCTGGCAGCTTAAATAGCAGTAGCTACACTATGGTGAGGTTAAGTGGTACGGGCAAAGATAAAATAGAGAATTTAATCAATGTTATCACAGTTCCCCTCCAATTCTGTTGACATTTTTCATGTCCTTCAGTGTTGCATTTTCACATGTACACCCTGCACCTTAGGTAACCCCTGTGCCTTTGAAGGATTTCCACCTTCAGGATTGACAAGAAGGAGCAAGCTGTGGGGGAGCAGAAAAAAGGCAGGGGAGGTACTGAATGGGAAGAGTGCTCATGGTAAACCTTCCCTTGTGAAACTACATGTATAACATCTTTTTTTCTGTGTAACTGTAGAGAATCCGTTTTCTCTGCAGATCACTTGTGGTTTGTATGCATGAAAATGCAATATTTCTGCTGCAGTGAAGAGCTTTCCCATGTAGTTTTACAAATTGCTTGTTGTATTCATGTCTTTTTTATTGCTTTATTCTTACTCTTCTTACAAAGAGAAATAAGGGAAGTATGACTCCCTGTGAGCTGCCCACAAATCACAACCCACAAACCATAGAATTATCTCCTTTTGGGTCCCTCAGCAGTCTCAGTAACTTGGGCTCATGAAGCAGTAGATCTTTTGTATGCAACCCAGTTATAAAAATGTCATGCAGTAGCCTACCCCATCCATGGATCCCATGTTCCTGGGATCCTGGGATTGTCTTCCCCATTAAAAACACATGAGTTATTTCTCGTTCTGTTTTCACCAAAGATTCATTTATGGGAATTGAAACCAAAACCCTTAGAACTAAAGTATTTGCCTCAAAAAAAAGAAATGGATGGGACAAAAAACTCCCAATTCTGTGATGTCTGGTAGCATGGATTAGAAAATTCTTGTGGCCCAGGAAACCAGAAGGAACAATTGATGCAGCCATCTGCTCCTCGCTGGAGGAATGTGATCACGTACAGTGTGAGGAACATTCCTCCACCAGGGCCTCCTCATGGTCTGTGGGTTGTCAACTCCCAGGGGCAGACATGTGACTTTTGGGGTAGACTCTGCATTTTGCAGCAAATATGTAAATAATACCCAAGTCCTGAAAACATTGCCTTCCCTGCCTTTGTTATGTGTACTTCAATTCATGTTTACTGGAATCTGCACTCAGTGTTTTATCCAAAAATCCTGACATCCCATAAACTTGCATTGAAATGCCTGAACACCGATGTTTGGTTAGACTATGCAATTGATCATAGGCTACCTGACAGTATCCCTCCCTGATGGATTCAAGGAAACACATTATTTAGTATAATCAAAACTTCCTTTTTCACAAAAATAGATCAAATAATTTCATACTGTCTCTGCTCAAACAGCTCAGTCAGTCTCTCTTTGGCCTGGAGGAGGTTGAGTCGTTCTCTGCTGTTAAATGAGGTATTGATTTCCTATTTCTGCTGGCTGACATCCTGTCATATGAAAGACTTTAATCAATAGATCATATGTCAGGTGCAGTTATTTCATATATCCTATTATTATTAACATCATCATCATTTTTATTAGTTTGCATTTCTGCCTGGGCTGCTCTGGAGTACTTGCATGTCTTTCCCCTTGCTCCTTCCTCTAGTTCTTTTTCAGCGTAGGAGACCTTGCCAGAGTATAAACTTGTGCCGCCTTATGCCGGAAAGATGTAGTAAAATGAGGGATTAAAGAGAAAATTGCCCTTCCCTGAAAACCTACTGCTGCCATATGCTTTCTGCATCATCCTGAGTGAGCTGTTCCACCTTTCCTTGCCTGGTTTTTGCTGGACTAGATAAAGTATGAGCTTCTCTCCTTCACATCTGTGGTCACAGAACTTCTCCTGGCAGGTTAAGAGCATTTCCTGTGTGGGAAACAAGTTGGGTTCCCTGCTTCCAACAGTGACAGGTACCCAATTTCCCTTTTCCCGTCTTTGCTGCCCAGGGCCAGCTGAAGCCCCAGACCTCAACCTACCACCAGCATTGTTGTACTGGAGGTGCCACACCAACATGGATTGTCCGTATATCCTATGAAGTGCAGTAGTTAACCAAAGGACATCTCCCCCTTTAGTCTGACCTCATTCCTGTTAGTATTTTACACAACTGTTGGCTTCACTAAGACACTCCTGTTACATGAAAATTGTTGAGGGCTGGATCAAGTCTTCATTTCAGGAGAGAGACATTCTGCTACCTGTATTGTCAACCCATACGCCTCATTTTTCACAGGATCCACAGGGACTCCAGGCTGCTCAGAATTAGCCTGTGTGATTTGTCATATCTCCTTTTCCCAGGCTTTTCTGTAATGATGTGTTTCTGTTGTGTCTAACTCATTTCTGTCAGCTTTCAGGTCCATTATTGGCAAAAGGCACAACTAGAATCTCTAACAGGAAAAGCACACAAAAATTAATTTCTACAGTTTCATTCTTTTTTAACTATGGTGTTCCTTTCCACATCTAGCACATAATTAAAAGCAAGCTATTCTCTTAGAAAGAAGTTAGATTAGAAGTTAGAAGTTAGGCTATTTTTGAGCATTTTCAGAAGACATGGATATTCAGTGCAATTGATTCACCTTGGTTTTGAAATTTTTTTTCATGTACTGATATGTAAGCTTTATTTTGGTCAAGAAAACAGCAAAGCCTTATGTTAAAGAATTTGTATACTTGTATAACTAAGAATATCTTACAAAAACTTCTACTTCAAGAATTATTTGTGGCTTGCATTCAAAATAAATTAGCTGCATAATTTTAGGACATCTACTAATGAGTTCCATAAGTCTTTTTCCTATAGGATTAGAGACATTTCAGCTTCTGATTGATAGCAATTCTGCCTTCTCATGCTTTCAAAAAGGCAAAGCATAGTTCTCTGAAATAGAGAGAAATACTGTACAACATCTGGCCTTCAGGTCTTGAGAGACACAGTTATCCAAAACATACAGCTTTGCACTAGAACCTATAGCAAGTCTTGTGATGCAGAGGGAAATGCTTTCATTCTGCTGTCTGCAGCTGATAATCTAATGATGAAATATTTTAGTTTCAGGCTGTTTAAAATTCCCATTTAAATGACAGACAATGTAAGGACTTTAAATTCTTTGGCCTAGAAAGAAAATAGGAGCTAGCAGGAACCTAAGCTATATCCTAAGAAACTTTAAATGTGTTTATGCATAATGTAGATTTTACTTTGTGTGTTAAATAATACATTATGTATTCATCCTACATTTTCACCGTTTGTTCTCAACTTAGCACATTGGACTTCTATTTCAATGTAATCATTAAAAAATTCTGTATCTGTAATTTGATGTAGTTGGGCTGTGATGGGAGCTAATGGACAGATAAAATACCTTTTGACAGCTTTTCAGAATTCATGGGGAAGGGAAAATACCAATTCAATTTACATAAATTCATCTATGACTAACCGTTTTGATTAGGATTCTCATTACTGGGGAAAACACTGCCATACACCTGGATTACTCTTAGTGAGTCTACACAAGGAATTAATCTCCCCAGTCTGAAAAAGGAGTTATCTGACATTTTAGCTTTTCCACTTTCACTTGGCCTTCAAAATCATACCTTCATGACTTTTCCTTCTGACTTTGCAATGAATCTTTCCTAATTTCCCCAAAATTCTCCCTTTCTCTCCACAAACTACTTATTTGTGAACATGAAACCTTTAATTTCTAGCTTTTCAGAAGGCATCAGCAGTCACTCAGTGATCAACAGCAAAATCATTGAGTATTGGTATGAAGCAATTAAAAATGTTGACTTTCTGAAGTTAGAGGAATTTTTGCCTTCATTACTATTATAGGATATTTCCCCAAATGAGTTATATGCTTTCATCAGGAAGGAATCCTTTCAGATGAATCCAAGTCCAATGACAAGTAATGCAAGTTGTATATTTCTTTGCAAAGTAAGGTCTAAACTTTGTTAATTCAGCCCAACCTGAGTCAATCTGTCTTTTTTTAAAACTATTTGAGTGGTGAATTTTTAGGTTATAATCCAAGATTGTTACCTAGTTTAGCAAAACTCCTAAGCACACATTTAAGAGCATGCTCATTGATTTTGATAACTTAAATTCAGGACTTAAGTGCCCTGCACAGTTGCAGAGCTACTACTAATGTTTTCACTGGCCATTCCGTGCTTCATAGATGAACTCCTGTTTGAGCCAGTATGGCAAGAAAAGCCACCAGGGTTACCCTTGATTAAAGAGTTTAGTCTTCACTACACCATCAAGAGGAACAGACAGTGCTGACATGATCACTTTATCCTGTACACTTTGAGTTACTGTTTCTGGTGTGTAGATTCAGGCAGACAGTAAACATTCACATGGAGATTATTAACAAAATGTAGAGAGTGGATAGAAAATTTAATTAGATAATAAACAGCTTTGCAAGCACCTGTTCTTTCAAAACCTAGTAATCTGCAGATTTATGTCTCTTGCTTGATTGGCTTTATGACTGAATTATAGTGAGATATTCTGTGATCTCTGCATATATGTACAACCTCCTCCTGCAGAGTAATTTGACAGCAACATGCAGGCAACCATTTGACTGCATATCTCAGTAGAGACTCACAAGTGACAGGTAAGCTTGTGGGTATTGGAACCACAGTGTCTCCTCTGTGTAGCCTGTAGCTTTCAGTGGAGTCTGTAGGATCTTGACTCTCTCGGAGACCTTTGCCTTTTTGTCCAATATGACTGAAACTGGACAACAGATCAGGACGTTACAGGTAGCAGAAGAAAGATGGGGGCCCATGTAAGTATGCTTTTCAGTGCAATCCAGAGTGATGTGAGAATAACCAGAAGCTGGTCACCAGAAGGAGTATTTCCCGTGTCTGCTGGAAGGTGGAAATAAATAAATAGGATAGTCAGGATCACTGAAGACATAGAAAACAGTGGCACATTTTACTGGTCCTCCCAGGGCCCGAGCTGTGTAGCTCCAGCTGAACCCAACATGCTTCCTCTTCCAGAGGCTGCTGCGACTGACTTGGAGGATGGTGCTCTGGGGCTCATGGAGACCCATCTGGCTTTTCTGAGTGATTTGCAGACAGACCCTTTTGGAGAATGTACCTCTTCATACATTTTTAGCACAGAGGATATGAGTGACAGGAGACAGTGCTTCACTCAAGCTTACCCTTGACCTTCATCTCTCTAAATGCTTTCTACCCCCATCACCATTTTCCAGGCTTAGGACTTTGAAGGTGTTTCTCCCTCACATGAATCTGCTGTTTTCTTGTACAATTTGCACCTCACTTCACCTGCTAGACATGTTCTCAGTCCTGCTTTCATTCCTTGATGTCAGGGAAGATGAGATTGCAGCTGACAAGTTTTGCCTTAAGATTTTGCCTCAAGATTTTGCCTCACCACCCCCTTGCTGCATGGTGGTGTTTCTTTTCTTAGTTTGAGCCTGGCTGCCCCAGCAGTCAACACAGATCCTAACTGAGGAGGTACAACTTTGTTCTTCTGAATGTTTCTCCTCCCTAATGTAGTCAAGATCTTTTTTCATCTGTATCACGTGGGAGGCTCAATGTGATATTCCACTAAATTTACAAGATTAGCCTGGATATTTTAAAACATTACTTAGAGCATACTCAGTGTAAGCTTTGGGTTTTCTTCAAGAGTCTGCTTGCAGTAAACCAAGATGCAGTTTAGATTTTAATTTATTTCTCTCCCCAGGTTATCAGTCACTTTGCAGGTTTCACAGTCAGAGTGGATTTCAGAATTATGTCTGCCATTACTTCAGTGTTGTCTGTGGTGTTGTCTGAAGCATGTGGTGTATGCAGGATTGTAACTGAACTCTGTGCTGCTTTTTAAGGTTCTCTTTATGACTACTTCATCAGACTTGCTGCAAAGAGGCAAAAATCTTTCCCAGTTAAGATTATGAGGGGTTTTTACTATCATGACAAATCTACATAAACTCACATGAAAACTAAATTAATTAATTGCAAATTTTTCTCTGAATCATGGAAGCTGGGGAGGAATGTCAGGGCTACTCAATGGCAGTTTTCAACATTTACAATCCCTAGCACATACCTGAGTTTTTCACCTTTGGAAAAAGCATCATAAACCTTCATCTTTCTGTGTTACTATTAATAGCTGGAGGAAAGGCAACAGAAATCTTATCTCCAAGCTAGCTACATCTAATAACTATGGTTTGTTATGTTAGCTCAGACTGGAGCCTTTAACTACTTTAAAGTGAGATTGTTGGGCTATTTTCAGTTAGGTACTCCCATAGGAATGCCCCTGTACCTTCTGATTGATGGAAATATATTTCCTATGCAAAGAGGGTTGTAAGAATTGCAAATTTCTCAGTCTATGTCTCTGGAATTTCAATAGTTTCTGGAAGATTTCAGAGTTCCTCACACCCTGGCACTCCTGCAAAGCTCATAAATGCTATAAGAGCAGAAACCTTCTGGTCCAGGTAGCATATAATACTCATAAATTTTATAGCAGCAGAGAGAGTGTTGGAGGCAAAAGTGACTCTAGTACTCCAGTTTTATAAATGCCACAGGTGTCATTAACCTGTCGCGTTTTCTTGATCTTGGCCAAAACAAGGTCAAAGAGCGATACCTTCTGATACTTAACTATGAATACATTTTACTCTCTTCTTGTTTTCTTAGACCTGATTTCAAAAATGTCTGCTGCATTGGAAAAAAAAAAAAGGTTCTGTCTTTCTGATTCTCTACACAAAGAGATTTCTTGTGAAATCAAAGTAAACCATGAAGAAAACAGCAATTTGTAGCAAAATTTTTGTGTACCTAATGTGAATATGGATTTGTGTTTTCACAAAGCTGCTAAACAAAGTGGTACACTTCTATTTTAAGAAGAAAAGAGGCAAAAATAAATAAATTACACAAGATAGTCCCACAAATAGCCAGGCTTGTTCAATGCATTTCATTCCTTGTAGCTCAGAAGTTCTTCTAGAAGATCTTGATTTTTTCAGGTACATTGATGCCATTGTCCCAGCTGTAGATGGGGCCCATTGGGACACACCTGAGCTTGATCCAACCTGCCAGGGATATCCAGGGCACGCTCGCTGCCAAAGAGTAGTGCAGGCTTGAATATTTTCATAGAACCATTGAGGTTGGAAAAGACCTCTAAGATCATCAACTATTAACCGCGCACCATCGTGTTCACTGCTAAACTGTGTCCATAAAGTGCCACATCTACACATTTTTTTTAACAAGTTTTGTTCAAATTTGAATTTAATATTGAGTTTGCCTACAGTAGGACAGATGGACCCCTCCACACAGCCACAGGGGTGCATTGCAGTTTGGTACAAGTAAGTATATGCACAACAAGCACCTGTGGCTTGAGCAGTCAGAGCATCAGGAACCACGGCAGGGAGATGGCTGAGGTAAAGACCTGCTTCCTAATTTCACATACACCAATTCCTTATGCAATAATCAACTAAAACAGATTCATGTTTGACAGAATCCATTCAAATGGAGGGTACACGTTTTGCAGAGTTGAAAGCATTTCATTAGTACTGTTTAAAAAGAAGAATACTATGCTCTATAATTTATCAATTTAAAAGGATGTTGTGCTCTTTGCAGCACTCCCGAGAAAATTTGTTGGCTTCAATAAGGCTGTTAAGAGGAGGAAGCAAACAGGTTTTGGGTAAAACAATTTTTACAATTATTATTATTTTTAATGGATCACAAGAAATACAAAAAATTATCCTGAATATTGATAGGCTTGTGTAACATGTGATGCTATAACTTTCATCTTTCAGACCTCACCTTACATTCTGTTGGTTTTTTATCTCCTCTGGACCATGGTACTTCCTTACTAGTCACACCTTATGTGCACTTACTCTCATTGCTACATTTCTCTGCTGTGTTGAACCTGTCCTTTTTCTTTCAAGCTTTTAAGTACGATTTCAGATCTCTGTTACTGCGGTGTAGCTGTAACCCCCAAAAGATACTGGAATTCTGGAAATTTCAGTTTGAGGATCATAGCCAATTTTTAGCCACACGCTAATCTCATGCCTGCATGTGTTCTTGTACTGAATGAAGTGAATTGGCTCCATGCATTAACAATCTCGGGACACCGGATTGTTTCAGTCTTGAGTCTGCCTATATCCAAGGATTGTGTTTTCTCCAGGAGGTGATTTTCCCATCAGTTTTGCACCCCTGCTGTGCACAGAACGTATGGAACCAGGCAAAGCCAAAATAAGGGCCCTTGCTTCACCCCCATAAACGCCATGTCCTTCTGGAGGCCTCATAGGAGCATTTTGTGTTTCCCCTTTACTCAACCCATTCTTCCTGGAAACTGCTCCTCTCCTGTGTCCACAGCACAAGACATATAAAGTATACCCTTGGACCTGTGCATGGAAAATGGTGTGATTCTGTCATCTGTCATGTCTGGGAACATAACCACCACCAGGGAGAGAGGCCAGAGACCCTCAGACCACCTGCATTTCACACCATGACCTGGTACTTTTAGTGAGCAGAGATACAACTCCAGCTGACTGGTGGGATCCAGTGCAGGAGAAGGTAGCTGGGGGGCAATGGTTTCTTGAACCATGCTCTCTTGAGCTTTTCAGGCATAACTAGTGTGAGGGAAGACAAAAGCTGCTTTGAAGGCTGAGGGATGGGACCTGCTTAAAATACTTCTGAAACAAATACTTTGAAAACAGGAGTGCAAGAATGAACTTAGAGTGGAAGTTAATGGATAAAATCAGAACTGATTTCTAGAATGCGCTTCACAAAGCATGTGGGGAATGATCCCATGCATATAGCAAACCAGAACAGGGGAATGCAATGAGGAGCAAAGCCCAAAGCTTTCTTTGGGTCCTTCAAAGCCACATGCTCAGAATAAACAGGGGGGAACATCCTGCTGTATAAGGGTCAAATAATAAAATATGTCCTTTAAGATACAGCATGTCAAATTATGCTTTAAAGACCTGCAGCTGCCCGAAAGCCCCTGGCTTCATTCTTTTCAATCAGAGGGTTTCAAAATGATTCCCCAGGGTGTCTGTCGTGCTCTTTCTCCAGGGACTCTGAGGAGAGCAAAGGATAACAATCCAGCTGAGCTTTGCTGCAGGCTGAGTGTCTGCCTCCAGTCTCTAGTAGCCAGCTAAAGGTTATCCCACTGATTATACAGGTGCACAAGAGCAGACTCCTGCAGGTAAGCATCCAGGGGCTAAGAGCACCAGTGCTTTACCCTGGATAAAATTTATCTGCTGCACAAGTAGATAAACATCACTTCAGCTCTCTGCTATGAGCAGGAATGGACTCAAGACAGCATCAGCCCCATAATGGCAATGAGTCAAATCAAAGAGAATCATAGAATTGTTTGAGTTGGAAAGGACATTAAAGATCCTCTAGTTCCAAACCCCCTGCCATGGACAGGGGCACCTTCCACTAGACCAGGTTTCTCAAAGTCCCATCCAACCTGGCCTTGAACACTTCCAGGGATGGGGCATTCTTAACTTTTCTAGGCAACATCACTGTCACAGTGAAGAATTTGTTCCTAGTGAATTTTAAATAATAAACTAATAATTAAATAGTAACTAAATAATAAATAATAAATAATGATGTGTCACATCCTCCATGTGCTTTCACAGGCAACACTATCAGGTCCCATATGGGCTAGAAATGCCACACCTCAAGGGCATCTGACAGGAAGAGAGAGAGAAACACAAGGGTTTCTAGCAGATACTTTGTGGGTGGTATTATATGGTCAGGTATATCAGGGATGCATTAAAACTGTGCTTTTTATATACAGTAAACTTACAGAAAATGAAAGTGCAATCCTGTCAGAAAAGCCGTGTCTCCTTCTGACTCCTGTGTGAGTCTGGTATGAGCAACTGAAAATACTGCTTTTTAACTGCTGGCTCTAACAGGTGAAGGAGAGGTGAGGCAGGAGGTCTTTGCAACCATGCTCTGGCAGGGGCCAGCCCTTTCGGCTAGTAGATGGCTCCATTGATTTGTCCAAGGAAAAAAATCCATATCTGATGTGCAAAAATTGCAAAGGTTTCTGGTTACAGGCAGATCAGGCAGCATATGAATGTGATCCCATACTGTCTCCTTCAGATCAAAGTGGTGTGACCTGTTCCTCATCCCCATGGACTCAAGATCAAACAGATCAAGCCTTCACCTGAAACCTCCAACAGGTTCCCTAATGAGTATCACCAACAGACAGAATTCAATAAAAAAGGTTCTTCATTAAACTGAAATGCAGATGTGAATCCTTCCAGGATTTTTGAAGCCAAAGAGGAAAGGTTCTGTGTTCCTCTGTTCTCCACAGGTCCAAAAAACTGATGTTTTGAATTTTGACATTTGACACTGTCTCATGCACTGGCAAAAAAACCTGATTTCAGTGGGGAGAGGCCAGAATGAGCTGCAGGTTGGTTTTGAACCATGCTGCTGGGAGCCAATGGCTCTGCCTTTCCCAGGCATGGTGTTGGAGCACAGCTGTGGCTCCTTGAGTGCAAGAACCTACCAAGAGAGGAAAATCAGCTTCAGGCATATGATAACTGAGGAAAAGGGCTAAAAATACTGACAGAGTCCTTGCTGTTTCTGCCTGGTTCCAGGTGGCAGAGGTGGTTGGTCCCCAGCTGAGCACCAGGTCATGGCTCTCCCTGGCACAGGGGCTCTCCAGCCCCAGCTCTGACCTTCCTTCACCCACATAAAGCAGACTCCTTGTGCTGCAAGTGCTTTTGATCCATCTCCAGACACGGACAGAGCTCTCTGGGGTTCCTCTCAAATTCACCTTGTTATGAGGTTGCAAACGCAACCCTGCTCATTTTTCCTCCCCAAAGTCTTTCAGCCTTTTTCAAGCTTCTTTGAACGAAGGACTTTGCTTTGCACAGACATGTTTCTGGGTCAGCTTTATCAAATAATCCTGGCACATTTTACACTGGTAAGAGAACTTATATCAGTTTCACAAATGAAAGAACTTTTAATGCAAAGGGCTTTTTTTGGTATAACTATTTCTGAAGTTATCTTTTTAATTGTGGGAATACTTGTCTTTCTCATTACCAGTTGCTTCATAGCAATAATCATTTGAGCCCAAGTGAGGTAAATAGTCTTTCTGTGCCTTTTTTTTTTTTTTAATGGGAATGGGCTGCCCTTCGAATATTTGCCAGGAAATATCACCTATATATGAAAAAAGAAAACACAGACTGTGCTTCAGAATATGTGTTTCCCAAAACCTGCTTGGTTATCACAAGTTAATCATACAATTTGATCATCACGATCTTTATAATTTTCCTCAAACACAGCTTTTAAATGCACTTGTTTTCCTCTGTGTGCTTTTGTGAAAGGGGGGGGACTGTTTTCCTTTCTGTGCCCACCCTTGAGAGTGGAGAGCACAGCATTTCCAGGAGATATCCCAGAGAGGAATGTGGCAGCTATGACATCTCAGAAACCTGAAAACTTGTGAATTGATTAAAGGCCAAAAGGATCTGTGGGGCACTGAGAAGTTGCTGTCACTGAAGTCCAAAGGATAAAGGCTCTGAGGTACCTCCCAGAAGGTTTAATTCATTTCTCCAAAGCTTTGTAACTGTTTAGCAGCTGCCTGCCCCATCAATATGCATGCAGCATTACTAGTGTGCTTACAGTCTGCCATAAAAGAGA
>JAWWLV010000045.1:12369663-12379740 GCA_035041135.1 Platyrinchus mystaceus
TAACTGTTTAGCAGCTGCCTGCCCCATCAATATGCATGCAGCATTACTAGTGTGCTTACAGTCTGCCATAAAAGAGACGGGAACCTTCTCCACTCCCAGGCAGCATTTTCAGACTGCTCCTATGATTGTGTAATAGTGGGAATTTACATACTTTCTCCATCTGACAGGAAACAGTACCTGAGAATCATTTTTACAGGCATAGCTTTTAGACAGGAAAATCTAAAAAGATTTACTTTAAAAAGTAAGAGGGTAACATTCATCTGGATGCAGGTTCACCCAGAACTTTAGGCTTGGTTCCTGAATCACATATATTCTTCGAAATACATGTTCACTCCAAATGAAGCCGTATCTCCAGCTTAATACATTTTTTGTGGTGAACTCAACCATCCATCTCAGAGGTTGAATACTCTAATTCAGAGCGTTCAAGATTTACTAATGTAGCTCTCAAATTGTAATGCAGATAACGGTGCCTCTCTGTGAAAGCATTCAATTTAGAGATAAAATAGAAAAGGGCTCTATTCTGCATTTCAGTATTGATATAATTTAAATGCCACAACAGTGCAATTCATTCTTGCATGCCTTTGGCTAACTGCCGTCACAAAAATGGTGTGTGGGGAGAGGGAAAAAGAGATAAGACATTATAGAAGAAGTATAGAGGGAAAAGGGTGATTTTTATAGTAGGAACTGTACCTGTACTATTATTTTTGTTTCACAGCTCCAGTAAAACTGACCATAAATTGTCCATGGGCAGGCTTGACCCATAAAATACATAATTTTTCAAGCTTTGCCAACTATTTTTCTATTACCAGTTCTATTAATTATTTCATTTGCAAAGAAAGAAACAGAGAACAGAAAATTGAAGAGCAAGACCCTCAGAAATTTCCTAGGTTTAAACATTCAAACAGAGTTACCTTCAATGGTTTTAATGCACTGAGGAGGCTTTCATCTACGTGTGTGGCAGGGTTGGGAGTATGGACAGACCAGCTTTTTGAATGAAGAAAGCTGGGTATTTTGCACTCAGATTTCCCTGGCTGTATTGTTTTAGAATTGCTCACATTAGAATTAGTGAGAATAAATTATTTTTAACTAACTCTAAATATTGTGACTCGTGCAATAAAAAGAGATGTGTACTTGAACTTTAGCAAACCTGGGACAGTCTCATAAATATTAAAGAGTGGTGCACTTCATGCCAAGTCCCTTTAAGTGAGCCTGCCCATTTCCATAGGGCAACAATGTCTCAAGACTATTTAAATTAAACTTGGTGATAATGTTTCTTTCAAAATAAAAGATGGATAAAGAGCTCATTTCCAATATAACTCTCCCTTTCTCAAGCCAATACTGTGGTCCAAAACAAATGTTCAGGTCATCCACAAGGTATTTCCATCAAAACAGTGAAACAGCCATCAGTCTTCACCTCTGTACAGTAATTCTTCTTTTCACTTGAATTCCTATCTAACAGTTCTTTTAGATTGTCCAGAGACAAGCAATTTAGATTGTCCAGAGACAATTGGTTTCTGCAATCTGCAAGTGCTGTGTCGTTCATGTAGAGGAAAGCCCAAGTGTGATCATTTCAAGTTAGCATACTTTAAGAACACAGAATTAAATTGCAAAATATTTTGCCTGTGTTACAGTGAGGATTGCAGCAGTGAGGTCTGCTGTTTATTTTTATTAGGAAAATAAACTGTAAAGGGATAAAATAATAGAGCAGAACTAGAAAGTTGGATTTGTTCTGATAGTGTCCTCATTAGATTCTGACTGCTCTCTGTGTCCAGCGGTAGGATTACTATCAACATAGTGTTGATTTCTCTTTGGAAACACAAAAAGTACCATATGAAATAAGGCTACTCCTTATTTCCTTATAACCCAGTCCGTCAAGTAGCCCTGAGCCTGTGTGCCTACAGTGAGGTGGAGCACAGCAGAGAGTCGGTGTGGAGATGGTGGTGGAGCAGTGCGTGGTGGTTTTCAGTGCTTGCAGGCACATTCAGTGTGGCTGTGTAAGCCAGCATTAGCACTCTTTCCTGTAGGCAAAGCACCACACTGGTGTGGCTGGACTGTACCTCCATCACAGCTGGGGAAGTCCAGGGAGTGCTGCACTATGTGGCAGAAGGACAGGCTTGTTCAGTTGTGTTTCCATCATACATCACTTTGTCGTGTACATTCCTAGCAGCCCCTGAAACTGTATAAATCTTACTGTGGTCAAGCTAATGAGTAGCTTAAAAAAACAG
This sequence comes from Platyrinchus mystaceus, assembly GCA_035041135.1. Lineage (NCBI taxonomy): Eukaryota > Metazoa > Chordata > Aves > Passeriformes > Tyrannidae > Platyrinchus > Platyrinchus mystaceus. Next base: position 12,371,889 of record JAWWLV010000045.1, read on the forward strand.
ATAGAAGTTTATATCTCTGTTTCATTTTATGTAGTGTCAATGTGCTCTATAGTTGTTTGATCCTCTGGCTCACTCTGGAAGGCTCTTCATTACTGGATACCTTGAAATAAGGATATCCATGGGTTATTTAGCTTTTTTGTTTTCCAATTAAAAAGAAGAGATTTCTTCAGAATTAGATAAGTGCTGCCTTCTAAATACTTGAAATATTTCTTTGCTTTTGATTTATGGCAGGGCAGAGAACAACATTCTTCATATATCCACTTTTGTTCACTTTCTAAACAGTCACAGACTGCAGTTTGTTTCTGATGTAAGAATTTTTTCTGCCTTTATTGTGTTATGTCCATTAATATTTGCATTATTTTGAATTCTTTCTATTGAAACTTTGTTCTTTTGAGATATGAAGCTCAGAACAGACATACTGTTGAAGGCAAGTGTGAGCATTCTGTTTACTTTGGGACCTTATGAGTTAAGAATTTTTTTGTCCTGTTCCTTGTGCATCCCAACATTTTGACTGTTTGTGTAAGCGAAGTCCATACTGAGCATGGACACAGGGCTTTTTCTTTTGTGGCTGCACTGCATTTCCAAACTAGTAATGCAGAGGAGTTGTTCAGACCGTATCCCTCACATTTGTCTGTGTCCCAGCTGTTGTTTTGGCAGGACTCTCTTGAGGATTTCATCTTGGTTTTTTCTAGTTTTGAATAATGTAAAGAATTTTTTTCTATTTGTCTATTCTCTGTTTCTCTCAGGTCATATATAATTATAATTAGCACCACTAGTTTCAGTCAGGACTTCAGCATGCTCAAGTGTAACTTTTCATCACATATAGAAGTGACCCTTTATCGATGCATCTGTTGCTACAGTGTTTTCAGGCCACATGGCTGCTTATCTTTCACACCATGATTTACTTATCTTCTCAAATAGAACTCTGCCAGTGGCTTTTTGAAAGTGCTGCTGAACCATGTCAGATGCTTGTTTCCATTTGCTTTGTCGTAGGGTGGTGAAAAATGAAACGATCCCTCTGAGTCCCTCTCTCTGTGCAGTTTGCAAAGTGCAAGAATCACAGTTGTGACCTATCCATTTGCCATTTGTTTCTCTTACTCTAGAAAAGGACAGCTGAAAAATCTTCCCTGCTACAGCATTTGACTTATGCCTTTCTTGTTGACTGATTCTCCCTTTTACACCCTTGTCTTTCTCTATCTTAAATTAAATCAACATTAGATACCATTGAAGCCAGACATCCTTTGAAGTTTCATGCTGATAGGCAGAGGCAGATATCAGCAAAGCAGAAGGATCAACTTAAGGAGAGCAAGATATAGGTATTTTATAAATGCATTTTCTTCTTTATTCTCCTTCATTCTTCCTTTTGCTCCTAAAAGGAAAGTAGCAGCACTCTTTGATCTTAGAAGACTGCAACACATTGATGAGTGGAACAAAACTGTTTCCTTGCTTATTATGAGAGACAAAATGTTTCATTCTTTCACATAATTTTAGTGTTAGATTGCTCTGAAAATTGCAGAACAAAGCAGCTGATACTAAAAAGAAAGAATTCATCTCAGCTTGTTACAAGATTCAAAAATGGACTGGAGAAATGCATGGTATGAAAAATCCATTTTAGCCATTAAACGCTGCCTCTGGCTCAAGAAGTCCCTGACCTGTAACACACTGCAGAGTGGGGAAATATCCCTATGCATTCCTTTCTTTCTGTGATATCTGCCCTTGGCAGCTGTTGAAGGAAAGGTACTGGGCAGAATGGAGACCTCTATGAGGTCTTGCTCTCTGGGGACACTTGGGAAGAACAGTTATTGAGTAGTGGTGCCTGTCTGGATGTGCGTGGAAAGTCAGGTTTATCCTGGTGAAGCAAGGATGAGCCAGTACACCTCGTTGTAAAGTACTTGGGACCTCTTTTTTCCCTTACACAGAGCATGGGAATTGGAGCTGCTGGAAAATTATCTGATCATTTCCTCCTGAGCAAAAGCAAAAGCTTCCCTAAGAAGGCAGGCGCTTCAATACAGAGGATATTGTTGCTTTGTGAAATTCTTTAATGAAGATTATAGAGTCTGTATTCAGCATCTTTGAAATATGACGTCTTTGATCAGTTGTGTGTGCGAAGATGTGCTGAGGTAAAAGACAGGGAGAGAATGCATGGTTCCTTTTAATTAAAATGATTGATTACTACAGTATATGATAGTCTAAAACTGATTATTGTTCTTAATGAATTACTTCAAGCTATTTGTGGGTTTCTTTTTAAGTCTCTTGTGGGTATACATTATCAATACCTTCTTTTGCTAAAGCAAATTATTTTTCCTCTCTTTTTTTAGGACAGTTACCCAGATAGCCACATTCAGAATTACGGATGTTAGAAATCTAAGGTTGCTTATTCGTAGGAAGCAGATTTAAGTAATTATTACCTAAAACATACAACCTTCTAATAACCTTTCCCAGAAAGACAAGATGCAGAATAAGACAGTAGTATCTACAGAAGTCACAAACATTAAATTATGGCTTCTGAGGAACAGTTTAAACACTGATTAGTTAATGCTGGTCAGTGTTTTGCCCTTTAGGAGGACAAGATATAAATCCCAGTGGATGACTGACCTTACGGTGCTCCTGCATGATGGACTGGGGTCCCTTCCCACAGCCTGGTCCTGCCAGAAGATCCCCTGCATCCCATGGCACTGCCATGAGGTGATAGTCCTGTGTCCCTCCCAGGACTCAGCAGCCCTCCTCAGTGGGGGGATGCTCAGGGACTGAGGGCTTTTTCAGGGATCGCTGCTCTCAGCTGAATCAAGATGAATCGGCATGTCCACACCTAGAGTTTGGCAGAGGTGAGGGCAGATTTGTTACCTGATTGATATTGTTTCTGCTCGGTTGGGAAAACATGAAAACAGCGGGTCTTCACTGCAGTCTCTGATCCCATTGCACATCCCATACATGGTGGCAGTGCTGTGCTGTCAGAGAGAAGGTCCCCATCTCTCTGGGATTTCTGTCTCTTTAATGGAAGTTGCTGGAAGAAAATTTCTCTTAAATCTCAAATTCAGTAACTCTGGAACAAAATCTTTAATTCAACTAGGTGTTTACACCTGGTTAAACACTGCTGAACTACTTGGCAGTAGTTAAATTCACCTTCATTAGGTGATTGATGCCAGTGCCACTCTCCCTATGCTGCAGTTGTCATCAGTCATTATTGGTCCCTTTAAAAGATCCAGGAGATCTCTCACCAAAGGGGCTGTCTTGGGTCAGTCATTCCAGGGAGGATAGAGGATCCTATTATTTTTTGTTTATCAATCATCCCCCCTTCCTCAAGCTGAGGCATCTCCTCCTGTGGGGTGCAAAAGCTCATCTGCTTCCGGTAGGTCTTCTCTTTGTTTCTTTTTAAATATGGCTCTGAGCTGGCAGGACCCTTTCACAATTCAAAAGTGTTACATCTGCATAACCCTGGGGCACTGTGGAACCTTGGCTATGGAAAAAAATACTCATTCTTCCCACTGCAGGATTATATTCTGCTTCCCAATACCAGCTGATCAAGCAGCAGGAGTTTTTGATAACTGCTGCTGGTGTTGCTGTCGGAGCTGCCCATCACCTTGGATGTCTCATTTTACCTGGAGTACCGAGGCACCCTCCATAAGAAGGACATGGACCTGCTAGAGAGAGTCCAGTCAAGGGATACAAAGATGATTGAGGACTGGGACACCTCTTCTATTAAGGCAGGCTGAGTGAGCTTGGGTTGTTCAGCCTGGAGAACAGAAGGCTCCGTGGAGACCTTACAGCAACCTTCCAGAACCTAAAGAGGCTTCAAGAAAGATGGAGACACACTTTTTATCAGGGCCTATTGAAACAGAACAAGAACAGTTTGTCCGGAGAAGGTTGGATGGGGCTCTTAGCAATATGTTCACAAGTCTTATGAGGAAGAACTGAGGGAGAATGGCTGTTCAGCCTGGAGAAAAGGAGGCTCAGGATTATCTAACAGTCTCTATAACTACCTGAAAGGAGGTTGTAGCCAGGTCTGTTCTCCCAAGTAATAAGCGACAGGATGAGAGGAAATGGCCTCAAGTTGCACCAGGGGAGGTTTATATTGGACATTAGGAAAAATTTCTTCACCAGAAGGGTTTTCAAGCATTGGAAGAAGCTGCTGAGGGAAGTGGTGGAGTCACCATCCCTTGATGCGGCACTTGGGGACACAGTTTAGTGGTGGACTTGACCGTATTAGGTTAATGGTTGAACTCGATGACCTTAAAGGTCTTCTCCAACCTAAACAATTGTATGATTCTATGATCTACTTGAAGATGTCCCTGCTCACTGCAGGGGATAAATTATTTTTAAAAGTTCCTGCCAACCCAAACCATTCTGTGATTGCATGATTCTATGATTGCCTCATGTCTTCAGCACAGTCTGCAGGTGTTTGGAGTCTTTTTTGGCTGGAGGGGAAAGTACTGGATCAGCTCCATCCATCCAGAAGGCTTCAGCATTAGATATTCCTTTTCTGCTTTAAGTTCAACCCATGAAGGTCGTATCCCTACAAGAGTGGTGCCCATGGCACAATAGTTCTCATGTCCAGGGCTGGCACATCCCCACTGCAGTCGCCTGTGATGTGAGGCAGTTAAGCAATTTTATACGGTGAGGAAGTAGGCTGCTTTTTTTTTCTTTTCCTAAGTTCTCCATGCTCATCAAGTTTGAAAGCCTAGGGCAAGATTAATTAAAATCAATGGAGCAGAGCAAATTAAGCACTTTAAAGTGCTCTTTGGGGGCTATCAAAACTAGAATAATTCAAAATAAATAGTCAAATGTCTGGGGCTTGTTATGAGACTATTTTATCATTCAGCCCACTCTGTCTCTTCCTTATTTCTTTATCTGTTTTTCACAGAGCTCAGCAGATGCTCTTTCCTCAGCATTTCACACCAAGATGTCTCTGTGCAATCTCAGGACTCTGCTCCCACACACCTAAAATAAAAGTCACACTGCAAACACACAGCCTAATCCAGCAACTCTTACTCACACTAGTAAGCCTTGCAGATATATAAATAGCATGGTTCAGGTTAATGGGATGGTTTGTGAGAAAAAAAGAGTAGATTCACAATTCTAAGTAGCAATCATAGAATGAAAATCTGCATTTTGTTTTGACTAGAAGAAGCACAATTCTTTATTGTGTGTGATTATCAGGCAAAATCCTATCACTTGCAGGTATCTCCTAATGCCTCAAGCTGTTTCCCCAGTTGTCTTCCAGATCAAAACCTTTACTGGACTCAGCACCCACCATATGGGAGGAAATGTAAGGGTAGATATTCACTCTATGAAATCTCAACTCTGTTTGGCTTTGAGTTTTAATTCAGTCTGTGCCGCCTGAGTGGTCCTATATGACTCTGTCTGGTAGGAAAATCTGCTAATTAAGCTTCTGCTTGAGTTCTTAGTAACTCTTTTAAGTGATTCCAGCCATAGAGTCCATCACTCGTGGATGGAGTTGTTCGATACATCCTAGTATAATTCCAGATGTTATGAGGGGACTGTGAAGGTAATAATTGAAATTTCTAGCCAAATAATCATTGTCTACTTAGAGTGTATTCAACCTAATTGCACAAGGTGAGCAGTGGCATTCATAATTCCAATGCCTATTTAGCAAACCTGATATTGAACTTATCACTTGAAGATACAGGAATCTGGAAGCAAATCCTCCAGATTGCAGTGGGTCTTTGGCTCTCTGTGGTAGGAAGTAGGCTACAAGTCTCCAGGGTCCTGACTGCTTGTGCCTATAAACCATGCGTTGCACCGGGCTGTGCATATTCTGAGTCAGCAGGCTGCTCTCATTGCTAAAGCAGAGGTATTGCACAATGAGTAAGAAACACGGTTATCTGCAGCCCAAACTACGCTCTTGTTATTTGTGTGGTAGCAGAAAACAGATGAACACACATTTCAAGCTACCACATAGAGTGGTTGGTCTTTTTCCTACCTCTTAAAGAGTTTTCAGAGTTCTCTCCATTTAGCTGGGTGATTAGAGTGACAGTGAAGGGCACTTGCTTCCAGAAGGCTCCTTTGCTTCCTGAATGTGAGAGATACTGCTACCCATAACCGAGCTACTGGTCCTCTGACTCGTGTAATCATCTTTTAGCTTCTGAATACAATTTTTATTTTGGAAGAAAATTTTGCATTTTGTTTCTCTGCTAAAGTTAAATGCACAACAGTTTGCTCAAGTCAATGGGGAGACATCATAAAAGCTATGGGATATGAACCATTGCACAGAGAGACTTCACTGTGGGATAGTGCAGCATTGACACGGGACTTCATTATGAGGATATTACAGTTTTGATCCTTAATGAGTAGTTTCTTTTTTTCACATGCGGACATCTAAAAGTGGGAGATGCAATTTTGTACATGAACCTTGAACATCAGATAAACTGAAGACTAATGTGTGGTCTGGGTAAATGAATACATACACTAAATTCTCCTAGAGACACAGCAGTCTAAAAGTTTCAGCTCAATAATCTACAGTTAACAGTTTCTAGATTAATACGGTTCATCACAAACCCTGATAGAAGGCTAGAAAGGTAATGCAAGTGCTTCTAGGGAGTTAACATCTCTGACTGGTTGTTGGATTTTGTTGGTATAGTTGACAGACAAGAGAAATTAAGGAGAAAAGTAACTTACTGAGATTAAAAACCTTTTCAGTGGCAAATTGCACAGCTGTGACTTTACTTTTAGGACACTTTGATATAAAAATAAACAATGTGGTAGAAAAAGTGGAAACTTTCAAGGTTTTAGTTGTTGAAAATCTAGAGAATACTGAATCCAAGTCTACAGAGACCTTTTCCTCTAATTACCTCTACAAATTATTCTGAGGGGTATTGCAAATAAAGATTACCCTTGTTATCTCTCTGCGTGGGAGAGAAAAAGACTTTTTGCCTTTCCTCACTGCTTTAAAACACTGAAAGCTAAAAATAAGCAATTTAGATGTACTTTTGCATTAGGGACTAACAAATCTTTGTTATGTCTAAAGAGCCTTTTCAAGATTTGGGTCTTGTATTAGGTGTTACCCTTACAAAAACTAAGCTGAATTTTGATTTATTCCAGTTAATAAAAATTAGTCAAGCATTAAAGAAAATTTCTTTTTGATCAGTTAATACTTTCAAATAATTGATCCATTTTGGGCTGACTTGCACAGTGTTTGCTTCTCACAGACATTTGGGTGATGAGGTTTTACTGGCATGGATGCTCACAGCAAATGAATACGTACTCTAAATATTCAATTAATATTACTTACTTTCATGTAGCGATTAAAGGCCCCCACTGGGACTGGAGCTCCTGGGACCAGTTTACATGAGGAAATCCTGTAATTCATGGCTTCCTTTTCAAGGCCAAGATCTCTGCTATTCCTCTCTAATTCCTTCTCCCCTCTCTGATTTCACATGTGAAAAAAGGTTGCAGGTAAAAAATTTAAAAAAAAAAAAAAAACCAAAAAGGTCTAAGCTCCTTTTGTCTTATGCCCTGTCCAAAACTTTTTTTGATCCATATACCTCTTTCTCTGTTTTAATGTTGACATGAATATTTGGCATCTTTGGAAAATTTTAGTTCTGAAAATGTCATTGTTCATGTGTTTTTAGGGGAAAATCTATTTTATCTTCCACTGTCCTCTGAGGTGATATAAATATTACAATCATGTACAGCTGCTGTTCTCTCATCTAATAAAGAGGAATATAAATGAGAAAGGCTTCAGTATATATATTTTATTCTTTAGAAAGCTTACTGCATTGTAGACTGGTGCCTTCCTCAGACCACCAAACTGACCAACCTTGCTCAAAAAGCAATATTCTGCAAGAAAATATCCCAAAATAGCAGATGTGATATAAAGACTGTGGGATCCCTT
>JAWWLV010000045.1:12386626-12416354 GCA_035041135.1 Platyrinchus mystaceus
CAGCGGCGAGGGGGGGGGACGCGGCGCTTTCGGCGGCAGCGACTGCGGGGGAGGGGTGGGGTCCCCCCTCGGCTCGGGATCGCAGCACATTCGGCGGCACATTCGGTGGACACAGGGGGACGGGTTTGCCGCCGCCCCCTCCCGCCGCCGCGCGTCATCGCGCGACCGCCCCGGGACTGCCCCAGGACCGCCCCGGGACCGCGACCGCGGCGGCGGATTCGGCGGACGGGGGGGTGGGGGGTCCCCCTCGGCTCGGCGGCAGCGACTGTGGGGGGGGGGTCCTCGGGTTCGCAGCGGGACCACACGTCACCGCCGCCGAAATCGCGAATCTGCCGCCGCCAAAACCGCAGCTGAATCTGCCGCCGCCGGATCCGCCACCGCGGCACAGGCGGCGGCGGCAAATTTGGCGGCGCCAAATGCGGCGGCGGCGGATTCGGCGGCGAATTCGGCAGCGCCGGCAGCGGATTCGGCGGCGCCGCGAGTGGGCTCGCGGGCCGGATTGGGGGGGCTCCCAGGCCGCATCCGGCCCGCGGACCGTAGTTTGACGACCCTTGAGTAGATGTGTAAATTTGTTTTGGGGGTTTTGGAGATTTTTTTAGTCAAAGAGAAAATTTGGCACAGTTTTGAATTTTCTGTACCAAAAAAAAAAAAAAAACCCAAAAAAACAAAACACAAACCAAAAAAAGTACCTGGAGGTAGTAAAGTAGAGAAAGTGGCTGTAGCTCAGTAGGCTTTGTAAGTTGTAGAACTTTTGGACAAAAGTCTGTTTGGAAAGTGCTAATGCAAATAAATTTGAGTGATTTCTAAAGCTGAGTTCATCAGTTATTGCCATTAGAGGTGACAAATTGGAAATATATACCACCCCTCTGAAAACACTTTACGTAGCTATTTCTTTCCATTACAACATTAATCTAAACATCTATATAAAAATATTTCAAATTATTTGTAAGGAATACGCAACTCTTGAATTGGCTCAGACTTCTCATAATCTCATTTTATAAGACTGGATGTCCTGAAGAATAAATTTACCAGATGGATATATTGATGACACTGTGATGTTCTTTTATGTGTAAAGGTGTAATGGCATCATTATGCTGTAATGACACCAGTGCCAGTAATATCCTACTAAAAAACATTTTTAGTTAAGGAGCACTAAATCCACAAATCTACAGGTTAAATTTACCATTTTAGTGAGTATATGTCATATATATACCACAGGCAGAGAGCTCTGTGTGTGCAGCTGTGCAGGTGCTGTAGACAAAACACTGCCTGTAGTAACATGCCTGTGGTAGCTCAAAATCTATATGTTATGGTTGGAGAGTTAGAGATGTTGCTTGAATTCCATCTTTAATTTTCTAGTTTTGAATTACAAACAAAATCATAATGTTGTAGTTAATAACTAGCATCAAACGAGCACTTGACAAATTGGATGACAGAATTTGTTGCCAAGATAAATAATTTCTTCCAACTGGAAAACAGAACGTCACTCATAATCTAAAAGAATTGTGCACAGAAAATGTATCTTCTAATGGGAAAGCAGCACTGATGTAATGAGTGTATAATTACTTCTTTTAAAAAATTTGATTTCCCAAACCACTGTCAGCAGGAAGACATCTGTTTGTCTTGACATCTCTATGATTTTTATTGTTTAGGTCCTGCTCCTGGGAGTTACCTTTGCACTGCTCACAGACAAAATCACTTTTCATTCATAGTTTTCCATTCAAAGAGAACAAATATTTATCAGAAGGAAATTATACTTTTTGAGAATCTAAACTGAAAAACTGTTAAGAAATTTGTTTATGATCTCCCCATCTTTAGTGTCTTACCTCCTTTGCAGTTTCAGTGCATTGTGCTTTATTGTTTAAATTTGCTTTAGCATTTGTGATACGATGTGTCCAAGATATCATAAATGGTTTGGTGCTAATTAGAGGGAAAATACAATTATATGAATGGCTCTAGGGCAGTGGAGGCAGATCAAAAGAAGGAAAATCCGAAGTTCACAAAGTTCTTCTGCTCCAATTTTGATGATATTTCTGAATTTAGAATTATCAGACAGCGCATTTGTATATTAAATGTTTGGACATGACTTATATGGAAGCAAATAGTCATTTGAGGGCCATATTGAGCATTTTAACGAGGCTGGAGGATAATAGAATAAATCTCGCACTGATATATATCCCGCTTAACTCCATCATGGACAAAAAAATGGCAAAAACAGGGAGCTAATGCCTGCAGTAATATTTTTCTTTTCAGACATGCTGTACCAAAATGGTGTTTCTATATTATAAATATTGGCTTTACCAAAATAAATATTAAAATCTGGTTTAATTGATACTGCTTCCCATGAGGACATGTTAACCTATCTAATGCGTGAATAAAAGCAGGCAGTTTATTACAAGGCAGATGATCACACTATTTGTGGTGGAAATCTATGTGTTGCCTGAATACCTCTGAGGTGTCTACCTGTAAGTGAAGAGGACTTTGGCCAGAAAAACAATTTGTGAGCAAAAGTGTCTGAGATATCCTTTGGCTAAAGAAGCTGAACTGCCATCTTCTGTCTCTGAAGATGTTGTCTAATTCCTTCCAGCTACATCATTTTTCTTCACATTCATTGTTTTATTTAAAATATGAGACTAACTCCAGTGTGACTGCACTGTGTGAGATCAGAATTTCTCTATGATTGGTGTATAAATGGAAACTCAGGTACTTTGGAAACAGATATGCTGAGGGAACTGCAAACTCTAAAGACATAAAGAGAGTTGTATTTCAGAAGGTTTAAGTAGGCTTTACTTTAAAATAAAATTTTTAAATGAACAATTATTTATTCAGGAATGGTAAACCATCAAAAAGAACAATGCTATATAAGAACTACAAATGAATTAACATCATAATCATAGATTCATAGAAGCTTTATGGTTGAAAAAGACCTTTAAGATCCAGTCCAGCCTGTAACTGAGCACTGCCAAGTCCACAACTAAACCATGTCCATAAGTGCCACATCTACACGTCCTATAGATACCTCCAGGAATGGTGACTCTACCACTTCCCTTGGCAGCCTCTTCCAATGTTTGACAACCCTTTCAGTGAAGAAATGTTTTCTAATATACAACCTAAACCTCCTCTGGCAAAACCTGAGGCCATTTCCTCTCCTCCAATTGCTTATTACCTGGGAGAAGAGACTGACCCTCTCCCCCCACCCCCGGCTACAACCTCCCTTCAGGTATTTGTAGAGAGAGAGAAAGTGCCCCCTAAGCCTCCTTTTTTCCAGGCTGAACAACCCTTGCTCCCTCAGCCGCTCCTCATAAGACTTGTGTTCCAGACCCTTTCCCAGCTCCATTGCGCTTCTCTGGACATGCTCTAGTACCTCAATGTCCTTCTTGAATTTAGCAGCTCAAAAATGAACACAGAATTCAAGGTGTGGCTTCACCGGTGCCAGATACAGGGGGAGGATCACTGCCTGTTTCTGCTGGCCACACCATTTCTAGTACAAATTCCTTCTAATATGATTATGGTTACTTATTAGGGTATTCATGATCTATTCAGAGCATAAGAACATCCAAACCCTGATTCATCTATACACAGTTTAACAGAGGAGAGATAACATATTTAACACAGCTGGAGCCAAAGTATTTTCTTTTACAAGGGCAAATGTCTACTTTTGCTACTTGGCTTATTATTTCTACAGCAAAGGAAAATAAATCCCTAGACTGTGGAGTGGGAGACAGAAAGAAGTATGACAAAACCTCTTAGGATGATGACTAAATTTCTAATTAAATACAGAGCTGTTGGTAGGATGTGTACTCTAGCCTTCCTCACCTACACTTAGCACTTATGACTTTCTTCATGGCACTTCACAGAGTTTGGATTTACACTGCAGAAATATTATGTTAGACAAAAAAAAAAATCGTAATACACTTTGGAAGAAAATGAAAGTACCTTCTAACTCATTGTCATGCATACAATACTTCCAAAAAATTTCTCTCACATGTGATTCACTTGAAATAATTTACAGGGATGTATTCCAGTTTATAATCTTTTTCTTGATCAAAATTTGATTCTGTTCCAAACAGAGTCAGAGCTGTCCCTGTTAATTATTAACACATGCCAGTCTTAATAAAACCAGGGGAGATGCACAGGGTAGGATTCAGCTTGAAAATTAATACTTCAATTTAGATGTCTGTATATGTGCACTCATTGTGTGGTAAGTCCCAGTATAGTTACTGGAGATGTAGTGAATACAGTCGGTGGACCCTGAAGAGCTATTCGGCTCACCTGGAAGCAGGTACTTACAACTGATGAGTAAATTGCCACCTAGGCTTCACTGGCTGTATTGACCACATCTCCATGGACTACAGGTGAAGTGTAAACAGTTCAATTTGTCTGTCTTAATCTCATGTGTACATTGCTGATATGACTGCTGGTTATTCTTACTCATGTCAGATTGAATTACTGAATGGAGCTAAAGAAGTCCTGAAATCAATGTCATTTGGAAATATTATGAGCAAGAACCTCTTACGTAGCTGGGGAATTTGGCTGCTGAACCAGACCTGCCTGAGTGTTTGAAGCCACAAAACTGATGAGCTTAAAATCACCAGTTGCAATTTTATGTATTTCCATACCTTATTTCCCAGGAGTTTTTAAAGAACCAAAAGACCATAGCGATCATCTACATTGAGTCTCTAATGAATACAGATAATTCCTGTGTCAACAGATCAAGGAAAAGGTTTTTTCCCCTAGTTGTTCTGCCCTAGTCACTCCCCTTAATGCTACTAGATATGGATCAACTCCAGATCATGGACTAAGGAGGACTAATGTGACTGTGTAGCCATGTTCCTCCAGCAGAGGGTATGGCTATAGGCTATAGCCAAACCCTCCACTTATGGAATAAATGCATCTCAAAAGTTTTTAGTCTCCTTGCACTGGTTTGGGGAGGGCATGAGAGTCAGAAAGAATATGCTCACATTGGAGCCTTTGAAGTTCCGGTGTTTGAGACAAGGATCATAGTTCTGCAGCTTCAAGATGGATGCTGAAGTATCAAAAATGTCCTACATGTCCCCATGAATAACTGTTCACCTTGAATATTTTTCAGTGAAGAAAATTGTATCTGGTAAAAATTTTTATACAAGGTTAATGAATCAAACTCCCTATTTCTTCATAACGTGTGCAAAGGGACTGACCCTGGTGCCTATTCAATCAATTTTGCACTTGACTTCAGTAGAGGTTAAGATGGGCCCATGGTGAATGCACATCCAGAGGAGATTACACCCACGTGCTTTTCAATTAAAGCTTAACCAATTTAAAAAAAAAAAATCTTATTTCTTTATTTTTACAAAATGTACTCTTGGTACTTCAGGCTGGCTTATACATGTTGTCTTTCTCTACAATGTATTTACTTAGAAAATTGTAAGCTCAGCTGTAGCCTTTGATGTTGAAGGGGGTGTTTATATGTATCTTCACTTAGTAAATTACTTCCCAGCCAAATGTAATGAAGTACTTTAGTGTCACACTGTGAAGCACAGTCTGAGTAGTTAATATTACCTGGAGTGTACAAGGGAAAGAATGTTTTGATGGTATTCATGCTTGCAGCTTTTCAGGTCTTGTGCATATATATTTACAAACCTTAGATATCTTGCAGGTATTTCATCAGTATCGGCCATATATATAAATCTTCCCTGAGCAAATTATTCAATATTATCTACATAGTAAGTAAAATGTACTGATACATCTGGAAGTGTTGCCTGGAGCTTGAAGCTGTTACATGCATTATGATCCCAGACACCATTATTAACCTATCAGGGTGTTTAAGTGTGTCAAATTAGAAGTCTGACAGCACAAGACTGGTTAACATTGCAGAATGAAAAAGGTGTGTGTTTAAACATATCTCCTCACATAAAAGCTTTAGAAACAGTGTTATGTATGGGGTCTGAAATCAGTCATCTCAGGTCTGGTGTGCTTTAAAAGAACGAGTGAATTTCATGTGTTTGAAAGTGAAGTTGTGATAATAGTCTTCTTGATTCCTCTCCTGCAGAGCAGCCCTATGTGTGCTGGCACCAGCACAGCTGCACCAGCAGGTTCCCGTGGTGGTGCAGGGAGGGTCTGCCCAGCCCGAGAAGAGGCTGTGCCATGAGGGATGGCTTTTCCAGGGCAGGACTGAAGTGCAGTCTTTAGATGATGTGTCTGTGCTAGATCCAGAAAGTTTCCTGCCATAAATGTCAAGAGTTTGGGGTGCAAAAACATGGTGCCCTGAAGTTTCCCTTCCTAAACAAAGATGGGATTTAGCAACAAGATGTAGTATGTAGAGCAGACCCTGTAACATGACTTCCAGGTTCTACCACCTGGAGAATGAATGATGTTAACATGCTCTCCAGCTGATGGTTGAACATCTAATTCACAGGTCTCTGTGGATTTGGGAGGCCACACTGGGCACAGGCTCCTGTGTGCATTGGACCTGGTGTGGGTCCCAAAAAAAAGCTTGAAGGGATGGATTTGTTTTGTTTTAATTATTTTATCTTCATTTGACCCTTCAGGTGTACTTTCAATACTTTTTAAGAAAATGTCAAAATCTTTCACATTGAGGTAGCTATTTAAATACACTGTGAGATTCCCAGTGAAATCTTGAGAGCTGACAGCACAGACATGTAGTGTATGGAATGAAGTCTGCTGTCGGACCCTAAAGTGTCGGACCCACAGCATTCCCATGTGTTAGGGGCAGTCAGCCAGAGGCAATCTTTGAAGGCACCGTGATTCTTTGCCAGCAGGAGAAAATATATAGTTTCTCTCATGCTCTAGGATAAACATTTCACTTATTAATGTGGTTCATGGAATTTATGATTGCTGCATCAGCAGAGATAAAATGCTGCAATCATGGACTAAAATATTGCATCTCCTGTAACAGGGCTTGGAAGAGCAAATTTACTAATTTTTCTTTTCTGTGTATCTTGGGAAATGCAAATACTCAATAGCATCTGAGTTTGCAAACCTTCAGTATGACTGTTCATAAAAGCAAATGGAGCACTAGCCCTTACCAAGTTCAAATATTTCCCTCAGAATTAGCCCTACAGATGTAATCTGTGAACACTGGAGCTTGGGAAACAAAGACGACTTTAAACTCTGGCAATTTGACTTTTAATTCAAGCATAATGAGGCAGAACACACAAAAAAAAAAAAAAAAAAAGAGAGAGCAAAACAGATTTGAGGAACGTCTAGTAAAAGGCATAAAAACTACTAATCCCTCTGGAAAAAACTTCAGAAGGAGAAAATCTTCCAGAAGTCCAAGAAGATGATCAAAGTATAAAGTGTCTGAGAAGTGTCTGATGAAAGTCTCAGGGAAGTCGGGGATATTCTAGGAAAAGAACCTAAAATAAATCTTCTGTACACACAGTTACTTTGGAGGAGTTTGGGGAGACTCCCACACTGGAAATCTTTCTTCCAGGAGACTTATTGGATGCTCTTTTTCAAATTGAAACGGAGATAGCAAAGTTCATGGAATAAATAGACAAAATGAATTATAGTGTATCAGAAGGATCAGCAGGAACAGACAGACTTGCAAAGGAATTTAAGGATGAAGTGTTCAACATTTCGCAGTATTGTCTAACTGCTTGTTTAAAATTTAAAATTTCCTTGGTACCAGAAGCTGGGAGATAGGTAATTTGATACCAGTTTTCAAAGAGTTTAGAGGAGAAAGAAGGAACTGCAGAACTGTAAGCTGATGTTAAAGGGATAGAAATGTTGAATTAGTGGCCACATTTGAAAACATGACATAAATGCTGGGAATAGTCAGCATGGGTTTTAGAAGCAGAAATTATGATTCAGTAGAGTAGATCTGCAAAATGCTCAGACAGGGACATCAGAGATGAGCAGAGGCAGCAAATCTCTACCATACTAAGACAGACTGAAGAGGCCAGGACTCTTCATTCTTACAAAGCCATGACATACCAGAGATAGAGAAAGGGTCTGTATAAAAGTGTGAGGTATATGGGTAAGTCTGGTGTAATAATATTGTCCATGGTAATTTCCAATGCAGGAATTAGAAACAATTAAAAGAAGCTAGCAGGTGAAAATTTTGAAACTTTTTTCTTTTTTTCTTTTTTTTTCCCCTGTCATCTAATGGATAAAAAAAGCTGTGGAACTCTATCATCTCAGGACATTATGAACACTGCATGTTTACAAGAATCAGATGGGAAAATTAATTGAGGAAGGGAAAATTAATGAAATCTCCCTAAATATAAAGATACCTCCACTGAACTGCAGATTGAGGCTGGCAGAATGCCCCAGGGAGACACTGCTGCCTACTGCTGAGGACAGGGTGTGGGGAGATGGGAATGAGGACAATGATAAAGGGAGAAAATGACCTAGTGCACCTGGATTTATATTGTTATATTCTTTTGAGATTTTTGTTACACTGTCTTTCTTGGCTGTCCACACACAGATATGTGGAGGACTGGATCAGTACAGGTAGTTAGATTGCCCATTCCAGCTGATTTTCAAAGGAGCTAAAACAGTCAAATAGTGGTTAGCACCTAAATAATGTATACTCATTTTCTGTCTAAAGAAATTCTTATCCTTTAAAACATAGCATCAACAGTGGGATTTATTCAAATGGAAGCTTACAGACCTTATCTTCAAGTGTTATGGAGTTTGTTACGAAAAAGTTTTGCATCAGCAAAGGGCTGTTGCTCTGTAGAGGTTATAGATGCATTACTGGAAGTGACAGAGCTGTGATAATGCAGTGCCCCTGTCTACTGGCACTGGAAAAGTGCTAGTAGGTCCCTGTGGGACCCCTTCTTGCCATCAAGGTGAGCAAGGCAGTGAGGCGCCTCTTGTGCACTAATATTTTGGAAAAAAAACCAACAAAACAATCTCAACAGAATCTGTTAGAGAAGTCTTTAGCACTTATATTTGTTACTGATTTGTGAGGATTTTGATGCATGAATAACATGGATTAAGGATTGTTAGTGGGGCCTGGGCTCTAAATGTGTAGGCATGTAAATCATTCAGATACAGTTAAAGCCCTGCAAACCCCAAATAAAGCTGACTAAAGCCAGGTCCCAACAGGAATATTTGAGTGTTTGAAAAAATATGCATCTGCAGCTCACTAGAAAGGGAAAGCAGGAATATGTCTGAATGACTGACAGCACCAAGGGAGCAATCAGTTTGCAAATGTTGCTGACATGTTCCAGGAGGACGATAACAGGCTGGAGAAGACAGAGAAATAACTGCAGGAAGCACGTGGAAACAATCGACTGAGAAATGATGCAAATCCTTGCAGAGAAGTTAGAGGTAACATTTAAACAGAAGAATGAAAGAACAGACTGGAAGGCTGAGAAGAAATTAGAGCTCAGGAGCACTTCTCAAAGTTGGGAAGACCATCAGATGCCATCTCTTATCCTGCCCTCCTGTCCTCTATATTTGTTCACTGTAATCCCTTTTAAATCTCTTGGACCTTGGGTCCTCACCAGTGCATAGTTGTTCACACAAAAATCATGTCAAACTGCTCAATTTTATGTCCCCATTCAGCTCCTTTGGAGGGATTGAGATCTCAAGTAACTGTGGAAGCCCTGGAAGCTGCAGCCAGCCAGTGCTCCTACCTGCCTAATTCAATATAAGGGCACATTACAGGTGCACTCATTATCCTCTAGTGCAGTTCTGGATTACAACCAAGGTACTTTTGCAATGTTCCATGGGATACCAGCATTTCTCCTGGGAAACCTCTGGAAAAATTTCCACTGCAGAGATGGGGACAGTCATCTCCAGCTGTATGGATAGCAGACAGCTGAAAGCTCACTTACCAATCTTGTGATTAAATGGACAGTTATTCTCAGACAGGGCTTTTTTGCTACCAATGTGCCTGTACAGGGAGGGGACTTGAGAGGATTCTTACTGGTTGAGTTTGAATCCCAGTGTGTTAGCTGGGTTTCAGCCATGAGACACAAATTAATTGAGCCTTCAGCAGGCATTCATTCATACTGGAGGCTGCTTGAGCGTCTTCGCCTTCACTTATAAAGTACAGATACCCAAAACTATTTAATAGTGGCACACATCTCTGAGAGAGAGGTTTTTGCACTTCTCAGTTCAGACAAATATGTAGGTAAATGTTGAAACAGATATAATCTGTTGCATTGTAGGCAATGTATAAACCCATCCATTGTGTGCTGTGTGGAAAGAAAATTGGCAAAGAGAAAAAATATCCTGAGCAACAGATGGTAGGTGATGTGATAACTGTCTGAGCAGTGATAACCTTAATCTAATTAGTTTCCTAATCAAGATTAAGAAGAGACCAAAGGCCTGAGAGAAGGTGAGGAAGAAACCTGTAATCAATAAAACAAATATAAGAGGTTGAAAGACATGGTGATTGATAAGATACAGGACTGGAGGGAAATTACAAGAAAAAATACTGTGTGTCTTGTCAATATGAAAACAAAATAGTCAGACCTTGCGTCAGACAACATGCACAGAACAAGGAAAAGGAGGCTATATGACAGAATTACAAACCATTATATGGATAACCGAGTGACCAGGAAGGATCAGCAAGTTAAGCAAAAGTATAATAGGTATAAATAAAAATGTAATACAAAATAAAATGAAAAATATATTAGAATATAAAAGAATAATTTTAATAGCATATAGGAATTTGATAAGAAAGAATGTTGGCAAACTTGTCAAGAAAAATCAATTGCCGATAAACCTCAAATTACATCTTTTCTACCTCTGATGAGAATGCACTTCATTTTTGAGAGATTCTCAATAAAAACAGAGCACTTACAGTTTTTCTCAGAAATTCTTTTGGGTTGTATTCAGTCGATAGAGTTCACAGTGATCAACCTGAATGCTTGAAATGTTCCCACTGACCTGCTGCACTCTTTATTGGCAAAAAAAATTTCAGACAAAATGTTTCACTCAGTACTGCAAAAAATGAGAAGTACTTTGACATGGGTAAGAGGGAAGGCATTAGCTGGCATCCCTGGCTGGCAAAGGATGTCGAGGCAGCAAATCTGTATTGAGAGAAGCCGAAATCCAAGTAAGTGAGGCCATCAGTGGGTCTTTCTGCACAAAGCTCCGAGTATGGCTTTTCATAGGATCTGTCAGAAAGTCTGCTCACTGTCAGATCAAGCTGGTTATATGTAATCAGAATGATTACATTTCTGTGTGTTTTGTTTCTGACTGGCCACAAGGAATTTATTACAGAAATAATGGTTTGTTTAAGCAGAAAGACTACTTTTTCTTTTAACAGGTAAAATAAGGATAGTTTTTTGTCCTGCTTATGATGCCTCTCCTAGGCAGAAACAAGCTACCCCCAGGCTGATACAGGGACATCACAGAAGTCCCAAGGGCACACAAGGCAAAGCTCCAAAAAACCAGTCCTTAATTGTGCCTTTTAAGTAATTCATGCATTTGTTTTCAGGACTACATAAGTTAACACATGAAAACATAATTCTTGGATACACAAATTACTTCAAACAAATTTATATCAACAACTTATTATCTAGTTCCCATGGTTACACTATTAGTACAATTCAACATAGCACTTTCTTGATAGTTAAAAATAATACTACCAATGAATCCAAATAAAAATACTTCATTGTTATTCTCTGGTCAGGATAGTTCCTATATATCTTATTTACCAGTATACCTACAGCTGAGGTTACTTTCATCTGACACTGTTAGATGTCCATTTCTCTGGTCTCAGGTTGCTGTAAAGTCCCATCTGCACAGGGTCCTGCACAAATTACAGGTTGTCTCAACGATTTTTATGTTTGTCTTGGGCTTAATGAGAGGCAAATTGTGACATGGTATTTTGTCTTCTATACTAAATATACAGAGTCCATACAGACTGCTCCTGTACAGGTTCTAAGGAAGTTTGATCTTATATTTGATGTCTCAGGAATTACATGGCATCTTATGCACTTTCCTGTGGATTTCTGGAGTCCCCATGTTTCCCCTGAGCTAAGCACTCAAACCTCTCTTTTCCTTCAGAGCTTGAACTCAGACTTAGGGAGAGAATTACAGAACCTGTTTTCCATATGCCCATGTCTTCATCATGGTTAGGGGGTTTATCAGCAGGTTTAAGGATGTGCCTCCCCAGACTAAAGTTTTTCAAAGAAGTTTTCTTGAACTCTCAAGTAAATTTGGTATACTTCCTACACAATTCTTTTGAATAGGTCAGAAACTCTCAACCCCATCACTTTGTAGTACCACTGTGGAATCACAATCTCAGTTACATTCCTCTTTCCTGTGGCTTCATCTCTGGGTCCAGTTGGGTTAAAGCCTGCTTACTATCTTTGGAAACAACACATCTCCTGGTTCTTTCTTCCTAACGAGCTAGTGGGCAGCATGCACTTGTTGGGTTTCAGAGGTCACCTGAAGCAAGCCCTCAAGCTTCATACACAGCTTTTCAAGTACCCACCCAGCTTTTCTGGCAGCTCGTGTCAGTCTCATTGGGGTTTGTGGCCTTGTCAGATTTTTCTCTTTGCCTTGCATTGCTGTTTTACCTTATATTATTCCAGTCCTTTCAATGTCTGAACATGCATTTTAATTTCTAAGGCAGAAATCACCAGCAGTGGTATATTAATAGGCATATGCCAGAAGTTTTAAATGGAGGGAGACCTACTTTCTATGACTTCTGGGCATCAGTGCTGAAAATCAGCACTGTTGTTTGCTGTGGTTGTTTGCTGTGTTGGAAGTACTAAGAATTACTTTACCTCAGAGGCATTGCAGCACTAGAATAGTACACATGCTGGACTTCCAAAATGTCCAAAAGTGTATTAAAGTTTGATATCATAAACCTAGTCAGAACTTGAAATTGCATGTGCATGCACACAAGGATTTGCTGACAACTAGAGTGGTAAACTTTGCTGCTATAGTGCAAATCTTGAGGTTAATCGTCAAGACTCAAAAAAAGATACAGGCACAGAAATATACTTCTGTAGAAGTGAAATTCCAAAATTAACCCCTTCCAGTTAGGCACTAGTAGGAGTATCAGGATTATCAAAGCACGGAGGCAAGGACTGTTGCAGTTGTACTGAACAAAATATAACACATTATTGATCAGACAGACTTGATAGCAAATGGAAGATGAGATGTGCTTGCCAATATGGAGATGAGATAGTTACAGAGATTATGAGTTCTTCCATATTTTTTCAAATATTTCAAATTTTGTCAATTCTGCCATGCCAAAAGCCATGAGTTTAGAAGGCTCAGGAATCTCATAGGCTTGGCCCTAGGTGAAGGAGTAGACTTCCCTCTAACAGGAAAAGGGCAAAAGTGTTATCGATCTCAGTCCCCAGGGCTCTCTCCCACCATCTAAAGCTCAGATGCTCAGTGAGGGAGGCATAGCCACCACTGACACCTCTGCTGCTGTTAGCTTCAATGAGACATCAGCTCCTGAAAGGCAGCAAAGTCCTGCTGCCAAATGTCAACTTTAATGAAGAAGCAATGCAACTAAGCAGTCTTGGGGCCTATTGTCCATTTCTCTTTTCTTCTGAACGAAGCTGTTAGGGGATCAGGAAGAGCTATAGCAGAGATAAGTGAAGAATAGCACATGACAAGCTGTGCAGGCATAAAGATGTATGTGTGTGCCTCAGGGGCATTGAAAGGAACTATACAAAAGTCGATGCCTTTATCATCTGTTCAGAACTTGTCTTACTTCTGTGCCAGCCCATTTGCAATATCGGCTAGCACTGCTTGTGAAATCAGATTTAAATGATTGTAATGACTTTAGTTAAATCTTAGCATTCCAGCTCAATAACCAGTCTGCCTCCTTCTGCTTCCACCCCTCTCTTTTCAGGGGAGACCGCCCCATGTTCCTTCCTTCCAGCTGCCCGTCTTCTCTGGATATTCAGGTCCTCCCCTTTGCAGGCTTTTAGCTTTGCCTTTCCTACTCCCCCCTTGCCTGCAGCCTAGAGGTGCTTCAAACCCAAAGTATCCCACCTTTTTCCTATCCCACAAACCACTCTGAGCTGCAAGCATGGCTCCCCTCGTTCAGAGGAGAGGGGAAACTGGATGCAGGCTAGCTTTGGGAAGGCTGCTAATCCTAAACAAATTTTAATACTTGGAAGACGAGCCACTGTTTTAGAGAGGGCTCAGGACTGTCCTGCATGTTAAGGAAAGCATGGCATTGAGTCAACTGCAGCTGATTTCTAGCAGAACATTAATGCTTTACAAAAGACAAAAGAGATGAGAGCCTTCCTCTTTCTCCCCCAATGCACTCAATTACTTTTTTCTTGCTCGTGACAGAATGTTTCCTTGTCCATCTTATGGTCTTTCTACTCAACTTCAGTCACTGCTTCTGAGACTTCACTTTCTCCACTAAAGTACATGAGGAACACAAAGATCCCAGTGAGGGCAAAGGCTATGTGACTGTCATGCCCACAAACAGGGAGTTGAATGCCTATGAATTGTTGATCTTAAAAAACTTCTAATTTCAATATTAAATCACATTTCCTTATCATGATGCATTACATTCTGGGAGTCATAGTCATGCTTTGGCAGAGAATGTCACAGACACCATGAACCTGTGTCTCAGTAGAGAGATTACAGTAGAGAAATCTGACTGATGGCTGCCTAATGATCTTATCCACTGCCAAGCAATTTCTTGAATCTTTCAATCACCTTCTGTAGGAGAGATTTCTCCTGCTGGACAGTGACCAAGAGCAGGCACAGGTATCTGCCCGGCAGCCGTTTGTTCTGCAGCTGTTCCACTGCTCCTCATCTGCAACCCCGTTTGCTGAGGGCAGCCCTGCAGATGGAGGAAACCTCAGTGCATTTAGGAAAACTACCGCTCCACCCCTATCCTTTTATTTCATTTCCTCTTGCAAATGTTTTTATTGTTTGTGTTCCTGCATGACAGAGAGGCAGAGGTCAGATAACAATTAGCTGAATTCTTTGAATTCACTGTCTCAGTTGCTGAGTGCTGACCTGTGCTATTTCATGTACTGGATGGGTGAGTTGACCCATTTTCCAATAATTTCCATTTTTATGACTGTCAAATTCCCGTAAACGGTCATGTAAATGAAAGTGTGAACACAACAAGGACATCATAGCAGATGTTTCTCTGAAGCAGTGTAGGAGGGTAAAGAGTCAGCAAGGGGCTTTGCTGGCTATAGTACAGAGCAGGGTTTATCCAGGTGGAAAGATCTGTTAAATTTATGGTCTAAAGAAAATATATCTGAAGCTTTTCAGCAAAATGGCCATGATACTGAAGCCTGGAGTTTGACTTCAGGGCTGCTCCTGCCCCAGGGCCCAGGTGGGTGCTGTTTGTGTTGTCTGTGTGTCCAGCTCTGCAGCTATTGCAAAGCTCATATTCTGAGAAAAGTGATGATCCTGGGTTTCTGGTGTTTGAAGATACTTGATGTAAGGGCCCTAAGTTCTTGCACATATGTTAAAGGCCCAAAGTAGTTGAATTTAGCCTCACAGAGAAACATATCCTAATAATTTTTTAATACACTGATCAAACTCCATCTTTAGTAACTATTTAACAGCATCAAGTTGGACAACTTAAAACTTTTTTGGCATGGCTACAGCTACTCAGTTTGTGCCAGAACCTCTCCCCTGACAATTCAAAATTGCCTTCTTCTTTACAGCCTAAATGTATTACTGGATGGTTTATATCCATTTGTTCAGATGCCAAGGCTGCCCTTCCAGTTAAATAGCTCTTCCCCCTCTCTGGGATCCACTCTCTTGTGTGAGTAATCATAAAATTCTTCAGCGCATCAGCACCATAAGGCATGCAGATCTGTTTTCTAGGCAACACTAGTGGTTTTTTAAAGGTTTTCACTTCCTTTTTTGCAAACAAATACTTACTGGCTGTGAAATTGCTAGTTTTCAGGAACGAAGACTAAACCTGATATTTATTATGGACTCTACTATAGGCTTAGATGTAGAAATTTTCTCTTTATCTTAATATCTCTTGCTTTTGAATATCATTTTCACCTCAGAAGCCTGCAGAATTTTGCCTTGTTTATCCTGAAAACAGTGGCTGCTGCACTTCCAGTCTTCCTCTCTCACCAGCAGGTTTAGATTTGCTTGCAATTGCAGTAGCTTCAAAAACAAGCTGGAGGCTTGATTTTAAAAACCTTCCTACCATCTTTGCAGTTCAATGTGTTGGTTATTTCAGTGCTTAGGCTTGGAAGGTCCATTCCTCCAGCTTGAGCACATTATGATAATTTTCTATGCTCCAGGAGTTCCCATTTCTGAATATCAGGCCCAGGATGGCATCATCCTCCTGTTCTCTATCATCCTTATCACTGAAAAATGAGGTAATGAATTAGGTCCTAGCCCCAGTCCCACTCCATATCTGCTTTTCTTCTTTGACTATTTGTTTCAATTTGTCTTGAAAAAGCACAGCTTGACTTTTGGCAAGCTGTCTTTTAGATCTGCATTATCTAACCTTCAGAATGTGCCTTTCTTTGCTGATTAGTCTCTTTCTGTAAATTCTAAGGTATCTGCTCACATCTTCTTCCCTTTTTCCAAGGCTTTTTGGGGAGATAGGTATTGAGGGTAGAATGAAACTGAGTTTGCTAGTCATTCATACAGAGCTGAAAGTATCCCTGGAATTTCATTCATCTTGTCAAGATACCTCAGAAAATTTACTTCTTTGTCCAAAAGAAATTCAAGGCATGCCCCACAACTGAGTATGAAGCTCATCAGTCTAGTTAACTTGTTAGGTAGTTTCTTTAGCTTATAAAAAAGTTTGTCCCTCCAAAATATGCATTAAAACCCAGTTTCAGAAACATTCTTATTCATATTCTCATTTTAAATTTAATTGACTCATGGACATTGAAAGTAGGATTATTTGCAGCTCTTCCTTCTCTTTACCAAAACCATGTTTAAAATATCTTTGTGATTTGGATCAGTAACTTGTGATGAAACATCAGCTGTATATATCTCCAGCAATGTCTAGCCTATGCTATTCATAACAGCAGCAATTCTCCAGTCTATATGCTGTAGCCTACACAGTACTTATATTGGATTTATTCATTAATTAGATCTAGTACATTTCAGTATGCTATGGTTTGATATGTTTTGGCTGAAGAACAGGTTTTACAAAGAGAAGTTAACATTAAATTAGAAAGCTGTAACACTCCTCTGTGACAGTATCCAAAATAAACACTTTAAATGGTAAGTCTAGCACGTGAGAAAAGTGCCTTTTGGATATCCCCTCAGCATCAAACAACCTGTCTGCATGACAACTGACACCCAGGTCGTGGCCCTCAGCACATGCATTTGCAAGCACCTTTGTCATTCCTCTGATCTCTGGGCATGGACCCCAGCTGGCACACAGAGCTCATAACACACATTCTGTGGCACAAAGACATGGTATAAAAACTCCAGTGGACTGTGACACAGTTCTCATGTTATTTTAGACACTTTAAACAGAAAAATGAGAAGAAAAAAAGTCATTAGATTGCAGGGCCATTGGACACCGCAGGAGCTGATACAGTGTAAATGTAACTTTTGACATATACCTTCCTGTGGGTTTCTAGCTGTACCACCTCCCATACCTGCTTCATTATAATGTATTTTTATCTCTTGTCATGTATCATTTCAGTTTACCCACTTTTCATCAGTTAGTCATCTACCTCTGCTATATATGTTAGCAATTTGTTGTCATAACTTTTCCACGATTTTTTGCCCACATGGTGATTAGTCCTGCATCCATTAATTGTTCCCAGCTTCTATATTTTTTCTGGACAAGGTACTATAAATACCCATTGCATATAACTGTGGTTGGAACACCAGAAGTTCTGTTCTTTAGCAAGGAGTCATTGGGATGCACTTTGTGAGTCACCTGCCATATGCTTACAAAAATCTATGGTGCTCTTAACGTTATACTCAAGCTAAAATAGTTGTTGTACTAACTAAATTATTCATAGAACTACATTAGTCTCAAAGTTTAATTATTGTGGCTAATGATCAAAACTTGGAAGTGAAATGGTCCCATGATGATACAACCCCACACAGAATTTCTGTCTCTACCATATCAAAGAATTCTCTATCCAAACATTAATCCAACACTTGAGGTCTAAAACAAGTCCCCTTAGTGCAGTAAAATTTCTCTTATAGTTCTTCCCCTGAGTGATCTTAACTAAAGTAGATTGCACTATCTTTGCTATTATTTTCTGCATATTTACAGTTTAACACATTCCTCACATACAACATTACTTTCCCAATTTTTTCCATCTTTCTGAATAATTCATTCTCTATAGTGCTTGTCTTTGAATATAGCTGTCAGTCAACTATATTTCTGTTGTGCAGCTTCACATCTTGCAATAGTTGATCAAATTATTCCATTTTGCTGTCTAACATAACTAGCAGGCATCAAAACATCTGTTATCTGTCAGCTCAGCCAGGTTATGGTGAGTCTTCTTTCCCTGACTGTAACATCTCACTACCACTTTCCACAGTATTATTCCCTTTTTCTTTCCTGCCCAGCCACTGAATATTTGGTCTTTTTCTCTTAAAATCTGCATGTGAAATATACATATTTCTTTATATGTGTATATACATATATTCTTGTCAGATTTGGCATTAAAAAGTCCATGCCCTAATAAGTCAAGTGGCCATAATTGCATCAAGTCTTTTATATTATCACAGAAATCCATGGGAAGTCCTCCTACTTCTTCTCCCCCTTAGCACCACCTGTAAATGTTCTTAATCCTGTGGAGATGATGTGAAATAAGTAGATTGAAGTAGTTACTACTGAAGCCTCTCTCATTCTCATCACATGGGGCTCTAGGGTTTTACTTCAAATGAGAACTAGTTCTGTCTCCTAGACCATATGCCCCCATTATATATGTTGTTCTAAGCTTTCTGAAGGAAGATTAACCCACAAACCTTTGCTTCTTTCTTTGTGGGGGGGAGGTTGCTGGGAACATCACATCAGTGACCTGCAGCAATTTCACAGGGCTCCTCCCTTGTCCAACATGACAGCCCAGGGCACTGAAGTCCAGACAGGATTTCATCATTCCAGTTCTCCAAAAACACTGCTCTTGAATCTTGCATTTTATTACACTTTTCTCACTGACTGCCTCATACTCAACAGCAGTCATGTGGTTAACAACCCTCTATGAGTACCACCAAGAATTTTTTTGCGCACAAATTAAGAAGCTGTGTCATCTCCTTGGGGAGCCAGTTGGCAGCTCTCTGAAGAACATCTTCAAAGGTGGGCACTATCTGGCAGTCTTCAAACAGAGCAGCAAATAAGAAGCCTTATATGACATTTGCCTCTTTTTATTGCATGAGAACTATTTCAGGTATTAAGGATGCTTTGCATAGTTCAGGAGTTTTCTCTTAGGCACAGGTTTTGGGGTGATGAAGCCAACACATTGAGTCAGAACTTTAAGGTCCACATTCAGGATTGAAGATCTTTTGGAAATTAACTTCTGTGCTCCTCCAGAAATAATCTGTTTTACATGCACCAGAACTGTTTCTGTGGATGGAGTCAGTAAATGGAGAGAATCATGGCATTTGTTTCAAAAATGCACATTTGCTCCAAGTCATGACATAAATGTAAACACAGAGAATTATTATCCCACTCATCAGTGCAGTCCATATCACTCATCAGTCTCGGTTGCATGGATGTGCAGCCTCTGTGTTCCCTCAGGACTGTATTTGACTCTGTGTCTTCAGCCACCTTCATTCAGCCTTTCTTTCCCAGGTAAAAGCTCCTGAAAGACTGGTCTTAATCACCAATATGGCAGGCAAAAACTCTATTCAGTTTACTGAAGTTCAGTGGGTCACTGTTTTTGTTAATACCATTGGGGGGGAGGGAAGAAAACAAAGAACCTCTCAGGTTTTGGAACCACAGAGGCTTGAAGTCTCTTGCATGCGTGGGTATGGAAAGAAAAGAGCAGGTCAGCATAATTCCCGTTACATTTTTTTTACTCCTTTATCAGGAAACTTCCCATCATCATATTCTCCATGCAAGCAGACTGAGTATGTTGTCAGGAAAAGAATGAAGATGAGAGAGGAGTCCTGCCAGCAGGAATTTCTCAGCACTGTTTTTCTGCGTAACAGTCACCCTTTTTATAAATAGAACTTCATTTCATGCAATGATATAATATTAATCTGTCACCGTATTTGGCACAACCATAGGATCATGAACTATTTGTTTGCTAATTACCATTTGAGCTCATGCACAGAGCACGAGCTGTGATAATATTAGCTTGGTCAGAGTCACAAGTCTGCCAGTGCCAGCAACAGTTCAGTATCTGTTTCCAGTATCTGAAAGTGTTGTACCTGCATCCTTTCATCCCAGGAGGTAAAAATCCTGGGTTCTGTCTCATAATATGAATAATTTGTCTTGTCACTCAGAGCCCTAAAGGAAAACCATGTGGCAGTTTCTGTTTGCTGTTCACATGAGAAAAAACTTTTTAAGAGGATGAGCAAGTATATATAAGGTATGTTTATCCACTGTTTATTATTTTTTATAAGCTTGAAAAGCTTCACTAGACTCCAGCATGGAGGAGAAAGCATCTGTTAGGGTGATGAGGCACTGGAACAGGTTGCCCACAGAAGCTGTGGATATCCCATCCCTGGAAGTGTTTGGATGGGGCTCTGAGCAACCTGATCCAGTGAAAGGTGTCTCTGCCCACAGCAGAGGGATTGGAACTAGATGATCTTTAAGGTTTCTTCCAATCCAAACCATTCTATGATTCTTACCCCATGTCTTGTAAGAATCATAGAATCATAGAATCATGTAAGTTGGAAGAGACCTCCAAGATCATCCAGTCCAACCATTAACTCTGCACTACTGAGTCCACCACTAAACCATACCCCTAAGCACCACAACTACATGTCTTTTAAATAGCTACAGGGATGGTGACTCCATCACTTCCCTCAGCAGCCTCTTCCAATGCTTCCACAACCCTTTTGGTGAAGAAATTCTTCCTAATATCCAATCTAAATGTCCTCTGGTACAACTTGAGTCTTTTTCCTCTTATCCTATTGCTTGTTACTCGGGAGAAGACATTGGCCTCCACCTGTCTGCAACCTCCTTTCAGGTATTGGCAGATAACGATAAGGGCCCCCTGAAACCCCTTTTCTCCAGG
The DNA here is from genome assembly GCA_035041135.1 of Platyrinchus mystaceus. NCBI lineage: Eukaryota > Metazoa > Chordata > Aves > Passeriformes > Tyrannidae > Platyrinchus > Platyrinchus mystaceus. The sequence continues at coordinate 12,407,674 of JAWWLV010000045.1, forward strand.
CTAAACAACCCCAGCTACCTCAGCTGCTCCTCATCGGCTTGTGCTCCAGACCCCTTACCAGCTTTGTTGCCCTTCTCGGACACACTCCAGCACCTCATTGTCTTTCTTGGAGTGAGGGTCACAAAACTGAACCTAGGATTTGAGTTGTGGCTTCAGCAGTGCCAAGTACAGGGGAACAATCAGTGCCCTGGTCCTGCTGGCCACACTGTTGCTGATACAGGCCAGGATGCCATTGGCCTTCTTGGCCACCTGGGCACACTGCTGGCTCATGTTCCACCAGCTGTTGACCGGCACCCCCAGGGCATTTTCCACTGGGCTTCTTTGCAACCACTCTTCCCCAAGCCTGTAGCACTGCATGGGGTTCTTGTGACCCAGGGGCAGGACCCAGCACCTTGTTGAATCTTATACAATTGGCCTTGGCCCATCAATCCAGGCTGTCCAGATCCCTCTGCAGAGCCTTCCTACCCTCCACCAGTTAGTCCTGCCTAACTTGGCATCATCTGCAAACTGACTGAGGGTGCCCTCAATCTCCTCACCCACATCATTGATAAAGATAATTAACAGGACCAACCCCAATATTGTGCCCTGGGAAACACCACTTGTGACCAGCCGCCACCTGGATTTAACTCCGTTCACCACCACTCTCTGGGCTTGGCCATCCAGACAGGTTTTTTACCCAGTGAAAATTATGGCAGTCCAAGCCATGAGCAGCCAGTTTCTCCAGGAGAATACTGTGGGAAACAAGGTGAAAGGCTTTAGTAGAATGTAAGTAGCCTTTCCCTCATCTACTACCCCCAGCCTTTCCCTCATCTCCTAAGTGTGTCACCTTGTCATCAAAGGAGAGGAAGAAATGGAGGAAGCCCGGGGCTGTCATTACACAGACAATAATCCTGCCAGGATGCAACCAAGGGCAAATGATGTGGATATGATTTTTCTAAGTTTTACAGTTGCCCAAATGGTTCTGAATGGTGTCAGTGACAGTAGTCGGTCATTTATCAGTTTCCCCTTTTGCTTCTTGTGAAAGCTCTTGGTTAGCTACAGAGGTCGTAGGCTGAGCTGTCTGCAGGCTCAGGAAGGTCATCTGATATATTCAGATCACACTTAGAAGACTGCTATAGATTTAACTTTTGCCTTACTTGAATCAAAAATTCTGTAGGAACTGATGATTTTTAAGTCTTTTCATTCAGTTGGTGAACTTCTCAAATCCAGAAGTTTCTGAATTCATTAGAACACTATTACTATGTAGTAGTAAAACAGTAGTAGCCTTTGTTACATTTCCAGTTCAGTCACGTTGCTGTTAGAGAAAGTGGAATTTTAGACAACGATATAGGACCCATGTTTGTGTTATAAAATCATCTCTTAGCAGTTTCACTGAAATTGCATAAAATTATTCCCATTTTTCAAATTTGTTTAAAACTGAAAGTAATTTCCTTCTAGAGAAAAATCTTCTAATCCTCTTTAGAAGGATTTAAATGTAAAAATTTCTAGCAATGAAGAGTAGATCTGTGGGTGGATTTCACACCTGTCTTTTCAGTCTTGTAGCTGATAAATGTTTCATATTATTGAGCAAGTCTGTATTCTTAAAGGCATTCAGTGCAAAATATTCCCTCAACAAAGACTCAAGGTTGATTAATCTTACTTATGTTGAGCTTTACAGGTAAGGTATTATTCCTGCATCTGAAGATGTTGACCAAGTAGTCATCAAGTAGAAAGCATCTTAACTGTATAGAGAAAGTTCTTCTTTGCTTACTGTCTTTATGCAAAGGAATCTAGTCCAGCCACCATTTACCTGTGTGTCTTGTTACCAAGAAAAGTCCAACTGAAATCAACAGTATGACTCCAGAAAGTTAAGCAAGTATATCAAACCATGCAGGAACAGAATTCGGGAAAGATGAGTTAATTGCAAATCTGAGGAACACAGCTGGGAAGCAGTGCACTGAATTTCTGAGATAAGGGTCCGGTTTTTTAATTACCTAGGTGGAAAAGAACAAAGTTAAATTACTTTTAGAAAGTACTAAGAAAATGTCTGATCTGCTATGTAATAAAAAAACAAAGAGATGTCTGTATTTACTAATTATTTGTGGACAATTAGCAGAAAAATCCCACGTCTGTTGATCATTAACTGAGCATTAAGCTTCCTCTTATGTTGAGGATGATTAATAAAAGTAAACTGGCTTTGGTTGTTGCTGTTATATGGTGAAGAGAACTGTTGTCCACAGTTACCTGGGTAAATATGGACATTTTTATGAATACCAGAAATTTGCAGATTTGCTGCATCATTTCAGTGGAGTTCCTTGCAAGTGTGAGGACAATGCTTATGTGTTGGCTGTGAGAAATAATCTTTCTGGAAGTGTGTGTAACCAGCTCAAGAAAACAAATTATTTTACAGTTTGTCTCTAAGATCTTTGGAAGATATTATGTAGTTGTGTAAATGAGTTAAGGCAGGCAATAGGCAATTTACAATTTGTCCAGTCTGCATGTTTTGTGTAGATTGGTCCTTACCTAATCGTCCTTGTCTCTGATCTAATTGTCCTTGAAGGTATCATAAGCTGTTATATTTTCACAGAAATATATTTTTCACGGAAACTGTTCAGGAAGTATTTTTCAAATGCCTTAGGTGCAGCTTTTATTCTGTGTCAAATGTTTTCTGCGGACATGCTTTCAAGGCTTTGTCTACAGCAATTGTGTAGCTGTCAAAAGGAAACTAGCACTCCTGAGCTCTGTTACACATCTCTTTTCCAGTATTTCATCATACTGATCCCCTGCAAGTCTGTTTTTATTTGGACATTAGAGCTATGCAAATTGACAGTGCCTGTGCTTGTCCAGAAAAGACAAGAAAGTTGTTGCAGTTCCCACAGTGAGAGCAGCTGTTGGTTGCAGGAGATCAACTGTGGTTTCCAAGCAGAGGTCTGGCTCAACAAGTGCTTGAAAGGCCGAAAGCCACACAATGTGTTCTTTTCAATTAGCCCATTTACCTGCAATTTAGAGGACAGTGTATCAATATACCATTAAGACTTATAAAAGATGGTTTGGGATCCATTGTATCTCATCAGCCATACTAAGAAAGAATGGCTAATGCTGGAAATGTGCTTGTTTCCAAGTTAGAAAAGACAATACAGAAAACTACTGAAAGCATATGGATTTTGTAATTCTCTTAAATGCAATAAAAACTGAGGAATGAACCCATTCAACATATTAATTTTTTTAATATTTTTCTTATGTATTTTTACTCTCCTTCTGAAGATGACTCTACCTGATATGATGGTTTGACCCTGGCCAGATGCCAGGATACCCACCAAGCCACTCTCTCACCCTCCCTCTGCAAAGTAGCAGAGGAGAGGAAAAAAAACAGCAAGGAATTCATGAGGGTAGATAAGGGCAAAACAGACTCAGTGCAATTCCTAACAAGATAAAAACTAAGAGAGTGAGAAATAAAACAGTCTTAAACAAACACCTTTCCCCCACACACCCCCCACTTTCTTCCAAGTTCTCCCTCCTCCCCCCAACAGTGCAGGGGAATGGGGAAGGGTGGTCACAGCCAGTTGTTGCTTCTGTCACTTTTGAAAGTGAGTCCATCTCTTGGACAGCAGCTCTTCCCAATCTGCTGTCCCAGGGGTTATTCCTCCATCAGGTACAGGGGGGTCTTTGCACCCCAATGGTCCTCTATGGGCTGCAGGGGGACAACCTGCTCCACCACAGTCTTCACCACAGGCTACTGAGGGGTAGTGATTCTGAGTCCTTCCTCTGCTTTTGTGGGGTCCCTTCCCACAGGAGACAGTCCTTGATGGTCTTCTCTCCATGGGTCACTCCCCAAAGGGGGTGCAGTCCTTCGTGGGCTGAGTGGTACTGACGTGAGTCTCCCACTGGGGCTACAAGTCCTACTCGGGAAAAACTTGGTCCATCGTGGATTTCCCTCTCCATGGGCCACAGGTCTCCTGCAGGACGTTGCTCCATCTTTGGGTCTCTCACGGGGTCACAGCCTCCTTCATGTAACCACCAGTTTCAGCATGGGCTCTTCCATGAGCTACAAGGGGGGAAATCTCCACACCCCGATGGTCCTTCCCCAGCAGCAGGGGCCTCGGCTCTCAGTCTTTCCCCTGCTGGAGAGGGAGAGGGAGGCCCCCCGGGCCCCTCCTTCCCCCTCCTTCTGCTCTGACCTTGGAGTTTGCTTGTTATCTCATGTTCTCCTCTGCTCTTCTCCGGGCTGGAATTTCTTCTGCGCCACCACCTTCTCTTCCTCTGTTCTTAAATATGTTATCACAGAAGCACATTTTCATTGGCTCAGCCTCGGCCAGCAACAGGAAAGTTCCTCCTGGAGCTGGCTATCACTGGCTTTTTTCATAGGACAGTGAAACTTCTAGCAGCCTCTATCTGAAACTACCTCTATGGCTTCCCTACTACCAAAAACCCAGCCACCTTAAACCATGACACCTGGCTTCAAGACTGATGTTACCAGGAGAATTTGGGGGTTTTGATCATAGGTCAGTTTATACAACACCAAGCCTGCTGGCAACATATGGGGTCCTGCCTGTCTCAAAGGATCTTAGCTCAGGAGTTAGCAGAGCTCATTGAGAGAGTTTTAAACTAGATTAGAAAGGGAACGGGGAAATAGCCAGGCTTGAGAGAGAAAAGGTGTGGAAAGGAGAGAACGGTAGCAACCACACTAGTAACAAAAGGAGGCTTAGGTGAGACTATCTCAATCAAGCACAAGCAGACAAAGACGCAACCACAAGACAGGACTGTGGGGCATCCCTTTGCATCCCTGCTGGGATATTGACACAATCAAATAGTTCTGTAAAATTCCTGTACACAAATGGACACAGAATGGAGAACAAACAGGAGGAACGAGAGATCTGTGTGCAGTCACAGGGCTTTGATCTCATTGCAACAGAGGCATGGGATAGCTCATGTGACTGGAATGTTGTCGTGTAGGGCTATTCACTGCTTAGGAGAGACAGACCATGAAGACACTGGCCTCACTCACTATGTGAGGCAAAACTTGGGATGTATGAAGGTCTGTCTTGGAGTGGATGATAAGCAAGTCAGGTGCTTATGGGTTAGGATAAAAAGGCAAACTAGTAAGGGTGACATTGTTGTGAGTGTTTACTACAGGCCGCCTGATGAGGATGAAGGGGATGAGGCTTTTCACAGGCATCTTGAAGCAGTTTCAAAGTCACAGGAATTGGTTCTTGTGGTGGACTTTAACTACCCTGACATCTGCTGGAGAAAAAACACAGCAAAGCACAAACAGTCCAGGAGGTTCCTAGAAAGCCTTGATGACAACTTCTTGTCATAGGTAGCGGAGGATCTCACAAGAAATGGTGTGCTGCTTGACATTACAACTTCAGGAGAGCTAACTTTAGCCTCTTCAGGGATCTTCTTGGAAGAATCCCATGGGAACAGGTAAACAACTGTGGCCTTTGTCCCTGCCACAGTATAGTTGCCCCTGCCCAGCAGAGCTAGTGATCGATGTTGGCTGTCTTTCCATGCACGTAAAGGCTTTTCATTTCTTTTGGTGATAAAAGAATCAGCGCTTTTTTGTGTTTGAGATGTCATGGGCTGGCTCCGCAGGTAAACAAGATCAGAAGCTGACTAATATTGATAGCTTATTTTTCCTAGCAGAACAATGTCATTAGTTGTGTTTTAAGGAGCACAAATTTTATGCATAAAACATATTTCAGTTAAAGGGGTACTGCCAACTGACAAAAAAAAAAAATCCCTTTCTATTACCTATGTGTTTTATGAGCACTTAGATCACCAGAAATGATAGGTAATATTTTTCCTCTGCTTTAACCTGGCTGGTTTGCTTGACCTCTTGAAAGTAACCCAGTGTTTCCTTTGAATATCCAGGTTATTAATCATTTTGCCCTTTTGTTTTTGTGTGATCCTTTCATCTTAAAATGAAGAAATCTGTCTCACCAGGAAAATGTGATTGTAGTGATACAAAATCTAACCAGGGATTCCGGATGTAACAGGTTTTTTTAAGCAAGGTGTGCAATTGATACTGTATCTCAGGTTTTTGTATTAAATAGTTAAACACAGCATGTAATTCTTTGACTTGTTTTTTAGTAGCCTAGCTTTGAAGCTCAGAATGAAAAAGTGCATTGCTTTAATGATAACTGTGTAGGTTGTCATCAAAATGAAAGTTTCGTCTCATTATCCCATTGTTCTCCTTTTCTTTTTTCTCCAAGCTGCCTGTCTCGTCCTGGGTTGTATGATTTTTCCTGATGGCTGGGATTCAGATGAGGTAAAACGGATGTGTGGTGAAAAGACAGACAAGTACACGCTGGGGGCTTGTTCAGTCCGCTGGGCATATATCCTGGCAATTATTGGAATCTTGGATGCCCTGATCCTCTCATTTCTGGCATTTGTGCTTGGAAACAGACAAGACAGCTTGCTAGCAGAGGAGCTCAAGTTGGAAAACAAAGGTAGGACTGCTTTAGAAACACTATTGTTGGGTGGCCTTGAGGGCAATTGCTTAAAACCAATAATCAGTTTCATTTTATTTTATGCTTAAAAGTTGGCATGCTGGCTTACTTCCCACATTGCTGGGAAAGAATAAATGCAAGAGGCAAGAGGAAGTTTTGGTTTTCAGCCTCCAAAAGTCTAAGAAAGCTTGAAATTGCCATAATTGTTACACTGTGCATGACTTAGCTTTTAGAGCTGTAGATGGGATGTTATTGTGTTACTCACTTCTACAGTATTTCATTACCATTTAAGTTTCACTGTCTCCATCTTTTTCTGTACCTCATGCGAGATTTGTTCATTTGGTTCCTTTAGGATTTTGCATTTTAATATGAATGTCTGTGATATGGCATATTTGTTAGCACACTACATAGTAAAGGGGGGAGTGTTGGGGACTGGCAATGAGATGTGTAATGGGACTGCCTATAATGCAAAGCAGCAGTGGACTAAGGATCAGAGCCAGGAATGAAGAAGACTCCTAGTTCTTGCTTAATTGTGTTGCTTTGAGCTCATTAGTCAGCTCATGGGAATCTAGGATGGTGTAGTAACTGAATATTCATGCAGTGCGTTGGGGATAAAACACATTTCTAGATTAAGAACATGAAACTGGCTCGGACCAGTGGTTTTATCACACAGTTTTGAGAAGAGAGACGTTTTCTGTGTGTGCAAGCTTGACTTATTTCTGCAGCCCCTTCCCCTTGTTGAGTATCTGATGTGATAGATACCACAGAGGCCATGTCCCTGCCTTGTCTTTTTAATGGGCCTGTTGTCCCTGGAACTGTCTAATCCCTTCTAAACCTGCTGATATTGTCGGCTTCTCCAGCACTGTGTGGCTGAAACTCACTACTGACTGCTAAAGAAGTACTTTCTTTTATCTGTTTCAAATTGATCCCCTGCTAGTTTCACTGACTGTCTCCAAGTGCAGGATTCTGCATTCAACTCATCCACCACCTTTGTAATTTTGTAGGTTGCTTCTAATAATAGCAGAGATATTAGGAGCCTTTCACCACTGGATTGGAAATCAAAAGCTGTTTGTCAGCCTGTGTTATACAAAAATAGCTGGTCTCAGTTCTGCTCCAGAAGGGCCATTATCTGTATACGTGACAGCACCAGCACAGAGCCCCTGCTTGCTGGATTGCAGTCAGCACCCTCAGCCCAAAGATAAATGGACTTGAAGATTGAACTTCACACACTATTCCAGACCTGGGAGGAGCATACTAATGTCGAGGGTTTAGGAAAGGGTATGTCACTTGTAACTGCATGTGTACATCTGTTCTGCAGGTAAACTGAGGGCATCAGTTTCAAGGACTGTCCCTGTGGCCCTTCTGTAACAATAATATTCATCTGCACTTGAAAATTACAATACTTCTCGGAAGGGCATTCATAGCTATGCCACAAGTTCTTTTGGCATCACCATTGTGTCTGATTTGTCTACACCATGCAGAGCTCATGTACACAACAACTACTTGTATCAAAGAAACTCATCTGTTTTGGCACCTTGTGAGAAAAAACAGCTTCTGGAGCCTCATCACCTCTCACATCGCTGGCACAGGGCCTTGCCAGAACATTTGGTCCTCGGCATGTCAGAAAAAATCATTCAGCAGCTCAATTTCCTTGAATTAAACACAGAAACATACCACACCACTGGGTTCAAGACAAACCAGAACTCAACAAAAAGGGACCTACCCCACTTTACCCTTCACAATCAAGCCTAATGATCACCACTTTTTAAACTGTCTTTAAAATTAAAAGAGTGAACTTGACTTATAAAAAGGACATTTTCTCCCCTCTTTCATGAAAAGCTTCTGCTAAACAACAACAGGGCAAGTCTAAATCCCCTTGCATTTCCCAGTCCAAATCCCCAGCATTTCCCCATCTGCATATGTTGCTGCCAGGCAGAGCCCCAGTCCTGAACACACAAGGGCTTTGACACCCTATAAACTGTGTCCCCTTGTCCCATTTCAGGTTAAGAGATAGTGGAGAACTACTCATCAGCATCAGTCTATATGCAGAGTAGCCATGCATCTCTTGGAAATGGTCAGGTTGCTGAAGTACTGACATATGCAAATATCACTAGCATGCCTTCCATATAGATAAGAAGATTAAGGATAGAAGCAATACTGCCCTCAGCTTTCCAAGGTGAAGTCAAAGTCCTCATAACAAGTAGCCATGAATATTAGGCATTCTCCCATCCTCTCTTCCCCCTCCTCATCTTC
>JAWWLV010000045.1:12422881-12442303 GCA_035041135.1 Platyrinchus mystaceus
TGTGCTCTGCTGAGGTCTTTGTCTGTTGACTTTGATATGTCTGTACAGTTTTTCTTGACAGAATACCAGAAAACAAAGCAGAAGAGAAAACAGGGATATTTATGAGTAATATTGCACTCAAGATTTCTATATGTGTACTAACTTCCATTGCTAGAAATGTACATAATAGAAAACAAGTGAAATTATAATACAAAGATATTTTAACAAAGTGTTTCCTGTGTCTTATACCTGGAGGACATTTTTTTCTTAATTCATGCTTTTAAAAAAGTATTTTATTCATATCACATGGTCCATGTTGTTTTGTTTAATCTTTCAGACATTTGGCATGCAAGCATTCCAGCTGTCATAAATATTTTTATGCACCTTATTCAAGGGCATTTAGCATGAAAGGTTCTCAACAAACATAGTAAAACTGAAAATAGATGTTTAGTTGCAATCCCATTTGATTAAACGTATTTACAACAGCACAGCACATTTGATTTTACAAACCACCTTCACTCTAGGTTTGTAAATCTAAAAATCTTCAGGATGATAATGAGTTGGGATGAGGATGTCATTGCACAATGTTATTCATCTTAAAATGCTCTTTCATCTCCATGCATTTGAACCCTTCTGGGTGACAGCATTTGGCATAAGACAGACCCTCATTCCTATATGCTATTTCCCTCAGTTCCTGACTTCTGATGTTCCCAAGTGATTCTTTCCTAATCACTGGGTGTATTGTTCCTCTCTACTACGTGCATGCTGAAACCAAAAACTCACTGCTTTGTGTATGTCTTTGTGCCTGAGGGAGGCTGAAAAGATCAACATGGCCATTTAAACTTCTCTCCAGTATCACACAGGCTGTAGGATGGCCTGAGTCCCCTCCAGCTGTGTAAAATGTGGGATCAGAGCTGGACACTGTTCCGGGAGCTGTTCTGACTCTACTGTGCCCAGAGGTGTTACAACCCGTCTGCTTCTGCTCAGTGTTTCCTCTTCTGCAGCCAAGACACTCGGTAGCCATTCTGTCTGTAGCACCACTCCAGCCCGTGCTCAGCTGGCTTTCCACATGCTCTCTCAGTGTGGGGCTGTGTTTCTTACTCATTGATGTATAATTTTGCATCTGACCATGCTTACAGAATGAGCCATTTGGCAACAAACATGAAGATTTCCTTGGTCCTCTTCACCACAGCATCTGAGAGAGAAAATGGACATTGCCACTGGCTCACAGCAATATGGAGAAAATCTGGGTGTTGTAGGTCTATCTCCTTCTTCCTCACTAGGAGATGAGAAGATGTGAAGACGAGGACACCAGGAGCCACCTTCTTTGTTTTCTACATGTGTGCTCAATTCAGACATAAAAGCACACCAACATAGGTCCAGTTCTTAGAACTAACAGCGTCAGGGCATTTTGTGCCTCCTATAACTTTGTTTCCCTTCTGCACTCTTCCAGGGTTTTATCACCTCTCGTTGCCTTTGGATAGTGCAGTTAACAAAGGCAGATCTTTGCAGTATGAATACTCCCCACTGTTTGGTACAGCCAGAGACCCTGAATGCCCCTTAGGGTCTAACAAGTGGACAACTCAGGTGGGCAATCTTGAAATACTGAGTAAATCCAGTAAAGCCAGCATTGCTACCAGCAATTACATGTAAATGTGGGTATTTTCCAGCTTCATGTACACAGAGGCACTAGATTAGCTGTACTTTTACATTTCTACCATAACAATATATGTGAAAGATGCATGCACAGTGGATAAGAATTGAGAAAAATAGCAGTGTTATGTAAATGCCTGCTAAAATGGATGCATCTGGAATCTCTACAGAGTACAATAATTCTGTTATTTAATGGTTACTTCAAAAAGAGCACATTCAGAAGGCAAATTAGATTGGTGTAACTAAAATGGACTCATTTTATTCAAAATGTTTACTACCGTTCTTTTTATTCATAAGTAGATTATTGAACCAAAATCCTCAAATCTTTTCCACTTGGCATGTTGGACATGATTATGCAGGGGAGGGAGGCAGGCTTCATCCTGTGAAATCAGTAAGAATTTTACAAGGTGGGAGTAAATTTAGCCATTAGAGTAATTCATACAATTTTTAAATGGTCATGAATCTTAATTGTATGAATCTTACTTATACTAATTGTCGAGCACAGAGTTTCAAACATTTTTCAGGTGTTTTAATGTTTGATGTGTATCAAATACATCCACATATCCTTTGAAGAACTATCATACCACTCTAACAATAACAACTGGCTGACCCCTTGCAAATAAAACTGATAAAGCAATAAAGATCAGACATCATATATCCTGCAGAGACAAGTATTGGTATACTAGAGAAAGTGCAAGTGTGCTAGAAATCATTCAGCGTGCTTCAAATATTAAGGAGCAGAAAACATTGTCAAAGAGTTGATTGGAAATTCAGTACAGAAGCCATGCTGGCAAAGTATAAAAGTGCTGTACGTAGAGAACCAGTCACAAAAACAGTGTTTGCCTCCTTGGTAAAAATTCTGGATTTCACAACATGGAAAGAAGTAATGCCAAATGGGTAAGCAGCAACTTTGCTCTGGGAGAATAAATATTTGTATCAGTGTAAAGGTGGAATTTCTGTGCCCTTTCAGCCTGCAGCATCCTATTGTTGAATTTAAAATGATGGCTGAAAACCTCTGAGCATTCACTGCCATGTGGCCTCAGCACTTCCAAGCAGAGGCAGTAGCTGTCTAAAGAGCAAAACTGCCCTCCTCTGTTCTGCCTCAGTTTTGTAAGTATGCTCTCTGCTGCTCTGTAGATGTTAAATCTTAGCCCATATGGACAAAGATGACGTATTATTAAGTACAATAAATCTTCCCATATAACCATCAGCCCAGCTATTTTCCTGAAGGGGACTGACAAGCCTATCTTAAATAAATCCCTAAAAGGGCTCTGTGAAATAATTAGAATTTGTATGTTTACAATTATGCCAGAAGATGAGCAGGTTTATACACTGATCAATCATTTATACACTAGTGAGCAGCTGACATCTGAGCCTGTGTCTGCTCATCTATCAAGCGGTTCTCACAAAGGTTAGAGGCAGTAAAGTTGTACTCAGACACAAATATAGGTATAAAAATGTTATAAAAATGCTAAGTACTGAGGATTACAGCATGAACTGATAGGATTTCATATTTCAGAGTAATTTCTATATAAGATCTTGGTAACAAACAATTTGCCAAGGTGTCACCTTCTTCCCCAAGTCCAACTGAAGCTCATCCATTTCCTTTCAGTGCAGTTAATGTGCCTGCAGATCTACACAGATTATGTGCTCATCCAACATTAGTCTCAAAAACCCTCTTTGGACAGGGTAATATTGACCTTTGCCCTCTGTAATATGGGAAGTGTTTTTGGAAGGACAACCTGGGAACCTCTGGAGAATCTGGAGCTGCATGTGAAGAGCAGTTCAAAGACCGTTTTTCTTTGGTCTCTGGCTCTCATAGGGTGTCTACTTTGGAAGGGACCAATTTTCCTAATTTGTAGGCAAAGACTAGATCTGACTTAGTGAAGAAATATGAAGAGAAGTCCAGGGAGGGAAGTTCATGGTGCTGTGAGGTCCAGCTGGAGAACAACAACCAACAGTCTGAGTCTGGGTCCAGCTGTTTCGCCTGAAAGGGTTAGTGGCATTTTCACATTATTTTCCTTTCCACCCAAATCCTTACTTTTTGCCTATGGATGTGAGCACACATGCTTTCTTTCAGTGGTGCCATCCTCAGCTTCTGTGCTTATCACTTCACCAAGTGCCTTCTGTAGTGTGCTCTTACAAGCCTTAAAGCAGAGGTGTCTGTACATGCAAGGGCATCAGGAACATGCAGGACCCTTCTGAGCACTGGGAACACAGGGACAGTTACCATGGCAGGGAAATGGGGTGAGTACTGTGAGAGATCCTCGTGGCCAGTGACACTGGTCCCCACTATGGCACACTATGTGCTACTTAGATTATTTTTTAATACTCTGAAACTACATCTAAAACCCATCAAGTTAGTTCAGCACCATCTATCCCTGCTAAAGCTGCATTGCATTCTGTCCCATTATTCTTCAGAATGTTCTCTAAAGCTCTGCATAGCATTGAAATCACAGTTATCAGTCTTTGTTTGTCTAGACCCCTAGTTAGGTTGTCTTCTGATGTAAATTAAAGCCCCTATCAAAAAAAGTTGCAGAGAGAGGAAGTATATTTCTTTCAAACAAGACATTTTAATGAATAATATTAAACATTCATTTTTCTTCTTTTTTTCAGGTTTTCTGGGCTGTTTCTCAGTTCCACCTTAGTTTTCCTTTATTCTTGCTTTTCCCTTTCTTCCTCCCCTCTCTTTCATGGAGCATATCTTTATATCCCATCTGCATAGAAAATATCTTTATTTGAATTTTATTTAAGACCTTCAACTTTCATAAACCCAGTACTAGATGTTTTCTTAATTTATGTTTTCATAATTACGGGGGGCGGGGGGGGCAGGCAGGGGAAGATTGTATCATCGTTTAAGCAGACAAAAACCAGAAATAAAAGGGATTTTTTTTTTCTGGATTTTTTTTAAGGTACGTCTACTATTACTTTCTAAACATTAACAGTAAAAGTCTTGAAAATAGTACTGTCATTCTTAGGCTGCTTGGAAAGAGGAGGGAGGCAAATGTTACCATATAATAAGTATATGTGTTATAGCTATAGCCCGCCATATTGACCAACTCCTTTTGTTTTTAACAGGAAAAGAATGCAGCAATTTATCACTTGTCCAGTCTAGTTAATGTTTTCTGCCTTTTTATAAGAGTGGAATTTGTGAACTGGCTAGCTTTGACAGTTTGAGGTAGTTGGTACTTTTCATTTCTAGATCATTGACTCAAGTATAGCAGATATTTGACAAAAATTGACTGAAAACTGAATCTGGATGATGACTGATGGCTGAAGCATGTAAGAAAGATTGGTTTCTGCTCAACTGACAGTAGACAAATGCCAATAGCAAAAAATACATATGCCTTAACCCTGTGCTAGTGAACATTCTAACTAGGGAGACTCAGAAATACAGAACACATGTATCTTTGGATGCCTTTGTCATTGGCTTGCTACCTACTTGGCTTCTACCTACTTACAGAATTGGAATTTATCTAGACATGCCTCTCAAATGTCTGAACATTCGGTTGTTAGTATTGAATATGATGCACCCAAAAAGTGAAGTCCCTTCTGAAGAATGGTAGTGGTTTGCTCCGGTCAGGTCTATCCTTGCAGACTGGGCATGTGATGGAGATGGGTGCCATGTAAATATGTCAGGAGAGAGCTGCTGCATTTTGGCAGGGCTTTGTGGGAGAGCCAAAGGTCAACTTTTCATGTCATGTGCCTTGGAAAGTACAGCAGTCCCTTGGCATTCCTGCTCTGCTTATCTGTCCATGTGTTTATCAGTCCCCGTCTCTAACAACTTTTAAACCCATTGTCCAACTTCAACAAAATCTAACAAAGGCTAACATCATAAAAATATAAAACTCCCAGAAGTGTTTTGAAGATTAATGGCTGAATTAAAAAATCAGCCAGTGATTCTACTAAAGGAAAGCCAAGAAGGAGATTCAGCTCTTTACAGCACTTGGTTAACCAAGTTAGCACGAATCTCATTTCAAATATGCCTCCTTTCCTGCCTTTTCTGGATCATCTGTCATGCTAACTAAAGTAGGTAGAGTGTGTGGAAAACATGGCAAGTATTTCTATACATGTGTCTGTGTATAAATATATATCTATCTGTACACAGGTGTTAGGAAAGTGGAGTGAAGCCAAGAGTCCTGTAGGAGAGAGGCTGTAAGAGACATTTGGGGCATTTGGGAAGCATGGGAGTTTGGAAATGTCTGGGGCATGAAGGGAGCTGGAAGTACTGGTGAGGGATCTGAGGATATGAAAAAGGTGAACATCAAAGATAGAAGGTGCAGGAGTGCAAGAGGAAAAAGGGCATTGCTGTGGAGGTGTCATGGGACCACGACAAAGGACCTGGGTCATTGAACTCTGGCCATGTAAGAGAAGGAGGACACATACTGTTCATTGAAAGTCAGGCACTGATTCCTTGTACCACTCATGCAACATTAGACTTATTTAAAGCTGACCAATAAAAAGGTTATTCAAGTATCTAAATAACTCACAAAGTATTTAATAAAATAATTCAGTTTGACTTTAAGGAAAGTGATACAATGGGAAGTCATGGGAACTCCATTTTTCAATACAAACTGTAAAAACTGTTTCAGTTCATCCCAAAACTATTTTTTCCACCTCTTGCTTCAGCCATTGAACTGAAAAATTGGCTATTTACCTAACAGTTATGCTTTAAAATATTTGCAATGGAAGCATGGCCAGTACCTTTCACTCAGAGCTATGGTGTGGGGACAGCTCACAAAATGTGCCAGGGAACTGGCACTGCCTCTTAAATTCTGGCTGATAAGATCTCTGGCTGTGCTTCGGAGAATTTGTTCCCTTGTTCGGATGAAGATAAACAAAGTAGAACCAACCGACCTGCTTCTGCTGATGATAATCTTCCTAGGAGATATTATCATTTCAGCAGCTGCTGTAAGAAGCTTTTCTGAAGGTTGGTGCATACAAAATAACCAATTTTCATCTACAGATTACAGTTCGAATGTGCGAAGTGCTACCAGGGCTTAAGATACCACGTTTGTGAGATGCAGTCTACAATACTGATTAAAGACATTATGTTTGCTGCAGCTGACTAACTGAATCGACCATGGGCCATGTCTGGGGAACTTCTCCTTGTTTCCAGAAAATAGATAATATCTATTTCTAATGAGCAATAGGCAAGCAGTGCCCACAGTACAAGTGGTTTGTAGATAAGCAAAGAGCTATATTCAAAAACCCTGTCAATCAACATTTTGCAGCAATTTACTTCAAAGAAGAGAAGACAAAGAAGAGCTGGTCTAGGAAATTCAGTATTTTGAAGATGCAGCATTTCTCTTGTTATGGCTGAGGAAAATGGGGGATAAAAGCATGTGCCGTTAGCATGCAGCCTTCCTGGCATTGCTCCAGGGTGTGTTGGTCCAGGCCTAAGTCACCTTTTAGTCTGAACCCAGACCCAGCACCTCCAACAGACAGTGTGGGGCATGAGTAGGCTTTTGTCAGTGGAGTGGGCCTCCAGGTAAACCAACATCACCTGATTTCTTCTACAGCTGCAACAAACTACTTCAACCCTGTAAGATTTGAATCAACTCTATAATCTTCGTTATAACAAAACTTCGAAGACAGGTTTTTCTCCTGAAACAAAATCTTCACTGTCCTCTGCCCAGCTCACTAGACATAGAGATCAACCTGGAGTCAGATTATAACTCCTGGTTCAAAGCATTTAAAAAAAAAAAAAAAATAGCGGAACTCAAAGTTATTGGTATCCAAGCAAAAAGTCTTCTTAATTCAACTAATTCACTTGCTGAGACAGTTTTAGAAGAGTGTTTGGTACATATAAACTTGGCCTACGGCAGCATATTCTTCCTTGCACGTGACTTCCTGGGGTCTTGCAACGTGGTGGGGTTTGGAGATGCTGGCCCTTGAGGGACACTCTTGCTCCAGGCCTGGAGGCAGCTGCAGCAGGATGGCTCCGTACCAGCACCAAGCCCAATGCGGCACACGTCAGCACAGCTTTGAGCTGACACAGCCGTATTGGGTTTAGGACTCAGCTAATATCCACACAGCACCTTGTGCCAAGTGAATGTGCTTTGAGCTGCTGGTTTGGTCTCTGCATTCCAATTCCTCTGTGTTTTTTCCTCCGGATATTGCTGAGATGCTATTTCACAGAATCATAGAACAGCAGAATTGTTTAGTTTGGAAGAGACCTCTAAGATCATTGAGTCCAACCCAGCATTGCCAAGTCCACCACTAAACCATGCTCCCAAGTGCCACACCTACACATCTTTTAAATACCACCAGGGATGGTGATTCAACCACTTCCTTGGACAGAATGTTCCAGTACTTCACAACCTTTTCTGTGAAGGAGTTTTTCCCAATACCCAATCCAAACCTCCCCTGGTGCAACTCGATAGATAACGGGACAACCAATGGGCCAAACTGTGGTGAGGAGCTGGTTGGGAACGCATCTTCCATTGAACATACACTCTTTCCCACACAGTCACCAGCATAGACATTTCCTTTATTCATATTATATTTCCCTATTTATATTTGGAAAGGAACATTTTGAATATTTTTATCTTTGGCCATGTGTATATCACCCAATATAACACAGTGCACAGATCCCAGAGCTCACAGTAGCCTGCACAGTAGCCTGACTCAGGTCTTCACAATCTTGTAGCTGCATTATTGCAGTACTGGCTGAGCTAAGAAACCCTGTTGACATTCATGATTTATGGGCTCAAGGGGAGAATTAACCGCTGTCACAGCTGCATTCCCCCTTTCAGGCACAGGCAGCTGCACAGGGACCTCTGAGTTGTGTTATTTTATGATGAAGAAACACCAAGCGTCCCCCAGCATCACTACCCAATCCACCTCTTGGAGAGCTTGTCCAGCCCTCTGCAGTCAAAAGAAATATATTTAGGGGCTGGAAATGGAGAAGTAATTCAGTGCTAGAATAGCTACAGTTGACTGGATTCAAAATGAGCACTGTGTTTTTGCTGGAAAGCACACAAAAAGCAGAACAGAAGGAGGCTGGAATAAGTCCTCGCCTTGAGGGTAGATTAGGAGGAGTGGGCAGTGAAAACACTGTTTCCAATTCTACAATTTTGGACAAAGCACATAACTGCTCTTTGCCTCAGTTTCCTGCCCATTCTGCAGAGGCTCCAGCAGTATTTGCTTACCTCCAGTGTCTTCTGTAAGGATTTTTCAACTGACTCTTCTGAAACGGTTGGAGCTGCTCTTGAGTTAGATACAATAGAAGTGTATATTCATGAAAAAAACAATTTTTTAAAAATAACTCATCAAACTGAGGAAGTTGAAAGAAGGTGCTGTTTTGTTCAAACAATGTAAGGGAGAGCCAAAGAGGGAACAGCACAAATCTTGTCCTGCTCAGAAGGACAAGGCCAGGAACTGCAGGTGCCATGTCTGCATGCACATCTCAAACTGACCAATGCTTTTCTGGCAAGCACAGAGGTGAGGTGTATCTATATATAGCAAGCAGGACAAGATGTGATGGGAAGATGGTGCTGCTGGGGGGACAAGGTGACACCTGGTCCTTGTGGTGCTGAGCAGCTCAGCAGGAGGCTGCCATGCTCCTGGCTGCCAGGCAGAATCCAGCCACGGCTGAGTGCTGCTCTCATTAATGCCACGCTCTCATTAATGCCGTGCCAGCCTCCTCTTCACTCTGGTCAGCTCAGGGCTTTTCCTTTTCCACTTATGCAAGCAGCAACCCCTGAATCAGTACTACACAGGGAAAATGTGTCTCATCAATCAGTGGGTTCAACAGGACTCGTCCGTGTTGAGTGACTGCCATGGGAAACTTCAGCTGCCATAGCAACTGTTCTGGGTGAACTGCTGGAGATCAGCAGTAAGAAGCATTCACCAATATAGATACACACAAATAAAACTCATGCCATTGCTCTCATATCAGTCTTTGTTTGCTACAAGCATTCATCTCAGTGATCAGCTAACACACAGCAAATTCCAGGAAAGAGAAAGTCCAACCAAAAAAGTTGCACATCATACACAGGTTTTCTCTTCACATTAGTTAGAAATCCCTGGGGTTTCTTTCTCCTTTCTCCAAAAGTTTCAGATATTTGATCAGGAAGAAGAAAAACACACCACATGAAGTTAGGAGCCATACTCCAGAACAAATAAGAACAGCAAGCAGAATACGGAGCAGCTCAGAGTGGCACAAGCAGAGAGAACAAGCAGGTTGAACTGCAAACAGCCCATGTGAGGAAATCAAACCCCGTTACCACAGAAATCACCAGCAGTTTTCCAGTCAGCATTTGGTCCAAATCAGCTTATCAGGGAGAAAAATGACTGGGCTTTTTCAGGAGCAGCCATTTCTGTCCCCAGATCAGTTGGAGATGGAGTTGCAATGTGCTGTTGAGCACCAGCATCTACCATCGCCCCACTACTGCCCAGAACACTTTGGCCAAGAGCTGGATAGTCCAGCTCTGTCTTCAGCAGATAGGTCCTTCCATGATTGTGAGACTGTTATGATAAAGGAAGTGAATAAGGTACAAAATGTTGCCCCGTCCATCAGGAGGTACCTCCACTTTATATTGGGTTTGTGTGGCAAGGTTTTGGTAGCAGGGGGCCTGTAGGGGTGACTTGAGTGGCTTCTGTGAGAAGCTGCCAGAAGCTTCCCCCATGTCTAATGGAGCCAATGCCAGCCAGCTCCAAGATGGACCCACTGCTGGCCAAGGCTGAGCCCATCAGTGACAGTGGTAGCACCTCTGGGATAGGGAGGCCCATGGAAGGGACCCACAGTGGAGCAGTTTGTAAAGAACTGCAGCCTGTGGGAAGGACCCACACTGGAGAAGTTCACGAAGGACTGTCTGCCATGGGAGGGACTCCATGCTGGAGCAGGGGAAGAGTGTGAGGAGTGCTCCCCATGTGGAGTAAGGAGTGGCAGAGACGTGGGATGAACTGACCACAACCTCCATTCCCTGTCCCACTGCACCTCTGGTGGGGAGGAGGTAGAGAATTTCAGTACTGAAGCTGAGCCCAGAAAGAAGGGAGGGGTGGGGTGAAGGTGTTTTAAGATTGGGTTTATTTCTTACTATCCTACTCTGAATTGATTGGAAATAAATTAAACTGGTTTCCCTGTGTCAAATCTGTTTTACCCATGATGGTAACTGGTGACTGATCTCTCCCTGTCCTTACATCAACCCATGAGCCTTTTGTTATATTTTCTCTCCCCTGTCCAGCTGGGGATGGGAGCAATAGAGCAGCTTTAGTGGGTACTTGGAGCCACCAAATGTATTTACCTGGGTTCCCTTGATAGCTGTCTGCATGGCTTATGTTTTAGTAGCACTGGAAACCTCCCTCTTTAAGAGCCTGAAAGAGCATTATAATATGTATCATTCTGCCCACATTTTCTTAAGTAACAAAAAAGTATGAAATTATTAGAAGTTGATCGGTTTTGATGTGTGGCAACATGGCTTTTTGCCAAGCAATTATTATTTTCACTTAGAGGAGAGGAGAAGCAGCTTTTTCCTAACAGTAGCAAGACAAAAGTAAGATTTTCATCATAATAACTGAACTAAAATCAAGATATTAGATCATAGGTCTGTCTTTTGTATACACACTTCTAGTCTCCGTTAGAGTATATAATCATCATTAGTAATGAGTGTGTTGTGGCACAGTATGATGCGTTGGACACTCTGCTTGTGATGAGTTATGTCTAGTAGCTAATGCAACAGGTCATCACCACTAAAGGAAGAAGATCCAGATGCCTTCCATTCCTCGAGCGTCTGCCCCCGGTGCAGGCTCCATCCTCCTCCTCATGGCTGCTGGGCATCATGCTGGAGCTCCCAGAGCAAAAAAAGTGAATACATTCCTGTTGTGGTAGTGTTCATATTAGATCACAGAAATGTCCTGCAGCTCCAGTGACACCCAGACAGTTATTGCACAGCACACAGTCTGTAGGTTCAGGAGGGAGAGGAGAGAGGGAAAGTCAAACAATCATCTTGTTGGTGGCAGCAAGATTGACATGGCTGTTTGCTGATCTTAAAAGCTTCTTGGACCCTTTGGAAAGCCTGGTGCATCCCGAAGTGAGCAGTACATATTGGAAAGGAAGTATTAGCCAGTTGTGCTATTTCATCTGAGTCTAGAAGGGGTTTTCCATTGAGGTAACTGCACAGAAGCCCTCCAGCATTGGCACCTGTTTGCATTAAATGCTGCATTCGCTGTAGTTAACTGCAGTGCCAGTGTGTGAATGAAACTGGGTCATACTTCTGCAAAACTAAATAAGGCATTGATAACATGTCCATCAACATATGATATGTTTTCAAACTTCATTAATTCTGTACAAAAGCAATGACAGGTACAGTATTGTTTTCACAGCTGGGGGTGAAGGATGTCACATACACAAACCCAGAACATCTGCCTCATTTGTGGATTTACCATCCTTTTCTTAAAATGAGTAAAATGTAGATGAACACTGGAGACATTCACCTGAAGTCCTCAAAGCAAGTCAGTAATTACTAGCTATTAATCCCATTGTATTTAATTCCGTGAATTGTAAAACACTTTCCAGCATGATGGAACAGATTGTCTGATCCACTTGGGAGCTGATGAAACTTAACACCAACAGACTCTTTCTTTCTGAGACACATTTCCCTGCCTTAGAAAAGTACATGAATCCAAGTGCCTTACACCCTTGAAAGTAAAGCTGACTTTACCAGAGCAGGGGCTGGGGGAAGCAGAATAAGGCATCTATTTTCCATGGGTACATGGAAACATGTACAGTGGGGTGAGCCTACTGTGCCAAAGCCACTGGGAGCTTTTTCACTGACCTGAAGGAGAGCTGGATCAGATCAGCATCCAATTCCTCCATGAGAAAAAGAGAGTTAGGCCATGTGATAAAAACATCATTATCCTTTGCAATGAGAGCTTCCGTGCATGAAGTGCGCTTTGTGTGCTTTGTAATCACATTTTCAGCTAAATTTCCTAAACCTTCCTCAACACCTGCCTTTAGACATGCCCACCTGTGCACAACCACTTCATGTTGGTACCACACAATCTAATGGAGTTGATTTCCAAAAATAAGTGGTGCCTCTCCAGCAGTCTTATAACGACATATATTCCGGTATTTAAACTTCCATGATTGCACAAGGAATCATGTAAGGAAATATTTACAGATACTCCAGGACTCACACTTACAATTTTGGAGTCATATCCATGCTTTTTTTGCCACTGTGTTTTAAAAGGATGTGCATAATGGCACTACAATATTATTACATGGTGTAATTACACACGCTAATTACATGATTATATGTCTTTACCCTAATTGGACAATTAAAAACCATTACAGAAATGTTGTGAATGTATTTGAATCAATTAAATTATTTTTAAACCCACTGAGGCAACTAACAAACAAAAAAAACCAATCAAGGGGCAGCAAACAAACCTGCCAAACACATGGTATGATACACCATTGGGTCTTATGAGGAATGCCTCGGTACTGTTTTACTCTCAGATGAATGGGAATGTGAAACATAAAAATAACCATTTTGTGCTCCATGTACTTGAAGCAGAATTCTGTAACACCTTCTAGCATGGTTGCTCTACAGCAAAAGATTTATAGCCCAGATCTGGTGCCTTGAGGACCTGGAAAATGTGGTTGTTAATGGCAAGTCAGGCTGCTGATTCACTGGATTGAACCCAGCCCTATCTGTCACAGGCTAGAACCAAGTAGGATGGTTGTGAATGTGTACAGAGAGCAGGGAAGGTACAGAGCAGAGCTATACCAAGAGATCTGGACAGAAAGTAGACAGCCTGGGAGTTTGGTGCCACCAGGAAAGATGGGGGAGACAGAGCCAAGGCTGGGCTGGGGTGCTGGTGGCAGCCCTGCTGCACTCAGGCTAACCAGGGGAGGATGCTGGAGGCTGTCAGAGCAGGACCAAGTGTGTGCACGTACATCCTCTCTGTCCTGCCATGTCAGGGTGCCCGACAGTGAGGACCATGGCAGCCACCTTGCTCAGTCATGGAGGGCCTTATGAAGACACAAGGATGCCCCTTCTGCTGGTAACAATAGGCACAGCTGAGTCTTGTATGGAAAATCCCATTTTCCAGAGAACAACTGGCAGCCTATTAGTGAGAAATTGTACTGAAATCTGTTTCTACTGATTATGCTTCTGCTCCTTAGAAGCAAAGACTAAATATTTCAAGGCTGTCGATATAATATTTTCTGTAAGCACTAAACTCACCTGAGAACATTTTAAGCCCTGGGACATTTCCAGCCTAAAAGGGAATGTGACCAGCTAATTTATCCCAAACCTTGCTAAGGAACAGTCTCATTATGATCACAGTGCACAGAAAACAATAAATTATTTGGTTCATCTGTATCTTGCTTTACTTCTGTCTATGCACCAAGGGGTATTAATGCACTGACAGGATTTGTGTATAGATTAACAGATCAGCAGCATAACTGATGCAGAATTGGTCATAGGTTCCCAGCCCTGTCAGCAGTGAATGAGTAGGTATTTTTCTGGCATGAGCCTGCTTGGGGGAATCCCACTCCCAGACTTTACGGTTCCTGTTTATACGTGAAAGCAAGAACATTATTTAGGCTTTGATAAGCGATGTCTTCTACCCACAGCATAACCATTAGAAGCTCAGCAGATCTGTTTCATGAGATATATAACCCTTTCAAGCTCCATTTTATCCTTAAGGCACAATAAAACCTTCACACAAGATAAAGATAGTAAGTCTAACTTCCATGGTTTTGTTCAGCTTCATGTAAATTTGTTCTGTTTGCAGTTCATTTTGTAGTTTCATTCTCCATTCATTCCATATGGTTATTTAAAATATCTCTATCGGTGTCTCCCTGTATGCATCTCCCACACCATTCTGGGCTTTACTTTTTACTTCCCTGAGCAGCAGGGCTGCTTTGTTCAAGAAGCTGCTCCTTTTTCCTCTTCATTTCTCACCGTTCAATCACATTTTAATAAACTTCAGAAGACACTCTGTATTTTTCTCACAGTGATGATGGGACATTCCCCATAAGTTCAGGCAAGTCTGAGACAGCAGTGTCTGATGTATATATGGAGCCCATACACTGGTTTCAGGCACATAACACCATCAAGCTGATTGCAGCTGTATCTCTCTTGGCCAACACTTCAGACATCCAGCAGGGTCAGCTCTGCTTCTATCCCTGTTTGGCCTGAGCAGAGATGCAAACAAACTCCAGGCAGAAAGGCCAGAGTTAGCTTCAGGATAGCTTATAAAGGCAAAGCAATGGAGAAGGAGTAGCACAGGCTACGTGTATCCATAAATAAATGCATCTGAATGCTGGATAATACAGATGAATGATGCCTACATCATTGCACCTGCCACTGCTATAAGCCTCACTAAGTAACCTACAGGCCACAGCTATCCTCATTTATCCTTGATTACAAGCTGCAGTCACTATACCAGATAACTGCAACACAGACATCTCTTCATTTGGTTTTGCCTTCCATCCCCAGTACGTCTCTTCTGCAATAGCATGGCCAACGACAACACAGCCACTAGCACAGTTCAGGTGGGACTCACATCCAGAGGACACCTGTACATAGGTGTTGACACATGTGAGGTACCTAAGCTCTTGTATCCAGGGAGATGTAGTCAGTACTTGTCAATGGAGAGCTGAGTGCTGAGTAAACTTGTCCTTCATGAGATGCAAATCAGGTGCCCACATTTAAGTGCCCACTGCTATTTGAGATTCCTGAGTGGATACAAGATATCCACAGTGGTCTAGAGATGAACTACCATGTAGATACACCTATTTTCATCCAGTGACTTTTAAAGGGGTCTTGTGGGCTGGCTTTGATTGAATTACTGTTTTTTAAACTGTTAATAAACACTACAACCTTCCTTCCAGTATAAATGATATAGAACTACAACAGCATGTCATCCAACTCATCCATAAGAGAAGGACAGACACATCTTCTACATCTAGTTTGGGATCTCTAGCTACAGCTGTATGAATGAACTGTACATGAATATGGGCTGAAACACTGTCCCTGGGTTTCCAGCCTGTTAACTTGCTGTTTGTGCATTTTCCTCACTCTGGATAGCAATGTCTGGGACACAGTTTGGGAGATAACATAGCCCAGAGCCACTGGGCGTAGGGAGGAGGTCGTTTTCGGTGGAGGGGACTGGAGGGAGGCAGGGTGGGGGAGGCAAGGATGGATGCTTGCTGTGCTATGCCTCTTGCCCTCAGAACTACAGAGGAGAACGTGGTCTGTTTTCATTTACTGGTGTAGATGTAACCCCAGGCTCCAATGTAAAAAGCTGCTCTGGCAGGGTGTGCTGCAGTAATCTCTGCTATGGGGTGTTTTCCTGCTGTCTCTTCTGTTCATTACCTGTCCCAGCATCCTCTGGTAAATCTTCCTGCACATTCTCTCCCATCACCCCTATTCAGTCTGCCTCACAATGGAAAGAGCCTTCCATTCCAGCTCTACCTCACCACAGTAAATACATACTGCGTGTGATCTGAATTCATCCCCCTGCTGGAATTTACTTTTGTTTACTTAAATAACAGCAAAATATAAACCTTAATCTGAAACTCCTCTTGACCTTTGCAGTTTTCAGTGTTTTCCTCTGCAGGGCATCTCATGAGCTGAAGAAGACAGTTAGCCTTTTGGGCAAGGGCAGTAGGCAGTGAAAACTGTAAATTATTAAGTGTGTAGCTGGCCTGGATTTAGAAAAAAAAAAGTGACAAGTAGTTGGAAATTAGGCCAAAGAGCAAGATCTTGTGGTTGCACCTGCCTCACTGAAAGACAAAGACATTTCATAAACATAATGACATGGAAACCGAGTTAAATTAGGCATCAAATACATCTGATAATATATTGTTACAAAGAAAATTGAAAAATTAAAGGTTTCAAGTGGCAGGTCTTCAAATGAGAGATGCAGCACTTTGTTTGCAGATCCCTGTTTGCTGTGGGGTTTTTCTCAGGGGCAGAAGAGGAAGCAGGGGAGCTGTAACACTTGCAGCATAACTAAGGGCTCGATCCTGCATCCCTCATGCAAACTAAATTCCCACAGCCAGTTTTCTAAGTAAACAGAGTCAGACCTTTCCTTAAATATCTGCCCTCTGCTGAGTCATCAGTGCAGGAGGATGAGGTCCTCTCAGCTTGGATGCAGCAATAGGATTAACACCCGCTCCATGGCTGCTCTCAGCCC
Organism: Platyrinchus mystaceus; assembly: GCA_035041135.1. Classification (NCBI taxonomy): domain Eukaryota; kingdom Metazoa; phylum Chordata; class Aves; order Passeriformes; family Tyrannidae; genus Platyrinchus; species Platyrinchus mystaceus. Next base: position 12,439,670 of record JAWWLV010000045.1, read on the forward strand.
CTCCTGCCGCCTGTTCATCTATCAGTGTCAGTTCTGCTTTCCCCCCAAAATTAGATTAATCTGTCATTCTGGAAGTGATAGCTCAAACTATTTTCATACAGTATTTCTGCAAAGGAAATGTCTGAAGAACTTCTTTGTCCACTGACTTACTGTACTCCTTTGCTCTGCGAAGGTAACGGTGACTACACCAGGCTGCAACCAGATCAGATACATCTATGGGATTGCACTGATTTCATTTAAACCAGATTTATGCCCTTTGTAATTCCTGAGAACCCCAGTACAGTTTTCTCAAGGTTTAGATCATGCCATTTACTAAATATTCCATATCTATAACTAGACTAGAAAGAAGTCTGAACACTTAAGCCTCCTGTAACTTTACAAGGCAAACTTCCTCCCTGGCATTACATCAATCAAATTCCAGAGGAAATGCTCCCATAATATATTTGACCTAATAACTCAGGCAGTTCAATATAGCCCTAATTGATTTAACCCATGTCAGTAGGCAAATAATTTGAAAAGTTCTGGCACCTGAATAACGTCTGGATAATTTCTGTACATCTTGGTTACATAACTGAATTTGGAAAATAAGTTCCTCAAACTGCATGTCTGGCACTTGGTTTGGTTTCAACAGGTTACCACAAACAAGGTTTCTCAGCCATTCCATTGCATGTGATGCATTTTCTCACTATGCGACTGTTGTCAAAAGCTCCAGTGGTTGAATGTTCCCATGGAAATTTGGTACTGGAGTAAAAAGTTATGGCATCACAGCAGACATTGGTGATGCTGGCTGATATAGGAGACAGCCCACCCCAACCACCTGCTTTTCACTGGTTTTCAGGGTTCAGTAAGTGTGTCACATGCATGAGTCATAGATAGCATTGCTTCTAAACATGGCCAAAAATGGAGAAGAAATGAAAAAAATAGTAAGTGGAGACATTTTTCCCCATGGTTGGTTCCTGTCATCCATGTTATAAGCATTGTTGATTTTCTCTTTTCTGCAAATATACTTTCTTCCAGAAGAAATATAATTAAAACTTTCATTTCTCTTGCTAAATAAATATAATATCAAGGCAATGATGCTGTGTGAGCACAGTAAAATAAAATCAAGCTTTACTTTCTATTAGGAAAGAAAATTATAACTTGAGGATGAAAGAGTTTTGCTAGGCTCTAACTAATTTGAATAGTGTCAACTAGTTAAGGTTAGAAATTTATTCCTTGCAGATAGAAAGGTTACTGTTGTTGTTGGAAAATAAAGACTGTTTATAAATCATGATTGATTTATTGATACAAATTATTTTTCTTCTCCAGACAAAAATATTTACATTTCGATTTAGTTCATAATTTTTCTTCTTGTTTTTAATACACACATGTACTAAAGTTATCTGCAATCTAGAATATGCCAGAAGTTTAAACACCTCAAAATTATCTTTATGTGTGTATTCTATTATTAACATGCATAATAATTTTGATATTTTTTTTCTCATATGTGAACATTCAGGACAAAATGCACTGGAACATAAAAATTCTCCCCAATTTGCAGGGAACAAACAAGATTTTCTTGTAGTGAATTCAGAATAGAGAAAATATCTCAAAATAAATTTTTAATAACCAAAGGGCCAATGCTTAGTTTGATCCCCTGTCATTCCTCAGGCTGAACTGAAGCAGAAGTAGCCTCAAGTGTTCATCAGCCTGATACAGCACTTTGTATTCTAGGAAAAGAAAAAAAACACTTTGTACTTTTTCCAGTCCAAAACTCTAAAAAAAGCCAGAAAAGCATTTTGCTCATCAAGGTCAAATTGGGTAGATCCCAATCCACAGCAGTAAACACACAGTGCTGGGGTGGTGGGGATCTATGGACACTTGCAGCTTGTCCTCAAAGGCCTCTTCCACACTGGTCTAAAATGAGCATCCAGGAGCTCAGCTTTGCCCTGAGTGGCAGAGCACGCCCATCTTCCCTCCAAAACAAAAAAAGTATAATTAGTATGCTAAAAAACTAAAGAAATATCTACCCCAGAAAGAAAATCTTAATGAGGTGTCATTTAATCGTGAAAGTACTTAATGAAATGCAAATGCTCTGCATTGCTTAGACACAGAAATCTTACTGCCAATGTAGGTTACACTGGCAAAGAAACACAGGGGACGAGGGAAGCTACAGGAAGGCCTGTATATGAAAAGTGACATCTCCATGGCTGACATCTCCACACACCTTCACCAAACTCCAGCCCACTGTGCACAGGGCCCTTCAGTGAGGGGGCTGCAGGTACCTGGAAATGTGTTTGAGCTCCCTTGGGATACAGTCTTGTCACCTCAGTTCAGAAGAAGGTGCCATAGAGGAAGGGAGAACGGGTGCTGGACTTGCAACCTGGTCCTGTAGGACCTTGGTTTCTTTGTGCCCCAGGTTTGTCTGCTCAGCTGCACGTTTATAGACAAAGGGGACCCCTGGTGGTCTAGTGGTTAAGATGCGGCGCTCTCAACGCCGCGACCCGGGTTCAATTCCCGAACCCGTCAGGGACACTCCCCCAGGTAGATGGAGCTTGTTAGCCCTTAAGGACATCCGTCTAAGAGAAGGTCACTCTAAACAAACCTACGTCCTGAGGACCTCACTGCCATTGTCCAAGCTCGCTTGGCCCCGGC
>JAWWLV010000045.1:12447722-12483937 GCA_035041135.1 Platyrinchus mystaceus
ACACTGAAAATCTGAAGATGTACATGGCCAAAGGAGGTAGCCTTGGCTAGGAACAGGTACCACAGCCAGGGACCAAGGCTTTGTCCCCTCCTGGCCCTCCAGAGGTCTCCAGGGGAGCTGTGAGAAGTCCTGGCAGACTTTTCATCTTGACAGATTTAATACAGTAGAAGGGAGGACAAACAATAACTGTCTTCCTGGAATACAAGGGAAGGAAACAGCAGGGGTCCATAGAAAAGCTCTTGAGTAGAAGAAGCTCTCCACTAACCAGGAAAAGCTGGACATTTCCTCTGTGTTTTATGCAGAGCTCAGCAGGCTTTCATTTCAAATGCATCCTGGCCTTTACGTTTTCTATCATCGAGCACAGATGGCCTTTCTGTATTGGCTTTCCTGGATCCCGAGCTTAGGAACCCATCTCTCCCCTCATGCTGCAAGCTGCCTACCTACATCCTGCTTTGTGAATACTTGAGGAGGGTTAGATCCCTAAAAGGTTGATGCTGCAGCATCATGTCTTCACACTATTACCACTTTGTGAATCTAACAGCCCTGGAGTGCTCCGCACGGATCGCAATGGTGGTATAGGTGTACACTGACATCTGATTGTCAAGGTTTTTATGACTGATTTTCACAATCAAAATCCAGAAAAACTCGATCCAAATACCATTTATTTAATGTTTCAGTACTACTGTGACAGCCACAGGAAAGCTGATGAATTTTGTCTCCTCTCAGAGTCAGGAGCTCCTTAGGCAACGATACAGGTTCTCAAAAACTGCTGAACTGCTGTGCTGAAACTCTAAAGAAAAAAGCGCAACCTGAGGCAGAAAGAAGTCACAGAAGTTTCCAGTGCAAATTATTAACATTGGAGGTATTTATTAGCAACTGCAAACAGGAGTGTGCAAAGCACTCGGCAAACAGCACAGCAGGCAGCAGAACACCTGGTACAGCTGCCTCCCCACTACAGTGGGGCAGTGGCTGTAATGGGGCTGGGAAGGCTCCTCCAGCACCCCTCTGCTTCTTGTGCTTCCTGGCTGTCAGCCATTGCCTTCTGATGATAAAGCAAATTTTAGAAGTTCCTTTGTTTAAAGCAGTTGTTAAGTTTGGAGAACTAACTGGCTTTCTGCAAAGAAATAGGTGAAGTCTATACCTAAGGCATTCCCACTGAGCTGAATGCAAGTTTTCTTTGGGTTCCTTTGAAATCTTCCTCTTTCTCTGCAGAATTTCAGACTAATAGTTCTTCCTTTTTCAGCCTTTCCTGCTGGAATAAGGACTTTCCTTCCCCCACATGTGTCAGCAATGTGGCAGCTGTGAGGCTATGAGGAAGGAATGTAGTATAGCAGATTGGCAATGGTTGACCTTTTCAAAAGGAGTTTTGGGGGACCCAGTTTGAACTGACTTTCAAAAAGAGAATGTCCAACAAAACCAATCCCTATGCTGAGAAGTTTAATACACCCAATGTCATTAGCTACTTTTGAGAAGCCTAGTCCCAATATTCAGCAGAAGACAAGGGTAAGGCTCAGCTCTTCCATCCTGTGTGACCATCCACCCAGCCCCATGGGGAACCCTGGGCCTGCATATCTGTGTTGAAGGACGATCCCATCTCCCCACAGCCAGGGTTTCTTCCCAGATCGCTGTGGCTGTGCTGTACTGACTGGTTACCTACCCAGCTGTGCTGGGGTGACTTTTATTGCCCTGCACTGTGGAAGCTGTTCCACTTTTTATAAATATCTCAAAGTTCACTGCATGGGGGGACTGCAACTAGGGCTTCCTTCCTCTGATGAGAGGAGTAGGAACAGCTGCTTTGAGTTAGACCCTTTTGTCTGCAACCACTGACTGTTACAAAGAATTATATTTTCCTTCTCCCTTCTGCACACAGGTGGTACTTGGTTTATAGTTTCTCTCAATGCTTTATGTCACAATTTTACCTTTGAAATATTCACCTTTTAGAAGTCACTCTAAATTCTGATTATGTCTCTGTTTCTCCTGAAGAGATGAGAGAACGCACTGTCTGTGTCCAAATTATAGAGTTAGCTACCCAGGTGCCACATACATGCCAAGTGGGATGAATAGTGGGAAGAGGAGCATGGCAGCAATTCACAGCCATTGCTGCATATTTTACTCCTTGTACCGCTAATGTATTAAATTGCTGGTTGCAGAGAGAGCAGGAATGCCCCTGGAAAAAAATGCAGACACAAGGATGCTGGGAGGGAGCAGGAGTAGCTGTGACACCAGCTGGCTAGAGCCAGCTCTTTAGGTTCAGCACCGTTCCTGTCCGTGCCAGCCTGCAATTTCAAGGGAGCTGTAGCTGCTCACCCCAGGGTTGAATTTGGGTGACTGCTTGTCTTTGAGTGTTTCTGATGATTGCCTACTACATTTGCTAATGATAAGTGCTCAGTGTGGGGGAATTTACAGGCATGATGTTGCAGCAAGCAGAGAAGGATCTTGGCTGTGATCAAAGAGAGGTGCTTCTCTCACAGTTTCTGGGTCCCCTGGAACCATGCAGCAAGAGGTTGGTGCCAAGCAGTGTTGGCAATTCCCAGCTCCTGCTGTAGAAAGCAGAAAGAAGCTGGTGGCCCTCCGAAACACAAAGCACTGGAAGGATGTTCAAGAAACCTGTGCTTGGATGGCACAGGGAAGACGTGCCCTGTGCAGACATACCCTCTGTGGGCCATGCCATCCAGAAGAGAAGGACTACAACAGTCACATCAGCTTGAAGACATCTGTTCTCATGGTGTGGAAACTCTCTTGAAGTTAATTACAGTGGCCCTACTATTACAGTTGCACACAGCATTTATCCAGTATTCATCTAAATGAGTTTATCCTGATCCTGCATGACTGTGATTCCTGATTTGTACTAGTTTGAGATTCGAATCTGACCCCTTATCTAGTGTGCTGCATACTGATAGTTAGAAAACTTAATTTGTCCTAGAATAGCCTGGTTTTGTAAGAGGACATTGCACTGAAAGCCTTTTCTTGTATAATAATTTTGCTTTAGAAAGTGATTACTCATGGTTCCTATCAGATCTGAATTGCAGATATCTGGGGGAGTATAGCACTGGGATATTTTAGATTGAAATCACTCTGTTATCTGTTCTACTGCAGCTCTCTTCTAAAGTAGACTTTATGTTATAAATTACTTTATAGATTTGTAAAGCATGACATAGAAACATTATATACCCTCTGAGTGCTTTAAAATTAATTTGTTCTTGAGCGTGTCCATGTATGAATGAATTTGACATAAGCTTTTCAATTTTATGCTTCAGTACAGAAAGCGTACACAGTACAAACTGTAGATCAACTGCCACACTTACTGAAATGACTACTCAGCTATGAAAAGAGTCTGCCCAATATTTAAAGAAGATTTAAATACAAAAATAATAATGTGTACTAGAAAGCTGACATACAGCCTTGGGACTTTCTATCCTAAACCTGTGAGATTAGTGAAGTAGCATCAGTGTGCAGATCCTCCAGGTTGGGGCTGGTTGACAGAGAGACCAGGAAGTTGAAGGGGGTCAGCTGAAATCGTGGTATTGTCTTGACCACCACGGTGGTGGAACTGAAGGATTCACAAGGATTCATCAGCAGCCCCCCTATGTGTGCAGGTAGAGCTCACAGGCATGTGCTGTTACAGAAAGTGTGATTTTAGTGTGCAGATTGATGTTCAGAAGGGGTGAACAGCATTTAGAAACAGCATTTTTAGTTATTTTATTAATTTAAAAATGTAGCTTGGGGTCACAACAATTCTTGATGAATTTGGGTCAAATTCAGCAATAGTGGCTCTAGCCCTCCTTTGCCTGGGAGAGAGGAGCCACCACTGCTGCTCATCTGTCACATTGAAAGGAAGTTTTGGGGAATGTTTCTGAAATCTGTTCTTTCAGTATGATTTAGTTTGGTGTAAATGGCTTCACTGGCTATTGCCACCAAGCTACAACCCGATGGTGCTGTGTCTCTGCTCAACTGCTGAGCATTTGTACAGTTGCAATGAAATGTAAAATAGTCACAGCAGGAGAGCTGGAGAACATCTTGTTTCAGGTGACCTCCGGCTGGAGCTAGAGAACATCTCTAGTAAAAGAAGGGCTTTGGCTCAAATCTCTGCGTGTAGCAGACTGTGGTTTTGACCTCAGTGAACGTCTTTCCTTTGAACACTGGGTCAGGGAAGAATAGCTGCTATACCTTATTCTTCCACTTTGTGATGCCAGGCTTTTTTTCCTCTGCTTTTATACCATGTTCCTCAAATCATGTATTTTGCTGATCTGAAATTAATTTAATTTCAAAAGGTTGACAGAAATCTTTTTTTTCTGTTTCTGCTGCTGAACCAAAAAAAAATCAATGATTCTTACAGCTGCCATGGTGAGAACCCTCAGCTCACACTGCCATGCTCAGAGTCTAGGGACACCCAAAATGAAAGCAGCAACTTAAAAGGGAAAGAAACTAAAAGAGACCTCACCCAACTGCCATAGAGATAAGTATTGAGATTGCTGTTGACTGTAGTGATTCAGTAAAGAAATCTTTGTCCTTTATATTACAGGGAAGTTTACTATATAAGACATGCACCTCAGAAGCAAAACCAAACCTTTTGATGGGTGAAATAACTTTAGGAACAGATCTTTTAAAAATCATGCATTGACGACAATAAGATAAAGGGATAAAAACTGAAGGTGTGATTAAACAGATTAAGTCCAAACTTTGTTGCTTCTCTGAGAAAACAATGGAAATGAGCTTCAGTCAGGAAAAGATGTAAGAAGAACAGTGTTTCTTTTAAATAGGGTGTTAAATGCTGTGTTCTTACAATAACAGGCACAACATGGTGCTTTTAAACAGCTTAGTTAATAGAGGTTCCAGCACCTCTGCATTGTGTCACTTAGATACCATCATTGGCATGTTTTGCACACAAAAGAGCTACTCGAATGGAATTATTATTACTAATACCTAATTCCTACTAAAAACCCAACAATGCTTTTTATATGGGCAATTATTAATATAACTACTAGTTATCCTAGCATAAAACTAATATTACCACTACTATTAATAGCTACCTGCATTAAAAAAAAAAGTTGGGTTTTTAGATTTTTATTTTTTCAAAAGTCAATGGGGAAACCTTTTCTCCAAATGTTTTTATTAAAAAATATGGCAGAACTACTAAGATGTGGTACACTTCTCAGCTCAGCCTTGCTCTTGGCTCTCCCCAGGGTGCTCTGGGATCTGGGCAGGTGCTCAGACCCTCCCTGCTCAGTGCTTTGCTGACAGCAGTGCACTGCAGAAACCAAGTCATGGCTCTCTGTGCTTCTCTTGCTCACCCCTTTCCCAGTCAGCATGTGAAAAGGAGAGACGTCTTCTCCTCCTCCTTGCAGGCTCCAGCAATGAAGGTGTGTCTGGCTCTTGAGTGTGGATCTCCATCCAGCAAAGCTTTTAGGCACGCAGTTAATACATCCCCATTTAGAAAAGTGCAGATGTAGGTACATTTTGCCAAGCAAGACCTGGGAGCACACGCCAACTAAGGGACTTTGGTAAGTGCTTTGGTGAGCAGGGATGGGCAGCTGAGAGGGGACCGCAGAAAGGCAACAGCAAACGAGGAGGCGGGGCAGCACCGGTGGCATTGGAGCAACAGGAGCAAGGAGAGCTGAGTCAGGCCAGGACTCAGAAAAGCGTACTCCAATTTCAGTGCCTTTATTGGCTCTGGTATCACCTTTTCCAAGTCATTTCACTGTGCCATTAGAGTTAGTAATAGCAACCTCTTTGACTATATCCTTCTGAGATGTACACAAATGAAGAGCACATTGTGAAAGCCAAGTGTTAATGATGACACTTTTGGAGAAGTTACCTGGCTTCAGTGGCAATTTCCATTCTCTCTCTAGAACTTGCTTGAAATTCTTGACTCTGACCTTGGGGACACATCTGGGGCCTCACATCTTCCACTGCTTCACACTTTTGTAGTCAGGATCCCATTAGCTCAGGGCCAAGGAAAGAGACACAAGCCAGAGTAAAATGCTCAGCTCAAGGGCTCAGACTGATTCTCCAAACACCATGGGCAGATTTAAGTGCAGCTAAGGAAAAGTAACGCACAACCCCTCTGCTTGTGGCAAGCTGTGCGTGCCACATTCATGTGATCTAGCATCAATGCCTGCAGGGAAAACGGCAGCTTTCAGGCAAGTTAGTTTCAAGAATGTAAACAACTGAGTGTATAGGAAGGAAGGTGAGATTTCTGTTTCTGGGAGAAAAAATTAACAGGGTAAATAAAAGAGCAGATTGGCTGAAGAGCACAGCCTCTCAAGAGGCTCTCGGCACTGCCTGGGGCCAAACCCCAGCTCAGCAGAAGAGCAGGGCACGAATCCAGATGTTCATGTTGTCCCAGATTACATGCTCAGAGTACTCCCCAGTACCCAGGTAGCCATGACTGCTACTTACCTTTGGTGTATAGGCTGTAAATTTACTGGGGCGTTTGAAGCACTAGATTAAAATGTCTCTGATGATCTCAGTTTGGAAGCCCTTCTACTGCAAAATGTTTCACAGGAAAGTTTCTTTTGGGAGATGTACATACCAAAAAATTGCTAAAGACTGTATTGTTGAAGACAAATGTAAGAGTTGCTGTCATCTAAAATAAGCAGCTAGTGCACTTTGATGTACAGCAGAAACTTTTTGGATGTTACAAAAATAGCCCCTTGTATTAATCTGACAGGTCCAGCCCCCGCAGAGGTGTAAAAAGCCTTAGCACAAGCAAATGCCTTTTGATGACTTGCTGAGTCACTACATCACCAGCTCCTCACAGAAAGCTTTCACCTAAATGTGTACTGTATGCTTCACTAATTGCTGTGATGTGTAAAACAGGGTATGTGAGGATCATACAGGTTACAGGGTCTGGACTGTGAAGTTTAATTATAAGTTACAAAATCTCAGCATCATAAAGATTGTTTCCATTAGTGATCTGAGGCTTCTTACATCTTATTGCAAGATGTCTATGGCTTTAGCTCATCGAGTGCTTTCATTTTCCCTCAAGAATAGGAGAATTTCATCTTAAGAAACAAATTAAACAAATACTTTTTATACTAAATATGCTTAACCTAAAGCTTTCTCCTTATTATTTCATAAATGCCTTGAGATTATAGAGGCTCAGCTAGCTTAGTAAAGATGAATTGCATGTGATCCTGGGAATACAGCCATTGCATTAGTTATTCTTCCTTTCCATGGTGTTAGGCTTTTTGTAAATAATCTGCATGTTTAATCAATGGAGACTAATTAAGAAAAAGGAGCATGCTTTATTGTTGCATTAAAACCTGTTCATTGCCATAGGCAAGATGTCATCAATATTTCCAGCTGAAAATTACTACTTGCAATGTACATCATGGAGAATTTTACTGTAACCATTAAAAAAGCTAAAAGAATATTTTATCACTGGGTACAAACAGCCATATGCAGATTTACAACTATGTAAGCAAATGCATAATTCATACGTGTATACGATATTTTGGAAGAAAGGGATTATAATGAACTTGATTACTTCAAGGATCCCAAAAGACAGAAGAATCTCTTTAAACTACCTCCAGAGCAAGGCTGCTCTAAATAAGACCAGTCAAGTGCTAATATCAGTTATTCCACTGTAAGTATGTACTTTCTTTATTGACTTTAATGGATTTTTCCTTAATTCACAGTGGTAACAAAACAGTTACCAGTGCCCCAAACAGCTGATTTATATGCCAAATAGCACGGCAGAGTAAATGCCACTTAGAGCCAGATCTATCAACTTTTTTCATACAAACAATCACATTGATTTAAGTAGAATCAATCAAGTCAGCAGGATTCGGTCAGGCAGTGTCTCCATTAGCAATAGGAGCAGCACTGTGGGATGAAACAGCTTGTGCTGGGAGCCTGATGTCCATGCCAGTGGTATGGTGGAGAGAGGATGTTATTCCGGCTGAGCTCCTGCTTGGCCCCACAGTTACCCATTAGCAGCTGGAACGAGCACAGTAACTGGGAAATTCACTTCAGAAATGTTCTTATAAAAACAAGGATGTGGGCACATCCCCAGATGGCCACAAGCCTGCCAGTATCTCACACGCATCACCACAGTTTAGTGATGAAAAGGGGTTGGAGATCAGTCTTCCCAGGGCACCACAAGTGCTGGGTCATTCCCATGGCTGGACTTGTTCAGGAGACAGATGTGCTATGTACACTTAACCTGCTTAGAAACCTATACTGTGTGTGTATTTTGAGGTCCAGACTAATGGAGAAAGAAAGGCTCAGTGAAAGGGACATCCCTCAGTGAAAGGTGCCAAGGAGGAACTCAAGGGTGGACAAGAGTTTTACCTCCAACCAAAGGAAAGTGTTGTTTATTAACCAGTGAAGTGATAGAAATGATTCCTACTGCAGCTACCTAATACTTACGTATGTATGTAGGAGAAAAATTACTCAAATAAGCCCTCAACTAAGAGGGTGGCAGGAGTGTCTTCTGCAGAGAGGAGATGTTGCCCGGGACAATAACCCTGTGCAGATTCCCTAGGATACTTGAGCAATGAGATTGACTCTACTTACATGTGTTTTATCCTAACTGGATGATAACTAAGCCTTCTTCTCCATGGGGATAGTGGGCCTAAACCAAGGCCCATGGGACAGCCCGAGCTCCCCTGAGTCTTCTCCATGGCATCCTAGGGAAGGGACTGCACATTTCCATGTCCTGAGGTAGCGGCACAGACTATGTGTCCTGCAGGGCTGGACAGGCAGGGACATCCTTGGGAAATCCTAGGGAAAAGCTCGTGTGTCTGATGAATAGCAGAACATGGGGTGCTTGGGAGCCTTTGTCAGCGCTTGAATAAGGAATCTGTTTTCCTAGGGTATTTCCCAAGTGTATCCAATTGGTGTAGTCCTTCTGAATTGTAACAACTGCTAACTGATTTGCACAAAACAGCATCAGTTCAACTTAACTAGGATGTGCCCGAGGGAGACAGGGAGCCAAGTATGATTACATCGCTACAAATTCCTGATTGTTTACTCTTGCAATGCAGAAGGATCAAAATAAAATAGGGATATAGTAAAATCACCATCACTTGTTTAATAAGCTATTTTACATCACTTTTTTCCAGTATTATAAATGAGACAGCTGCTTTTCTTTGTATCTCAGTACTTATCCAGGGTGTATATCCCTGAGCACCTCTATCTGTTCCATGTTTCGTTGCTGAAATAATGATAGAGACAAGCCAGTGGAGCCACTCCAGTACCAGTACACAAAACAGTCACAGCTCTCAAGAAACACAGAAATCAAACAAATTCTTTTTCCGAAAAAAAGTATATACATATACACAAACTTTTTTTTTATCTTACTGCCTACTGTGACTCTTCAGAAAAGTTAATATATTGATTATTTTCACCAGGGACATGTCAATTATGTAATCAATGCATTTAGGTATTTCCAGCTGTGTTTCATTTCTCTGCTGTTTTTTTCAGCTCTTCTGCATTAGACCCAGCTAGAAAATACAACTCTGATGATATTTTGACTATTTGTGATTTATATGTCAAATCCACATTAAATTCCTTAAATTCTTTTCAAAACAGTTTTCAACTGATAGTGGAACCATTGGTCTGTGTTCTTAGGTAAGAAATTACTGCTTTAAGATAGTGTCTCAAATTCTAGATTTTTTTGCATCTCCTTTGAGGCGCCTCTTGAATAGCAGAAGTTTAGGCCAATTGATTACTCTGCCACTTTCTCAGGAGGTAATCTTGTTTCCTCCATCTTGTTATGGATTTTTAGCTGTTCAAGTAGTGTACTGTGTAGATGTAGAAGTACTCTTCTTTTCTTGGTAAAAATCTTTCAGCTTCTGGATGACTTGGTATCTGTCCTCATCAGACATGAGAGGTTTATACACTATAGATAGTACTGTAAATGCACAATAAATTGCAGTAGATGACTGAAGATACTTTGAAATCCAAAGTGTTGTTAAGATCCCCTGGGCTTTCTCAGGGCATCATGGGCACAACATCTCACCGGGGCAGTCTTCTGTGGGTGCGTAATTAAAAGCACAATGCATGGCTAACCTTAAAATCTAAGCCATTAGGAAAGTTTGTGCATATAAGGATTTGGTAGGCTGGGTCCTTCAAATGCTACCTATGATTTTGGAAGTATAATCAAAAATGATGAGCAGTGTATTAACAAGGTCAGGATGTACAATTTTTATTTTATTACTGCAATTTCTCCCCTAGCAGAAAGACTTCCATAGATCTGTACATACTGAGATGATAACTGATACAGTTTTATCTTTGATCTAATTAACTGTAATGATCTATAGGCATTTGTTTCTTAATTTTGCGTCTTCGTTCAGATATTTTTTAAGTAGCTAGATAAACATAGTGTTTAAAATTGCCCACTGATCAAAAGTGTTACTGGGTGCTTTCATTCTGACAAGACAGCAAAAAAATGCATCTTACTGACACAAAAATTCTTTGCTTGTTTATGCGTTCATTTATGTTCTGTCACTATTTCTCCTCTGTTAATCCTGTTTTTTTCATCTTCCTCCTTAATAATCCATTGAATCACTCACCTGGCTTTCAGAAAGTTCCCTGTCTGGATAAACTGAGACAGAAACCATTCACACTCTTCACATTACTGCCAATAATGAGATTATTTACAAATTATACTATTATGTGCGAGATCTCATTTGATTATACCTTAACTATTCTATTTTTCCCTCCCTACCTCACAGATGATGGAAATGCTTAAAACAAGTTAAGGTAGTATGACACAGACTAACGTAAGTGTGAGCATGGCATCCAGGGGACAAGCTGTGAAATGTTCGCGCGCTTCTGCTAAAATACATTGCATGGCTTTCTGCTGTTGTCTTGTGTTTCTGATGTTAGGCAGCATGTTCAGCAACATGTGTTTCATTTATATTCCTAGCTCAGCTTTGGGTTTGTGTAGCCTTAATATTCTGCCTTTTTCAGTAGCTTGTGGCAGCTGCTAGTGGCAAATCTGCAAGCTGTGTTTGTCATTCTTTGGTAGCCATCAGAAGTACCTGCTAGGATCAGGATCCCACTGGATATGATTGTTTAGAAATCTGAGGTAGAAATGTTGAAGTGTGTAATTCAAATGGGTCAGGAACAGAATCAGCCCTTCTGTGCTTGCTGGTGGAAAACAGCAGCTCCCAGTTTGCCTTTTCCAGAAGTCAAGGCTGATACCAGTGCAGCTGGCTCTGCTACAGCGTCTGTGCCTTCGCAATGTGAATGCTTTGTGACAACTCCTTTGTTGTCAAACTCTTGCTTCATGTGACAGATGACACTTTCAGATTACAAATGTTGTTTTCACAGTCTCTGTTAAAAAAAGACTATTTTTGATGCAGGCAAATATGATGTTTTCCTGTGTTTATATACTTCTTTTAAACTTAGCGTATGTAAAGCTTATGAAGGTGAGACCAATCACAGCAGCTTGAAACGTACTTATCCACACAGGTCTTCTGGTGCTGCCTATTACTGAGAGACAGAACTCAATTATTGCCTTCCTGGGTTTCTCTTCTCCCAGGATTGCCACTTATATTTTAAGCATGCTGGTAGGGGTTTTTTGTCATGAGGCTGGTCAAATATTGACCAGGTTGCCCAGCAAGGTAGTGTCACCTCCATCCTTGGAGATACTCAGAACTTGACTGGACATGACCCTGAGCAACCTGCTCTGGTTGAACCTTCTTTGAGAAGGGAATTGGAATACATGACCTCCTGAAGTCCATTCCTACTTACAGCTGTCAATGATTCTACAATTTCATGACTGCACAGGTGGGGATTAGAGTGAAGCCACTAAAATAACTTAAACTATGCTTTAAGCCATCATTCAAAAACAGATCACCATATATCAGTGTGCTGGTCACTGTTCCACTTTTCTGGATGATAAAATGGCAATTATCAAACTCTTGTTATTACTCTCAGTATACCCAGTTCAACCACTTGCAACTGAGCTTACACATGTAGGTATTTGGTGTATTTTCTTATCATGCAACAAAAATACGTGCTGAATAGCATGCGTTGTGTGAGAACAGGATGACTTATCAGAAACATCTCCACTTTTGAATTATTGGAGCTATGCCAGCTGACACTGACAGCTGTCTACATGATGTTTTTATAGCTCTTCTCAAGTTTCCCATGTAAGATCCCTACCTCTGTTCCTGAGACATTAATGATTAGACTGTCAGAGCTGAGAAAATCCACCTAGCAAGCAAGGTCACCTTCGCTGCTCTCAGTAACAAAGGAAAACGCCAGGCTAACGAGGCTCAGGAAGTCCTAATTAACGTCAATGGCAAACTCAAAGCCAGGGAAAAATAGGGCTGGCAAAATAATTCTCTCTAGAGCTAAGATTGTTTTTTGAAACCATTGTAAAAGAAGCCTGGAAGTTGTATTTTCAAATATGGTTAGTGCTGGGGACGGGTTGCAGAAAAGAAAGAGAATCAATGATGGGTTTGTGATTTCCCTGTCCCCTTCTTCTCAGTGAGTTCCTCCTAGCAGTCAGAGCCTCTGAGACTCAATCAAGTCCCCGAGACAGGAGCACTGTATATCTCTGTTCCCACCTGCCAAAAAGTCACCATGCTCCTGCTTCAGCTTGGCCCCTTCACTCGCCAAGAAAAGTGCCTCTTTGGGAATACTGGAGCCATGACACTTGCAGAGCTGGGCCACCCCACAACCTCACACCTCCTCCCCTTGCTGCCAGAAGATCCATCTTCACTCATCCTGCACAGCAAAACAAACAAGGACCAACATTTACCCACAGTTGTTGTGCATAAATAGATGCCCCACAGATCATTTTTTGTAGGAGGCATCTCACAGATCTGTGTCTAACACCACTTAGGGATGCTGAATTTGCCTTTCAGTTTTGTAAAATGAAATAGTCCCTCTTCACAAAGCACCCTGTTAAGCATTTTTGCTCCCATTTTCTTCCCTTAAACTACTCTTAGTCTGAAGTTCAGATTCCCTGAATTGGGCTAACCCCCCTGATTGTCACATCCCTCCTCTCAGTTCTCTGACCCCCATCACAGGTATGATACAACCAGCTGTCCCTCAGACACCCATATCTGGCAGAGAGCTGCTAAATTCTGCAACATTTCAGCCTATTCATTTGTATAATCTGGGTGTTTCATGCTGATCTCCTTACTCAGCCACCTCTTCTTTCTGTGTCAGCCCAGTGCTGCTGGAAGAAGCTTGGTTTCCCCACTGATTTCCTTCTATGGCAAGGATGTCTCCAACTCAGTTATCTTTTTTTGTAAGTGTGAGGGAGTAGTCCATAAATGAGAGTGGTTTTGTTTTCAGTGCCCATATGTGGATAATAGCACCTGCAACCATGTTTTAAATTCCAGAAAGAAATATTCAAATCAGACTTGATGAACAAAATTCCCACCACCTTTTAGCAGTGGGAGAGTAAAACAATTCCCTAAGGATACTGTGACTTTCTAGTGTTGGAAAGCCTTAGGGATATATTATTTAACAACATCATAAGTGACTCTGGTTTAATTAGCCTACCTTGGGATAAGGAGTGGTCTACATGACCCCTGAAGTTCTATCCTGTAGTTTTGTATGATTCTGTTATTTTTAATGATGTTAAGAGCCTTGGCCAGAAAATTTAATCACAGTTCTAAATTGCATGCGTGTCTAAGTGGACACAATTTTGCCAGTAAGAGAGGACAGACCTGAAGAACCACTGCAGACTGTTGAACGTCACCATCTCCCTCTTGACACATATGTACACAAGGGTGTAAGTCCACTGCACACTGCCTCTGCCTGCTAGTGTAACAACAGCCCAATTTACACACTTAGTCAACTCCAGCAGTGCCCACAGAGCCAGATATTGTGGCCCACTGGATCATGCTCTCATTTATTCCTCTGCAGACCCTATTGTCTCATCTGCTTTCCTCTTAGAGCCTCAGAGCATCCATCCTTCATGAAATCCTGTTACACAGTTACTTCCCCCAGTTACGTCAATTATGAGCAAATGACAGGAATAGTTTTTCTAATGACCTACAGCGCAGTTTTATTACTTGCACAAAGGTTAAATCCCTCAAAAAATTATTCACAGATTGCCATCATTGATCCAAATGATCACCTGTAATTTCATTCAAACTTCAGCCACATGGTCTCTGACCATGTCAGATTAGGAGACTGGTTTCTTGTCCTGGTGGCTTCTCTCTGAAGTGTTTCAGTAACAGGAACATGTGTCTTTGGATTTACCATGACACCCTCTGCACTTCCCAGGCAGGCACCTAGCTCCTCACATTGATGCTGGGTGGCCTTGAATATGTCCACACAGTCACTGTCTTGCTGCTTCATCAGCCCCACAGCAGCATTAAGCAAAAGCCAGTGCTCTCCAAAATGGTCACTGTCTGGCTTACTTGCCTACTGTTGGGTTTCCTCTGTTGCCTGTGTTTAGGTATTATCTGCACCACAGAGCTAGGCATGCCCTCATCAGGACATTTCTTGTCTCACATCCTAATCCCTGGCTGTCCTTAGCTGATAGATACTTATGCTAGCCTCTGTCATCTCCACAAGGTCTTCTGTCCTGACATTTCCACTTCACCCATCCCTCACTCATGCTGCTGTTGCAGTGCCACCACTGGGGTTCTGGGAACCATCCATAACAAAAAGGGTGCACACCACATCTTCTGCTGCCCCCATCTGCTGTTTTCAGCCACATGCTGATCCTCTCCAGTGTTGCCAACTTTGATCTCAAAGTCAGATTACTCAGGAAGTAAACAAGAATATAAGTGTTTATCACTGGACTAGTGTGTAGGCACAGCTCTCTTTTCCCAATGCCCATGTTGCTCACAACCCAAAAGAATGGTGCTTTTTAACTTTCAGCACAAACATACTCTACTCATTCATTTTTGAAAGTGTGTTCATGACTCAAGCAAGGAGTGCAGTCCCAGGCAGTGTCCCTGCCCCATCCAGAATATTAATATGGCTTCATGGGATGTGAAAGAGCTTTACGCAAATGGGAACTTGAGAGAGACACTGGACAGAGCCCAGCAAAGCACATTGTTTCCTGGAAGTGCATAACGAGCCCTAACGAATTCAGCAGAATGATCCATGGACTGAGAGGTGTGTTCCTAAGTGCTTTTCTGGCTGACAGCCACAGACCAACTTGCTCCTGAAAGCCCATGGGACAGCTGGGAAAGCAAAATCTGCCCAGTGGAATACCAGTGTCTCTCTTGCCCAAAGACTGCCCAACTTCCTGATGTGTGAAAATTGCAGAGTCTTTATCAAAGACATTGAAAAGCTCAGCAGACCTCAAGCTTTCCTTCCTTCAACAGAGCTCAGTTTTAATCCTTCATTAGGGCTGGCCAGCCTTTCTGCATCATGTGTCCCCAAAATACCAATGTTTGCTACAGCAAACAGCCACCAGTCAGACCATGAAGATCTGAAGAAGGACGACGATCTTCTTCATAGACAAGAGCAGGGTCCCACACTCACTGTGGAACACAGGTTGGCTGGGCTTGTGCTGATATCTGCAACCCCAAAGCCTGCCATAACACAGGGATGTTTTAGGTGGATGGTGTCAGTCTCATGGGAACCACAGTGCTTGGAAACCTGAGCTGAACCACTCATCAAACATAGCCAAAGGATCAGAAATTATCCACTGTCTTAAGGGTTGGATTTGCTGTATAATGTTGGCTTCCTTTATAGTGGTAGCATGTGATATCCCTTCTCTGCATTCAGACCACACAAAGAATTTAACAGGCACAAACCTAGACAGGCCAGGAGCCTCTCACAACCTGTCAATATGTTAACCTGGCAAGTTATTATACATGAGTTGAGCTAGAGCAGTCTCATGCTCTCGCACACACTGCTTTACCTGTCTTCCTGATGAACAGCTGTTTTGGATTTTCCAGTCATTCAACACACTTATCTGCAAGAACATTTTATTATTTCTTAAGATATATGCCCCTTTTGTAGTCCTATTGACTGACAATCATGATAGCACCATGAGACCTCAAGCACTCATCTTCTTAATCACAGGATTTTCAGCAGAAAATGATCCTCTGAAATTCAGACTAGAGACAAAAAAGACTCCATACTGGTGTCCATGGAACCAGCTTTTTTCTCATTACAGATTTCTGTTTCCTATTAAAATGTGCACTGAAAAATATACCTCTTGATATAGAAAACCATCTTCAATAGACTTGAAGTAGTGTAAAGGGTAATTAATAGGTTAATCCCATCTCTAACCTCTGTGACACAATTACAAACATTGCAAAACGCAAGAATATTCCCCTGCTGACAAATCTGATCTGTCATTAATTTTGGTCCTCACTAGAGAGGGAAGTGTGGTTAAAGGCCAGGAGAGCATGTACCTTTGCAACTCCCTTTGTCAGCCAGCAAAAAAAAAAAGGCGGGAAGGTTTTTTTTTCATTTTGGTGCTGGCTTGGGACACACAGAGCACCACTATCTGGGTGCCAAGGAAATGCAGAAAAAAGCAATTTCACTGAAATGAAGACATACAACTATCTTCAGTCTGTTATGTATTAAGGGGAGGGCAGTCATTCTCCAGAATGTCTGAAGCCAGCTCCGAAGGCAGAGCTCATATATTCTCAGAGGTGTTGAGCTCAGATCAGCTTTGAGGGGGAGAAAAATAAGCCTCCATCCAGTTCATGCCAGAGGAGATCTCAAGAAGTAAATCAAAGGACACTAGGGACAGATCTTTGGTAAAAGCATATCAAAACTCTGTTTAATTTGTTTGCACTCCTGTTGTAAAGCAGACTCAGCATAGACAATATGATCTACAAATGGAATATGTTACTAAATCAGGACACAGCTTACTGGAAGGATGAGTAATGATTTCATCTAAGGCATTATATCTTCCTATCAATAGCATATCTCTGTGGGGAGCATGCTCACCTCTAGCTGAAGATCATATAATCCTTGTAGGAAAGACTTTAGGGGCCTGCCTCAAGGACATAGCACACCAAGCCACCCAAAAAACAGTGGGTCAGATGGTCTCTTGTCGAGATCAGATGTGCATAGATATGTACAATTCATAGTATGCACAATATCCAGCACATAATCCCTTCAGTTTATAAAACTTGCTTCTGCCCAGATATGTGGGAAAGGGACACTTGGTTAGGACAGCAGAGAAAGGGGTGGTTATCCTGGATACTGAAATTACCATAGACACTGTGACCTCTGGGTCTGAGGCATCCCAGGCACACAGTCATGGGATTGGGGTGCAATACAGATTGCACCAAGTGAGCATGGATCACACACTGGGTGGTTCTGTGCCTGTACACCTCCATCCTGCTAAACTTTTGGACCAAATATATAAAATCCTCAAATGCTGCCCAGGCAACTTCTCTGAACAGAGCCAGATTAATGGGTTAATGGTTGGACTCAATGATCTTAGAGGTCTTTTCCAACCTTAATGATTCTATGATTCTAAGAGTACATGTAAATGGGGGCTGTACTGGGTTAAATATCAAAATCACAGAATCACAGAATGGGTAAGGTTGGAAGGGACCACAGTGAGTCATCAGGTCCAACCTTCCTGCTCAGGCTGTAGCTAAAACTGAGTGCCTTGTCTTATCTCACATGCCTAACCCTGCTTGATTGTAGTTGGTAAACCTATTAGCTTCTGCATCCAGGCAGCACCCTCAGTGCTGTTTTCCACATTATCACCATCTTCCCTCTTCTCTCCAGGCTGATGCTGTCATTTAATCCTGCAATTCCCTCAAAAGCATCCTACAAAATTATCTATTACTATTTGTTCCCACAGTAGAGCCCTGATAGCTTCATCCTCAGTTTCCATGACATTCTCTGTTCTGGCCCTCTTGATGCGCACCTTGTCTTCCCTCAAAATGTCACAACTAAGATCGATTCTGTGCTTCAATTCCTTAGCAAACCACACTAAATCATTTCATTTTCATCATCTTTGTCAAGTTTGTGGTCCAATCTTCCAAAAGTTTCCATAAAATCACCTCCATGGCTTTTGCTGCTTTTCTCCTCCTTTCCTCCGGGATGACTCATTTACGTTTTCTCCTCATAGCGCCTCCTTCTCCCATCTCAGGCCTCCTGCAAAACAAAACCTCCTCCCAGAGTGCCACCAAGGCAAATTTCAAATCATACCCGTTTTCAGGTTTTTCTCAGGTTTGAGACATTTTCAGGAAATCAGTCTTTTCTGTGCTGTTTTCAAGTCATCCTTTGACATCCCACCTACTACTCCTGCCTCTGGTGTTGAGGTGTTGCCTTCAATGGGACACATGCAGTAGCTTTCTTATAGTCCTCTGTGGAGATAAAGTATGGGCAGCTGGAGGAGGAATCAATGCTGTGATCCTGCCCAAGTTGGCCTTGCTTTAATTTACCTCAAAGTAAGCCAGAGTCAGTCTTCTTCTGCCATTTGTTTTTGTAGCAGGGGACCATCCTGGATTCAAAACATGCTTTTTGGGGAGGAGATGCAGCTGCTGCATGTTTCCTGCCTCCACTCTAAGTTATTAGAAATTCAGAGTATTTTAAATGCCTAGAAACAACCTGGCATTACATTAAAATTATATTGAGTTCCCTTTGGAAAGTGAAAAGAAATCCATGAATGAGGTTTGGATAGGGAAAGTGTCTGGGGATGTCTACGTCCAGATTTATTTTCTTCTTCTTTCCCAGCCAAAAAATAAAGGAAAGTGACACTATGACCACATGATACTGCCTCAGTAGACTCTCTTGAGCAAAGTTTAGCATACTACCCACCATCCAGAGGACATTCATTAACCTCTTCCTTGTGTGTGGTGTTTGAGCTGGGTATGAGTCTTAAAAATATTTGCTGTATCCAAGCAGCTATTTCAGCTCTCTGATTTACAAAAAATTATTTGCCCAACAGCAGCTGCCTCTGAAGTAGTTCGTAATTAATACATCCATTTTCAGATTCCTTAAAGACAACATTCATAACAGACTAGAAAGATCAGAGATGCCACAAAGATTTCTAAATAACAAGAATTAGTTGTGATTAAATAGATCATTGTAGAGTGACAGACTTGTCAATTACATATCAAAGTTAATAAACAAGAAAGAAAAAGAGTACTGATGATTTAAGAAAGCATATACAATAGCAATTCATTAAAGTCTGCAACCCAGAGTGCTTTTAGGTGGCTGGCAATTTTGAGTGCCCTGCAATAGACTTAAAAGGTTATATTTTTGGTTTTAGTTTTTTTGGTTTGGTTTTGGGGTTTGGTTTTTTTGGTTTTTTTGGTTTTGTTTTGTTTTGTTTTGGGTTTTTTTTTAAGATGAAGATGCTACAAAAATTGCATCCAAAATTACAGGGTTTGAAAAGGCTAAATCTATTTTACCAAAGTCACCCATGATGGACATTATATCCTGCAGCAAAAACTGTCAAGTCATTTGTATTACGTTTTCAATTATGTTGCAAAATATGCACAAGTCATAACTTAACTGCATTGCTTGTAAATTTTATGTCTAATTAATTATAAGTTGTATAAAATATTATGATGCTCCATTCACATGATTAGAATTTAATTAATTTGTAGTTTACATGCCCCTAATAATGAATGTTTCTCCAGGATCTTGGTCTAGAGGCTTTTCATCAGCTTTAAAGGGAACTCTGTCACTGACAGTGGTAAAGTTTACTGAGTCCTACAAAAACAGTCTGCTTCACATAAGCTTTCATAAGCATGTTATATGAAAGTTGACAGGCAGTATTTATAGACTGTGTGAGGGAAAGCACAGGTAACACTCAGACTCCCTTGAAAAACCTATGAACCAGGTAGCAACTTGCCACTGCTGGCCTGGGGTTTCACCATAGTACAGTAAATAGCCAATGTTACTTCCCAGGTAGAAAATTAAACACAAAAAATCATCCAAGTTGACTGAGTATACTGCATCTCAGTGATGTGTGGGGTGTGACAGTTTCCTCTTCCTACCTGTTGGTTTAGGAACTGGTTTTCTAATTAGAGCATCCTGAAGATTTATTCCAGCCTCTTTTCAGGAACAGTGAACTCAGTCAGACAAATGTGTTTTTAAACACTCTCTGATAGAAGCATCTTTAAAAAACATTAATACTGTGCTCAGAAGAATAAAAAACAGGGACCATATATATCCTCTGGCTGATAAACACTGCCATTTTAGAATATTACAGTCACATTTCTTGCTAAGGGTACCATCTGTCTGGAGGACAGATAGGTAACTTGACCATTTACCCAGATAGTCAGGAATCATCATTTTCCTGTTGTTCCTCATCATCCATGATACTACAAAAAGGTGCAGCAAACTGTTTCCTTGAATTGCAGAAAGTCTCCCCCTCTGCTTTAGCATGGGGCACACACAAGATCACTGTAAGCCATGCTGCTGGGGTTGAGGGACCAGCCTTTTTTCCCTTCTAAACCTGAAGCCACACGCACCACTTGAAAAATTAACGACTGACTGGGTGAATGTTGTCGGGGGGTGTGGATTTTGAAGTGAGGTCAGTGCTTATTCACCCTCGGGAGAGGAAGGTGGCTTGGTGGCTGACACAGTGCCTTGGCTGCAGGTTCAGGACAGTGGGGCAGCCATGTCCTGTGTGACCTGGACTTCACTTGCCTGTAGTTCCCCCTCTGGGATTATATGTGCTAAAAGGAACTGGTTGGACATATTAGATAACAGATGGACTTGCAGGGCCCTTACATGAACCATGTCTGTAGAGCTCCCTAAGTCCCCATGACACATGGCATGTAATTTTGGGGAAACATCCCTATGGATTTCCCTGCCCTGCCCTGTCCTACATATCCAGAAAAAAGGTATGGACCTCTGGCCAAACCTCACACATGAAAGGTGCGAACTTTATTTTCACACCTGCCTGTTCCTGGGCTCCTTTGGCCATTGTGGACCTGTCCTTTCACATGCCCTCATACTCCCATCGACCCTGTACTTGTCTCATTACATATTTATACCATCACAGTAATGCCTCTTTACTCTACCCCATCACAGAGCAAGAGCTCCCAAGAGTGTTGGCTCAACACAACATCCTTAGTTCACAAGCCTAGCCCAGGTCACTCTCACTCCCAACACTGTGTCACTTCTTTCTCGTGCAGTAGAGATCTCTGTTTTACTGCCATGCACAACTCACAGATTTATTTGCCAGAGTTATTAAATATATATAAGCTGGCACAACAACCGGTTTCCACCAAGGCTGCAGGAAAAGAGGCTGCAACTTTCTATCAGAGCCACAAGCTCCATGAGAAAACAGAAGGTTCCACATGAGGGAAGCACGGCACATAATCACTTAATAAAAACAACCCAAGCCCACCAGGGAACTGGCAGAATTTACAGGCATTGTGCTGGGAGCAGAAATCCAGCCCTTGTGGTCAGCACAGCACCATTAGCAAACACACAGAGCAGTTAATATTTTGAGGTTGTTTTAGCTATATTTGTGTACCTTGATAGGTGACATTTCCAAGACACTACGAGTCTCTGCTGAGTTGGACCTAATATGAATAGTGAACTTGCAGCTGAGCTTTGAAAAATCCTTACATCAGAGAGAAATAAAGAAGTTAAGTTTGCAGAGTCATTTATGCAGGGAAGGTTATTCCTCAAAGCTTTTATCAGCCTTCCAGTCCCCTTCAACCAGAGACAAACGCCTTGTGCTACCACTACACAAAGTAGACCTGGAAACCTACCTCTGCCTTCACCAAGGGTCAGCTTCCTGCCTTTTCCCAAGTCTATTTTCTCATTTGTTTCTGTTAGCGCAGGTAAACGTGGGTGGGAGTTTTCTCCTGGGTGATGTTCTCAGCAGGTACAACTTCCTGTGGAGTTTTGTTCTCGGTGGTTCCCTGGCCATCAGGCTTTCAACTATAGGGATGCCCATATGATCTCTTTCTTGATGGCGCTCCAGCAAGGAGAGCCAAAATCCTGCAGAGCAGTCGTCACTGTCCCTATTCCCAGGCACACTACTGAGGGCTGTAGGTAAGATGATAGCCAGAGCCAGGCCTGCAAAGGGATAAATGGAGTCATTTGAAACAGTGAGGTAGGAGCTGAACAACAGATTTCATTAAAGTCATACCTAGAGCTACTGGTGACTCAGATGGATGTGCTGACAACAGCTGTAAGGGGAGCTGAAAAAGCTCATGAATGACATCTGTGTAAATAGGTATCTCTGAGACCCCTGCAGACAGTTTAAGGTAGGGAAATTCCTGCTGGCCACATATGGAAAAAACCTGTGGGCTTGGAGCCCTACTGCAAAAGCCACTGAGACCAAACTCTCTTCCCCAGCACTGTCCTTGCCCAGCTCTTCATCACAAGGAGTACAGGGAAAGCCCTGTAATTCTTAAAGCTGCTGCAACCCAGAATGAGACAAATGGAGGGAAAAATGTACTAAACAGTTGTTTTGGCAGCTGATTGTTTTTGGTTTCTTAGCAACTGTGTGAAGAGAAGCTGCTTGAGATCTGAGCTGTCTGGTCAAATCCAGCAGGCATCCCTCTATGAAGGACAGCTCTCCTCCTCTCTGCTCATCCACAAAGGGAAATGGCAGAAGCCCTCCCACAGCAGGGAAGGTGGCAAACAAGCCCACCAAATCAGACAAACAAGATTGGCCCCTTGTCCTTCTCTCCACTGAGGGACAAAAGGACTAGGTGCCCATCAGACTCCTCATGTGTGGTTCCTCCAGACGTGGAAATCTTGTTTGGGATTGGACTGCTTTTTATTTTAAAGAGAATGGAAAGGACAAGGAAATCTTGCACTTATAGCTGCAATCAGTGACATTCCCAAGTTGCACCCAAAATAGGAACCATGGAAGAGAAGTCAGCCTCTTCTGTGCCTCAGTGTCATAGCCAAGCTGGAGGGGTACCGGAGGACATTCCTGCAGCTCCAACCATCAGCCACTCCAATGCTGCAAATTAAAAATTAGACTGACGGCTTTGTGCAGTGGGAGCCCAGTGTCCTCCTGCACAAGACATTCACCTCCCCTCCTGGCAATGCAGGTGGCTCAGTTACAGCACCCTTCACAGGTTTTGGTCACTGCTGTTGAGTGCATGAAAAGCTGTTTATGTCAGTTTTCCCTGGGATCAGCAGTGTCAGTCTCTCGTAAGTCCCTTTAGTCCACAGAGAGAAAGGGCTGATTTTACCAGTTTCAGATCTCTGTGAGTGTCTCAGCTGAAGGAGTTTTCAGCAGTGGTGCAGGATTTGTGTGGGTCTTGGTATAAGAACAGCCATTTCATTGTTTTGGTTTTATGGGACAGTGTTTAATTCATGCCTGTTACTGACATACTGGCCATGCTTATTGCTAATAGCTTATTTCCATCCATACTAACGCTATCTCATTCAGTCAGATATAAGTAGGAGGATGCTGACCTGTAGTTAATCCTACATGTCCCTGACTGTTAATTTAATGACTATTAAATATTAATGGGAGCAGAGAATGCAAGTCAGATTACCTTTTCAACAGCTTAGTGCTCCTGTCACCAGGCTACAATGTCATCCTTGATCTTGCTTTTTTTATTCCCTTTCTCCTAGTTTCGTTTACAGGACAAAGAAAGATGCATTTTAGAGAACACTTTGCGGTCAGGCAGCTATTGCAAGGATTAGGGCTGTACCAGGATCTCCCAGCTCCTAGGCGGATGTTCCAACCACCACGCTGTTGGATGAAAAAGGGGTGTGGATTTTTGTCCAGACTTAGGAAAGGCCCCTACACCCCAGCTCAGTGGCTATGCTGGAGAAGGGGAGAATGCACACAAACACAGACACCCGCGACCTAGATCCCCATCCTGATGCTGTGAAAAAAATAATTCAGTGTTCAAGGAGAGATGGGAAGGGTGTCTGGTGGTTACAGTCCCACCCAGGGCATGGAAGCGCTGGTCATGGATCTACTAGGATCTACCTATGCATATTTCATTAAACAAACTATGGTCTAGTACTGAGGGTGGACCCAGAGTCTCCGGTGCAAACCTTCCACACTGCAGTGCCATGTGCCCTGTTGTGTTCCCAGCTTGGTGGTAGAAAAATTCTCCTGACTAGTCTGGAGTACAGAAGTGAATCAACCTTCTAGAGGAGAGAGCTGAACATCACTCTTCCAATTCCTGTTGAGCATTATCATGCCTTGATTCTCACAGGAAGCATCATTACTTCTGGTTATGCTTCAGAAAAAGAAAGCCATGTCCCCCACGTTACCAACCAGAGAACATTTCATTTTCAAGCCTCTTAAATTTTCAGACAGTGGGAGACAGTGGTGGTGGTGTAAAGATCTTTTTCTCTACATCTTTCCATGACTTTTTTTCTCATGGTATTTTCTTTTGATTCAGGCAGTTGTGATTGCATCCATGTCTAACTGCTGGAGATATTTGTGCTTAGATCTATGTATCTTCATATGATTATATTTTCCTGATTAGAAAGCTAATGAGATAAAGCAGAAATCAATCATAGTAGCTGGGCTTGAACTGCATTAATACTTAATATTACCTTTTACTATTGTAATTATTACTTATTTACTTTTTTAATTGCTATGTGGTTTACTTATCTCTATGAGAGATGTTTCTCAAGAGTATCTTTCTGACTATAGTGTTTTATTTTTACAGAAAAATGCAGGCATTTAGTGAGATGGAAATTACTTCCTTATTATTTAAAATTAATTCAGCCTGTCAAAATGAACTCATTGCCATGCACAGTGCTTCCTTTTTAATTCAGTCTCAGCTTTTCTAGCAATTGAAATTCTGTGCTGAGATGATGTACATAGCAGGCTTTTTATACATATTAAACCCTACATATTAGGAGGATTAAGGCCACATATACATTTTAGAATAGGGCACATAATTATGAAACAAGTTTTGCAGCAGGGATAAAAGACTGTCAGTTTTTCCATTGGTTTTGTAAACTGCTTTGCTAGCCAGAAATGAAGCTGCAAGAATGCCTGATGGGAATAAAAGGGACTCTGTTGCCTGCTCCTTCAGGACTCTAAATTTTGCTAAATCAGGACCAAAGTAGAGAAAATATTTGCATATAAATAATTGGGATGCCAGTGCTCCCTCCTTTTCTCTTCTTAGAATAAAAAAGAAGAGAATGGAAAGCAGAAAAGGACAGGGGAGATTGAAACTTGTGATGGGTATAGGAAGAGAAAACCTTAATAAATAGGAGAAAATTGCCTGTCACCTGCAGAGGAAGAAATGAAAATAAGGGGGGAAGGGAGAGAAGTTTCTGACAGGAGCATCCTGATGTTTGTTTGGGCCCACAGGAGTTTCTTCATGATCAAGGATCAATTAGGACAGGAAGGGAGGCAGAAAAGGCAGCTTTAAAAGGTCTTCATACTTCCCATTCTCTCCTCTGAGCCGCTCTCACTTCCTGCTGCATTCCCTCTTCAGAGCAGCTGAACATGCTTGCGGCAGAAGTTCAGTCCTCTGGAGTCACAACAGTGTGTGAGGAAACATCCCATCGGTTCACCTGCCCTGGGCTAGTGTCCTGGTCACACTCCCTGAAAAAAAGGAAAAAAGGAAAATCCTTGCTTGGGAAGGCACCTGAAAAGATTGCCACTCCCATAATAAGAAGATGACAGTGGAAATTATTTTTCCATTCACCAACTGAATCAAAAAGTAATTAAAAAATTTCAGTCAGTGTGGGCATACCACAAACAAGACTTTCAGGGTTACTCGTATCTCCAAGAGGGAGGATGTGGGGACCAATATACATGGCAGTGTGATCTCAGTCCTTGTGAAGGTGATGGAGCAAATAATCCTGGAAATTAGTTCCAAACACAAAGGGCAAGAAGCTGATTGGAAGTATTCATCAGGGATTTACAAAGGGGAAATCACACCTGACAAAACCTGAAAACCTTGTACAGTGATGTGACTGCCTCAGTGGTCAAGGGAAAAGCAGTGGACATTGTTTATCTTGATTTTATCTGGGATTTTGACCATTTTTGCCACAAACTGATGAAGTGTGGACTAAATAACTAGACAGTGAGGTGGACCGAAAAGTGACTGAACTGCCAGATGTAAAGGACTGTGATCAGTGGTACAAAATCCATCTGGATGACTCAGCAGATTAAAAACTGGGAGAAGTGTTTATGCACTAGGGGATTGTGCTGCTATCCAGAGAAACCTCAACAGGCTGGAGAAGTGGGAGGACTGGAACCTTGTGAAGTTGGGAAACCCCATGTCCCACACCTTGGGAGGAACAAACCCAGGCTCAGTAGGGACCTTGTCAGTGTATATAAATACCTGATGGAGTCCAGTAAAGGAGATAGAACCAGACTCTTCTTGGCAGGGCCTAGGGACTGCATAAGACACAACAGACAAACTGACATGCAGGAAATTTCATTTAAACTTAGGAAAACCCAGTGTGCATGGTCAAGCATTGGAACAGGCTGCCAGAGAGGTGGTAGAGTCTCCATCCTTGAAGATACTGAAAATCTGACTGGACATGGGACTGAGTGGCCTGACCCTCTGAACAGTGGTGTAGGACCAGGTATCCCAGAGGTCCCTGTCAACCTCTACAGTTTTATGAGTCTGTGACACCAAGACAAGAAAACAGCAGGCAACTGGCAGGTAGAAAATATGAATTTTCATTTAATGGTTTGCAACAAAAAGCTGGTAAGAAACAAGGGGTTGGACTTGCCAGAGAGATGCAGTGGTGAGCAGGGGGATCACCACTGTGACAAGGGAGGTGTTACAGCATACCCCACATACAGGTAAATCACAGAGGTAGTGGGAAGTATCTCCCACTAACACTGTCTTACTAAGAGCTGATGCAAATAAAGGTCTGTAAAACAAAGCCCAGTGGCAGGAGCAGCCAGCTTCAAACCCAAATCTCTTCAAACCCATCCCAAAACAAGCTCCCTTGGCCGTGGACACCAGTGCGTAATTACACATTCAACACAGTTCTTATGAAGAACAGCTGAGGGAGATGGGCTGGAGAAAAGAAAAGAAGGCTCAGGGGAGACCTTATCTCCCTCTAGAACTATCTGAAAGGAGGAGCAAGTAACAAGTGAAAGGATGAGAGGAAATGTCCTCAAGTTGCACCAGAGGAGGTTTAGATTATGTATGAGGAAAAAAATTTTCACTGAAAGGCTGGTCAGGCATTGGAACAGGCTGCCCAGGGAAATGGTAGAAACACTCTGAAAGTGTTCAGAAGATGTGTGGACAAGGCACCTACCTATGGACATGATTGAGTGGTGAACATGGTGATGCTGGGTGAATGGTTGGAGTTGATGACCTTAGAGGTCTTTCCCAACCTTAACGATTCTATGATTCTGATTCCCTATCCCTGGAATCCAAAACCTCAACAACTGCAGATGTGCTTTAATTTGCGCTACTTTGGTACTGCTAAAGTGCCAAAACTGTGTGGATAAGAGACCATGAGAAGAAATCAGAGACTTCTTTTCTCCTGTGCTCAGAGCCTTCTTTGTTCCACCAGCTGTGGCATTTCTCCAGCAACACATGCAAGGTGGGAAGCAAACCTGGGCTCTTATATCCCTCTCTGTGCTTTGTTTCAAGTGTTTGCAATTAGCTAAGGATCCTGAGACCAAACTTTTTTGGGACAGAAAGGTGTTGGGTTTTGCAGATTTAACACAAATTACTGTGAAACATCAGGAGCATTTTATAGATAAGGTTTCTGAGGTTAAACAGACTGTGTTTTAATTTAAAATATTTCATCTGTGCATTGCAAAACAATATAGAAAAAACACCACATTTTTCAGATAAACTTGGAGATTTTAATATTTTTAATGAAGTCTGATAACTTCAAAATATTGTTTAATGAAGGAACCTAAACCCGAGAAATTATTTTTTCTTTTTGAACATTTAATAATGGTTTCTGACATATTCCAATTTTGCACTGTTTTGAATTATGTTACAAGTAGCAGTAATTAATTCTCTTAGTAATGCCACCTATTTTGAAATCACCAGTACTGCTGTGAGTGAGCGGGTAACTCTAAGTACCGCAGTCCCCTCTAGTGGGGAAAATCAGACCACGCTGATTTTGCAGGACCTGCTGGATTAGCACTGGCTGGATGTAAAAGCTTTGTGTTTCCCCCAAATGTCCTGAGGACTCCG
Organism: Platyrinchus mystaceus; assembly: GCA_035041135.1. NCBI lineage: Eukaryota > Metazoa > Chordata > Aves > Passeriformes > Tyrannidae > Platyrinchus > Platyrinchus mystaceus. Next base: position 12,475,673 of record JAWWLV010000045.1, read on the forward strand.
AGTCGACTTTATCTTTTTATGGTTTGTTATTTATTTATGGTATGTTGTTTTCTTCTGCAGGAGAGAGGGATATGTGAGGCTCAGGTTCAGTTCCTACTTGTGAACCTACTTGTAATTCCCTACATGCCCTCCAAATCCTCTTGCTAAAAACCAAAAAGTTTTGCTTGAAATACCTAATTTCCACAAAACATTTTGGAAGGTAATTTTTTGCTTCAAAAGGAAACCAGGTGATTCATGAAGGACAAGTTCAACAGAGATCACCGTCCAGTTCCTGGCTCAGCAGCTCATCTAAACCCATTTCAAAATCCTTATGCACTGGAATTTTCTGATTCAAAACTATGACCTTGTAATATTCCCCTGTTCTGGGAGCAAGAAGAAGTGATATTTAGGTTTTAGGAAGCCACTACCATCAATATAATAAAGAATACCCCCTCCCCCAAGAACCATTTGTTACAATTCTGTTATGCTGCAGCTCTGAGAGAGAACTGTGTCTAATGCCCCACATCCCTTTTTATTTTTCTCTTACATAATTGTGGTCATGTTTTTAATTAAGTTAAAATAGGATATTGCACTGAGCTCTTCAGCAGCTTCTGAATTTTGTGATCTATCCCATCAATTGACTGAAATCAGAGCACTGTCTCTGCTGGTACCATGTGCACTGAGTGCAAGCGACAGATATTTGCATGAACGAATTTATCTCTTAAAAATATTTCTTCTTGACTGAAGAATAAATTGCCTTTATCCTAATGTGGTAGGTAATGAATTGCATTTAAAATGTGTTTATTTTTAGCAAACAAATGCTAATGGCAGCTTGCTGTTAAAAATAGACAGTACAGTTGGCACAGAAATAAGGGCTGGGGAATTGTTCTTCCCTGATCAGTGGAAGTGCCCTCTGTGTAAGTCACCTGGGGAGAAAACATGATGTTCCTATGGAATTTAGTCCTTCCAACTGGGGAGACAGTGAACAGCAAGTCACCACTGTCACCTGAGCCCTGCTTTACAAATAGCCCCTGCAGTCCAGTCTCCTCATGGGGCTGTCGTACCTCCTGTGGGGGCAAAGGGTATAAGATGGACATGGTGCATTTTTCTGTTCCTCTCTCCCTGTTGGATGTCAGTGGGTGCAATAGGGAGATTTTATGTTCCTCTGGCTATGCCTGGCTGCAGGGAGCAGGGGAATATTGGTGGGGGGAGCAACACAGCATCACCAACTCCCACTCCTCTCTCAGCAGCTGCCTCTTTGGCCAAGAGGCTTTATCCTGGACAGGGTTTTCCTAATGTCTGTGAAATTTCCCTGGCTGCACTTTGAAGTGCATTACCTGTCACATTCCCAGAGAGAATGATTTATTCCCTTCCTTTTGGCAGCAGCTTTTTTCATAGTTAAGAGCATTATGTCCAGTAAGTCTCCTTTCCTCTAGACTAAACAGATCAATTGCCCATATTTTCTTGTACATTAAGAGTTCCAAGGCTTCTGACACTCTTGTTGCTCCACTCTTATCTTTACCAAGTCGGTCCGCTTTTCTCTTACAGTCTACTGCCAAAAAAACCAACCATGCAGCTGAGGCCTCGCTGAGCAGCCTGGTAGACTCACTTTGCACATCTTGCAGATAAATTTTCTTGCTTGTTCATAATGGAAGGGTATTTGCCTGTTTTTCACAATGGAAGGGCCCCAGGTACTCATGTGGTCAGTTGGTCCCTAATTTTTATTTTGTACAACTCCTTCTTTTGCCCATGCATTTATTGCTATTGAATTATGTCCTATTTTTTGGACCATTTCTCTAATTCATTTTAAATGTTGAATACTGTTTCTGTCCTACAACACACTTGGAGCCCCTCCTGAATAGCTGTGACCTACATATGGAGGACATCCTCTATTCCGTTGGAGATCCTCTTTTCCACTGTCTTAAGTGGTTAAGGAAAGTATTTTAATAACATCAGATCTGTGACAGATGCCCATGAAACTCTAATAAATGCAGTCCTTCAGCTGGAGACTGAACCACTAATCACCAGTCTAACAGTATGTTTCCAAGAAGTTTATTTTCATAGCATCTTACCTAAATAATGTTTCCTAAATGCTATGAGAATGCTTTTCAGATTTTTCAGATTCATGGTTCAACTCTTTTAGTAATCTGGCTTATAGAAGTGGAAAACATATAACCTTCCAAGCACACAGGGGCTACATCAACTAGTGTTCAGCAAATACTTGTTCTGTACTTTCACTGGGTTTTTTTTTCATTTCATCCAACACTGATGGGGCTGCTGCAATACAAGGGCTGGTCTTCTCACCTCATTTTAATTCCTGGGTGAAGTATTAAAGTGCCAGTTCTGGTAATTTGGTTACCAGAGAGACATACAGGTCTAGCTGCACCATCCAAATCTCCAAGGTGTGGCAAACGATGCCTGGGAGCAACTCAGCTGCGAAGCTGTGCTGGACTCCTGCTGTCAGCCCTGGTCATATCAGCACTCCCCTCCCTTGGAAAAGAGGTGGTCTTTTTGCTTGCAAGTGTTGTCTTACGATTCTCAGCACTCCTGAGGTTGGATCTGCCCTGGAAATAGTTACATGCTGCATCATGGAAGAGCTTGCCTATGCCTCTCAAGCCACACAAAGGCTATGTTCTTCAGCTTCCAGTGAAATATCCTAAAGCACATCTGCTGCCCTGCACCATTCATCCCCTCTCGAGCAGGGACCCAGTGAGTTTTCCAGGACTGGAAGTTATGGAGACCAGGCAGACCCCCTCAATGGCAGCTGAGACGGTGAACTCCCTACTCTCAGGGCTGAATGTCTGCCAGCCTCCAACATGTCCTTGCACTGGGGTTCCTCTGGCCCCAGATAATTTTGCATTGAAGCACACTGTTACACAGTTAGAAAGGAGTCTCACCACATTAGAAAGAAAGGGGTGGTGTTAGCTTTTCTGTGAGAAGTTTTCAGTCACAGACTGAAGTGTTTGTTCTAGAAGTGAAGATATGACACAATTCTGCTTGTACAGGCTCAAGTCAGGAGACTGGCAGCTGCCACCACTTCACTGCAGAAGCACAAGCCTTGTATGAGACACAACCCTTACTGAAGAGATTATAAATCTAATTTTGAACATTATTTTCCAGATTTTGCTTGAAAGGTAGATTGAAATAGGGCAGCATCCCCTTCTTCCTGCCGAAAGATCTTACATACAGAGCTCTAGACAAAAAATGCTGCCTTCATTTGGCAGAAAGAACCTAGTTTTCATGGAGGACCAGATAAGAAAGCTCAGTCTAAGTTGTTGCTAGTTGAAAATTACCTAAAGAGACCAAAAATTATAAGCTTAACCAGGGAAATTTCAAAATCCTGAAAAAAAGTCTAGTAAATAGTATTTATTTCATACATGATCGAGAAAAGGTTCTTATCGTGGAGAAAAAAAACCCAATGGGCAGTCCTTGATTATCTTCAGTGCTTCGCATTAGAATATGATCTGAGGAGTTGATTTGGTTCTACTGGGTCAAAAAAGAACCAGAAAGGTCCAGAAGGGTTTTCAGCAGATGTAGATTTTAACAAGAAACATGGCTGAGAGCCTAGATAAAAAGGACTAATTAAACTAAAGTAGAACTGATTCTTTATTTATAGGCTTTAGCATTTCCTGGGACCAAGCCCATTACTCCTTAATTTTAGACTACAACCTAAACTGGGGTTATAACAATTAAAAGTAATGCCATGTGTTTCATTAGCAGGTAACATGAAGAATCAGTATTTTATGACCTGTCACATATTTGAGTCATCTGTCATGTTTTATCCTTAGATGTTGAAGTTATTTGACAGCTCTAAAATAGAAGGAAGCAAAACAGAAAAAAAGTTTTTTTGCTGGTGTCACACTGTCAGACAAATTTAACAGGTAATAGTCTACAACAGGCAATTAAAACACATTGGTCTCTTATTACAGAACAAATTTTAAGCTGTGGGACCTTAGGGAAATGCATCTCATAAATGTGCTATTTTTCTATAAGAAGACAGCACAAACTATACTTTCCCTGCATTTAAAAAAAAAAAAAGAAGTAGAAATGCTGCTACTTCGCAATGCGCAGATGAATAGATGAATACTGATTTGGGGACCTTACATAACAGGGAAGCAGAAAGATCCACCTGCAAAACCTCAACACTTGTCTTCTGCTGGGGTGCAGCTGCTGAGTCCCCAAATACCAGAGTCAGTGGAACCACAGACCTATGTGGGAACATACCCATATGAAAGATACAGTCTATCTGTTGTCCAGATAAAAAGCATAGCAAAGGGAGGAGATTAGAGCATATAAAGAGGAGGAAGGGATGAATGTGAAATGCCTGTGGAGTTACCTACAGGTTTAGAAATGTCATGACTGCTCACTGCTTTTTTGTTTTTCAAGTTCCAACCCTGAATCATATGTTGTACTTGAATTTCAGCTTTAAAAAAGAAAAAAATAACTAAACAACAACACCCATCCCCCCCCCCCAAAAAAAAAAAAACCCTTCTGCTCATCATAATTGCAAAGAAAACCACTAGGTCTCAGGAAATAAGAAAGAAATCAGGCTTTTCAGGAGCTCATGTTTGTATGTCTCCCTGGTTTTTGAAGGTTTGTGGTTCATTAACTCTTTCTGGAAAACAAGGACTATTTCATGAGCAGTGCTAGCAGGATGGGTCTTCCCTCTCTTCTAGTCTTTTGTTCCTAGTGTGGAACAAAAAAGGAGACATTTTCATTTTTATGTGTTTCTGTAGGTGGGTAGTCTAAAAGAGTCAGTTTCCAAAGTAGCCAAGACCTTGTTTATCAGAGCATTTTCTTTCATTTTCCACATGCCCCTAGAATAGCTCCTTTTATATGTTTAAAAAGAGGTACCCAAGAAGATTTCAGTCTCAACAAATTGGTATTTTGCACTGAAAATTCCTTCAATATGAAATTCCTGTGGGCAATACCAGGAAAGTACAGGAGAGTGAAGAAATCTGAACTTCAGCTTTTTTTTCCTGTCTCCAATCAATCTGAGACTTTGCTAGCAGTGGGTTTTGAGGATTACGTCAGAGAAGAAAGAGGATGGACACATGATGATATAAGGATTGTAGGAATGACCACCAAACTCATCTCCAGGGTTCAGTGACCCATCGCTTTGGGAACATCATGAAACAACCACATTTACCTAACTACAACCACAGCTGCTGCTTCCCACAGTGTTGCCCACATGGAGTGAGCCACTGCACTGCCACAGGTGCTCGATCCATGGCACCAGGTGCTCAGCAGCGTCTCCCAGAGACAGCCCAAGACGGGCACCGGGCCACCTGTCCCTGGTCTCCATAACAGAGGCTCAACTGCCTTATCAGGCACATCGGGGAAAAAAAGGAGGTTTTCTTTTTCTTTGAGTTCTGCTTATTTTTAAATTTGCCAAGACTGATGCAGCACTCAGCTCGCCCTGGCTGCAGGGACTTTGCCGCCAGCAGTGCCCTGCCCTGTGGTCTGAGAAACCCAGGCAGCCTCTGCTCTTCCCCAGGGCTGGGGCGATCTGAGAGGATGTGACCGCTAGGAAAGGACTCCAAATCAGGAGATGTTTCAGTGTCTGAGGTGATGAAATATTTAATCCCTGCTCTCTCTGGGAAATGCATCATCACAGATTTACTTATCTGCTGCTCACTGACAGCAGCGGCTGACAAGGACGATGACAGCTGACACACATTAACCCAGCTGCGCAACACCAGCTATCACTCCACAGCAGAAATCCATCATTATTATTTAAGCACTGAGGAGGTGTCTCGGTGCCAGATACCAAACACAGGCGGCACCTGCACGGAAAAGTCAACACTGACAGGATCTGTTGAAGGCAAGGGGCTCTTGGCAGGACCCTCAGCCCTGGTAGCCCATCATGGCCAGCAGCAGTGATAGCAGTCCCTGAGCAGCCTGGCACCACGGGTACACATGGGGTCTCCTGCGCCCCCACTGCTGACCTGGCCATACCCTGATGGAGCAAAATGAGAGGAAAGGATGGACAAAAATTACTTGTTTAGAGAGTGGGAGGGTGGAAGCCTTAATTGGAGCATTGCTAGAGCTACACAGCAGGATAGTGCATTAACCCCCCCTACTAACGGCTGCAGGTGGAGGGAAAGGCTCCTCAGGGAGTGCTGCTGCAGATGTAACTGTGCAGACGTAACTGGACCTGACTTGTTTCCCCTTTGTCTAAGCTACCCCCATTTTTTTACAGATGAGCTGCATTTCTGAGCAAATCTGTATCAGTGTCTTCTTTATCTAATGGGTTATTCTGAACTACTGCTGTGTCTGAGAAAGGGGTGACTGAGCTTTGAGGAATCCTGGTGAAACTGGTTTGAGATGGTGGGCTGGAGCTTTTTTCCCTCCCTATTAACATTTTCTACTAGACTGGTTGCTGCTCGAGACTGCCCTGCTGTCTCTTGCTGTTACAATGGCATCCTTACATTGAAAGGTGGATTTTCACACAAAACTTGTCTTATGGTCATTGGTGGGAACAGCCAAACAACTGGAAAATTGTCCATGAGTCAGTGTGAATCAAGCGTAGGGAGGAAGGGGGAAAGAAGCCACCAAGGATTCTAAGCTGTGGAGCTGATCTTTTGCTGTATGAGGTGTGATCCTTACAGAGGAGGGAATAAGGGGGGCTATTTACAGCACCACATGGATGCCTGCCTAAGACTACAGGGCTTGCTGGATACACTGGGATGTTACCTTCCTGTTCTGAGCCAGAGGAGGAGCAACAACCAGGACACAGTACCACACCTGTCATTCAGGGCTGCTGCAAACCAACCTGCCTTTCTTCAAGCTTTTCAGCTGGCAATTTCCTAACACGGCCCTCCCCTTCCTCCTCTGAGAAAGGTTTTTTCCTCCACACTGCTAATCACAGTTTGCCTTCTGTGCTGAAAGCTCTTCGGGGAAGGAATCTTCTCTTTTTCTTTTACATGTGTGCATTTAACGCCTCTACAGCAACCCAGAGAAAGGGAACAATATAAATTAATAGCAATAATAAATCCTTACACATTATCCAAAGCCTGCATAAATTGGTTTTGGAGCAAGAAAGGGAAGATGACAAAAACGATGCCTTCAGGACCGTGAGTATCCAACACTCTTCTTGCTGCACATCAGACAGGCTTCCATGACAGATGGTGTTCACCAAAAAGCTCACCCTCTCCTTAGACCCAGGCTTTGCCAACTCCCAAATCCAGCCTCTCTGCTATCTGAGTATCATCTAACCCCACAGAGATTTTTCCAGTAGTTTAACATGTAATCTTATACCTTTGGAAATGATCACGGGCCTTATGCCCAGTTCCAAATACTTTCTATGTGCCTAGAGAGCATACAGGCAGCTAATTAACATTCCTGTGCTCAGGTAAGCTAATCATTAAGCAGCAGTTTTGAAATCTCAGACCAAAGCTGCTCCAGATCTATATCTTTCTGTTGCTCATAAACATGTAACTTGGCACCTGTGTCTTTCTCAAAGGCAGAAATGGGATCAATGTTTGCAGCTCATTAGCAGGTTTTGGTTGAGAACCAACATTATAGCATCCAACCAGTCCAAGAGGAGTGTGTGCTCAGGATGAAGGTTCCACAGCCTTGCTTTGATGAGCCCTTGCCCCAGAGGTGCTCTGGATGAAGTCCTCCTGCTGCAGGACCCTTCCCATCCACAGTGAGCCCCAGCAGCCAGAGCCCTGCTGGGAGCCCCGGCCCAACTCACTAAATTTTCTCTTCCTACCTTTCTGTTAGGAGGAAACACTCATTTATGAACTGGGAAATCATCTGGAGAAATCCAGTCTGTTGAAAAAAGAGCAGAGCTCCGTTTCTGTCACAGCACTAAAATAAGCCCCATCGTAGCAGTTTCCTTACACAAAGATCCTGGCTGGCACCTTCAACAATCTGTTTCAATATCTTGGCTTCTTCCCAGGGCTGAACTCCTACTCTCTCTCTGCTGCACAGAAAAGCAGGCTCGAACCAACGTGAAGACTGAGCACCACACTGCAGTCAGTGCCTGGCTCTTCCCAGCCCCCCACCCTGGGCACTGCCTTCTGCCCACCCTGGTGTCCGAGCCCAGACAAGTAGAGCTTTGTATCAGTGGCAACAAGATTTGTTTTCCCAAACCAAAAGCGTGCCAACATCAACTTCTAACATTGCCTAGCACAGGAAAACTCTTGGAAGATACAAAACTAATAAAGCTAGATATAAACTGTTATTAACAAAATAAAAAAAAACACATAAGATTGTACAATGACAATCCAAATATTTTGTGGCCAATCTACTCAGGACCTTATCAAGGTACCTCAGTGA
>JAWWLV010000045.1:12484037-12501227 GCA_035041135.1 Platyrinchus mystaceus
TACACATCAAAGTTTGTAACAGTTTTTAGATACAGATGATGCAGAGCTTTCTGAGCAGTCTGATCACGCAGCTTAAAGGCTGGAGAAACAAACAAAAATACCTAAGAGTCCTCTGGGTTCCAGGGGAGAAACTGAGAAACAGTAAATGGGCAGAATATAAAGAAAATGAAGCATTTTCTCATTAAGCAGTTAAAGAACAGGAAGAGTTTAGGAATAACTGTTCAGGGACTCCTGTTTAGTGACAGCAATTTATTTGACCATCTGGGCAAAGAAAGACTGCAGCAAACCACATGGAGGAAATAAAAATAGACGAACAACAAGTGACTGATTTTGCTTGACTGGAGCCTATGACTCTGCAGAGCAGGAAGCGACTTCATGTGAAAGGCATTATTGATGAAGGCATTTCAGCCTCTTGCCAGTCCTTCCAACAACATAGTAGATCTCCCAAGCCAGCAAACCTGTCTTGTGACGTGACTCTCATCCCAAACTTGAAAGAAACATTACCAAATACAAAAGACAAATTGATGAGCCTTCTGGAAAGGGACCACCGGAGGAAGGAGCATCTCTGTGATGTTCTACAGTAAAAGAAAACTCTTTGGGAGAAAGAATAGGAGGCTTTTTGCTGTGTTTATTCATTATGATAAAAATCTTCCTTTTCTTGACAGGCACAGAGCAAATATTGAAATGGAGGAAAATGGTGCCCACTGTTTAGCAGGATCTGATCACTACAACTCAGTGTTTCAGTACCCACCTCGAGCAGATACACAACCTCCTCCCTTGTCCAGGGCACACTGTGCTGTGTGTGATGGTAGCAGAGGGATGGTACAGCAGTGCAGCACCAAGCTGCCCAGCTGAGGAACCCAAAGCTGTTGGTAGCAAGCCATGGATAGCGGAGCCATCACCCAAGGGAGTCCCGTTTCTATAAGCCCAGACTGGTGCCGGCAGATGACAGGGGTGAGAGCTACAATTTGTTCCATCCTTGGATAGGTCTCTCTTCCCTCTGCCTGTCACTCTCCTCCTGTCTTTCTTACCAACATATATGCATATGTCATATTCTTCGAGCTGTATTCAAACCAGAGGAAAGCCACCCAAGCCAAGGATTAGGAAGGGTGGCAGGAAAACTTGAAGCCTGCCCATATCCAGGATTTTGGAGCCTGTCACTGCCACTGGGTTATATTTAGGAGGAGTAGAAGGAGGTTCTTTCAGAAAAAAGAAAACTGTCAGACTCTAAAAAGATGCCTTCTTTAAGCTGCTCTAACCGCAGTTCACAGGATTTGCAGTCAAAATTCACCTGCTCCTCCAGACATGGTCTCACTGACAAGAGCAGCTAAGCTGACTGCCATGTGTAGCTTGGCTCATGCCTTCCCACCAGGCTGGCCTGCTCTTGCATCCCTACACCTAGGCCAGTCAGCCCTTAAGCTGTTTAGCTGATCTTACTGAGCCTTCCTGAGCTGGGGTTGAAATATTAGACATACCTTCCGCAAAGCCATTTGCTCCCCAATGAAGGTAGTCATGGAGAAAACTGCACACCCCAAAAGGACTAAAAGTACCCATCCTCAAGCTCTGCTCAGACAAGATCTCTGACAGCCTGTTATAAACAACTAATCCAAAACTGCTTAATAATTTGGTATTTCAGACTGAAAACCTTCCATGCATGGGCAGTATCTTCTCTCTTTAATGCATGCTGTGCAGGATAGTTATAACTCCAGGATCCACATACCTCGCTTTGTCCATCTCAGACTTAGGCCTCCCTTCTCCTCCAGGTGTACCATCCCTCAGGAGCCAACAGCACTCACCCATCCTGGGAACCGTCCCGAGATTAAATGAGTCACCCCAGCAGGGCCCTGTCCCTCTCCAAGGGAGCCTCACACCCAGTGTCTGACTGTGAGAGAGCTCATGTTATGTGAGGTTAGGCATCTCTAAGCTTAACCTCCATCTTCTCTCTCCTTCCAAAAAAATCTCCTAACCTTTCTCAAAATTTCCATCTGGTAGAAAACAGGAAATTAAAGAAGTCAAGACCACAAATGAGTAGACTACCCTGAGCCACCCTGGGCTCCAGACTTAATTTCCAAATAAGTGTCTCCTTTCATACCTTGGCACAAGGTGGTCAGACTTAATTATTCAATCCTTTCTTTTTTTAAAAAATAAATTTGTCTTGACAACCACATTTTTTTCTGTAGATTTTTGCTTACTGTTGTAACAGCTTCAAAAAAGATTCTGTCTAGAGACATAAACAATGCAGAAAATAATGTTTCCCTGCCATGTCACTTTTATTCTTTGCTGTGAGGCTGGTGAGGCAGTGGAAACAGGTTGCCGAGTGAGGTTGTGGATGCCCCATCCCTGTAAGTGTTCAAGGGTAAATTGGATGGAGCTCTGAGTAATCTGGTCTAGTGAAAGATGTTCCTGCCTATGGCAGGGGATTTGGAACCAGATGATCTTTAAGGTCCCTTCCAACGCAAACCATTCAATGATTCCACATGGCCCACAACCAAACGGCCTCCAAATTGACAGCCATTTCCTCCTGTCATGTTTTAGTCTCCACAAACAACAGAAAAAGGGGGGAAAAGGCAATATAAGATTCAATTGGATGTTAAAACTACAGGAATTGGCCAGAGTCTGTCAGGGGAGGGCAGGACAGTCACTGAGTGCATGAAGTGTTCAAGGAGTACAGCCCTAGGTCTGCCAATGCACTGTTTTTTTCTTCTGAATGCTGGTATGTAAACTGATGACAAAGTTCTGTCCAGCTGTATGTTGTACACAGATACTGGAAACCCAGCAAAATTGATTTGACTGGATCCTTCAGCCATTTTTCTGTTTCTTGGAAAAGGATGTCTAATAAAGGAGCATTCTGTCTGTGCAGTGGTTAACTGACCATCATCACCCCTGTCGCTCTGTCATGGATGGAAGCAATGCTCTTCACTTGTAAGAGAGAAGCAACAGTGTACTCTAGTGATATAAAACAGTGATTTTACAAAGTTCAGTGGTAAATACGACAGTGGTTTAACAAGACTCAATGGCAAGGTACACTTGATTATTTGCTGCTTAAAGGACAAGGTCAGACAAAACTGCCAGGGAAACCCTCCGTTGAGTCACAAGGTTCAGAAAGGATCCCCTTGCATTCAAAACCCCTTCTCAGAGAGGAGTGTACATGTGGCTGGATCCAAGACTTGGTCAATGGTTTATGTCTAAAAGATTATATGTGCACAATCAATCCTTTATATCATTTAGCTAAGATTTCAAAGTTTAGCATGCTATTAATTACTTAGCAAGGATCTGTTGCAGCAAGGAATCTCTCAACCTCGAGGATTAACCTTGAGACGTGTCCCCACTCAAGGGGACATCCTGGCATGCAGGCCACTGCCGTGCAGGAGAGCTCAGTGGGCCCTGCCTGACACCATTTATAGAGTAAGAAGAGTGACTGTGGCCATATTCGTATACTACCAAGACGTCTGGGTCACCATTCCAGGCAGCCCTTGGCTACCATGCTGCCATCCAACCCCCCAAAGTCCAGAGGAAGCTGGATGCAGCCATCACAGCCCCACTGGTGGTTATAGCTCAAGCAGAGAAGGGGAGAACACTGCCATGTGTTCTAACATCCTCTAAGATGCTAGAAATGTCCTCTTGCAGCCATGAACTGAGCCTTCTGATGGCAAAACTTTAATTGATGATGCCTGTCTGAGCCAGACTTTTAGAAAATTCTTGAATGCTCCTGAAACGATTTCCTACAGTCCTAGAAACACTTCCTACAGCCCATGCCCAGGAGTTCAGCTGCTGCCGTTAACAAGATGCACAAAATACCACCCAGCAGATTGAATAAGTCCCAGTGTTGCCCCCAGCTCTGGTTTCACAAAGCTTGCAAACTGAATTGGTAAAAACCTTGTCATTTTTTATGGGATTCAATCTTATTTTATTGCAAGGAAGTGCTGCAGGAGAAGATTGAGCTCACACAGCCTTCTGCTCAGATGAACTTCTCCTCTAATGCCATATGGACAAAGACATCACACAATTTCAATCCCAAAATTTTGTAAAAGTTTTAGTAACTCCTCAAGGTTTCCTGTGTATTCTATTTAACCCCTGCCCTCTCAGGTAGTCTTCAGTAGCTGTGAGTGACAGCAGAGCAGGCAGTTGCCAGATCCAGTTTGGCAGGAGGAGGAGGAAACGCACTTGGGCAGCTCTGGTGTGGACAGGTCATTTATCACATTTTGTTGAGAAGATGCTGAACAGCGAAACACTGAAAGAGGACTGATAGCAAAACAGCTGGGGAATTTCTGTCCATTCTTCTTTCCATTTCCATAGGGGAGCCTTGTACCCTATTTATTGTGGCTCAACTGCGATGCAGGGGAGGCAGCAGAGAGCACAACTCATTCACCTCCTGGCCACACAGCTATTTCCAGGATGATCTGTGGACAGCTTCTCCAAAACATGTTAGAGTTCCAGCTTGGATCACCAGGGCTCTTACGAGTCTGGAGAGGGCCTGAGTTGGTGCCTGCCTGTTCATTGAGAGGCAGATTTGCCCCTTTCTGGATGATGCATAAGCAACCCCCCATGAGGCCAGGGCAAAGGATGCTCAGTTCTTTAGGGGAAAGGCACCCACAGCAGGTAGGCAAATGGAAATACACCTCATTCCTCTCTCATCACACAGAAAACAAAATCATTCTCTCAGGCCACTAAAATAGGATTTGTTATGTGTTTTAGAGAGAGTATCTTCAAGGAAATAAGAGATGATGGGACATTGACTGCCTGTCATGGTTTGACACTGCCCTCTGCAGCTGAGCATCTATCTGCCTTTCATGCCTTTTAATGACACATCTGGATATCATCCAGGCCTTGAATGCATGTAGGTCTTTGAATTTTGGGGTGCAGTGGATACAAGTGGAGTTTTAACACACTTAGCATTGCACCAAACAAAAACATGAACAAAAAAAACCCAAACAACAAAACCATCTACCTGTGGCTGTGAGGAGCTGAATTAGATCACTGTGTCCAAAGAAGGGCAACAAAGTTGGTGAAGGATCTGGAGTACAAGTCCTGTGAGGAGCAGCTGAGGTAGCTGGGGGTTGTTTAGGCTGGAGAAAAGGGGGCTCAGAGAGGACCTTATTGCTCTCTGCAACTACCTGAAAGGAGGTTGTAGCCAGGTGAGAGCTGGTCTCTTCTCCCAAATAACAAGTGAGAGGATGAGATGAAATGGCCTCAAGTTGTACCGGGGGAGGTTTAGATTGGATATTAGGAAATATTTCTTCACCAAAAGGGTTGGAACATGCTGCCCAAGGAAGTCTTGGATTCACCACCCCTGGAAGTGTTCAAAAGGCATGTGGTGCTTGGGGTTATGTTTTAGTAGTGAACATGGCAGTACAATGTTAAGGGTTGGAATCAATTATCTTAGAAGTCTTTTCCAACCTTAACGATTCTGTTATTCTATAAGCAGAAAAGTGAGAACTCCAAGCACCTCATTAAGACTGAACTTGTCCAAATTTTTTTGGCCTACAGCCCAGGCAGAAGTGTTACCCAAGGTGCCTCAGCATGTCTATTTTCAATTGCAGACCTTCAGCATCAATGTTTCATCCTTCACCTCCTTCCATACACTAAACACAGTGCCAGCATTCAGTAGAGATGATGTCGCTCCTTAGGCTGGAGGAGGTGCTGGGAAGAAATCTCTGGTGCTTCATTGACCCATGGCCTTCTGCCAGCTGATGTGGTTTTGTAACAGTACCAATTTCGGAGTGACCATGAAAGCCAGTTGGTTTTTAGCACAGTAATTGTGTGTGTTTGGAGTCAGCAATAAGAAAGGTGTTGTTTTCTAGATGCCAGTCAAATACATGGCAAAGAAGATCATATAAATATGGCTGGTGACAACTAATGATATAAAGTGGTAAGATTGTCTGAGATGATAGATACTCAGACCTAGAAGATCTCCCTTTCTCCATATATTTACTATTCATTTGACTGACTTTACAGTAACAGCATGAGGGACCATCTGAAATTCAGTACATCTTTTGTACCTTTTCAGGGAGCAACATGGAAATTTCCCCATGATTCATCTTTAACAGAAAGGAATATCAGTGGCCTCTCTCTGAAAATGTACATAAACACTAAAATGCTCCAGGCTGACTGTACCCCAGCTCTGCAGTCAACAGAAGTGACTGCCCTAATTGAATTGGTCAAATACAAATAGTAACTGTGCTGTGGTGATGTCAGCCTAACAGACAGCCTTTAAAGACTTTAAATAGGGAATTTAACAGCAGAGCACCTGGGTACTTGGGTAATACAGCTTTCATGAAGACAGCTTTCATTAACTGATTTCTAAGCAACAGCACTAGAAACAGTTTGTAAGTATCTCTAAGAAACTTAAAGGAGTCAAAAGCTTATGATACAAAACAGACTGAGGGATGTTGGATGTGAATGACTTATTTCTGCCTTGTCAACTAGGCACCTCTGGTATTTATTAAATTTCATTTCCATGTGTATAACACCTGTGTGCAAAATTAGTCAAAAGAACTAATAAAGGTCATCACAGCTGAAACACTGAGTATTGCTGGAAATCCGATAAACAGTGTTCAGGGTTCAAATAACACAGCTACATTAAGTTCTGTTTAAAAATAATTGAAAGAAATGGCTCATTCAGTTCTGTTAAGTTTAGATTGTTCCTAGGAGTATCAGGGCATATGCTCCTCACCTAACTATGGATTGTTTAAGAGGCTCAGAAACCCCCATATCTCACTTAGCAAATAAACAGATTGGAGGCTCAGGCAATTTTTCATTCATTTATTTTATTTGGTAGTGCTGCTTACCTATATTACCATATTAATTACATTGGTAACCATATTAATAAAATACACCAAAATTCTGGACTCAGACCACTTTTTAATAATTTTTATTTATAACAAGTATGTCTATTTCTCATCAATTCTTTATCCTTCATTTTTGTTACATGGGTGAAAGGCAGCTCATGGAGCTATCAACGGCAAGTCCTCTTTAACAATTGGAAACTACAATCCCCATTACATACTTGTATCATAAAAATGTTTTTACCACATTATATTTCCTATTCATTTTTTGACACAAGCAAAACTGTTCCGTTTTTCTTTTTTAGGGCCCTCCTTAATTTACCTTATTCTTCTTTCATATTTATTTGCTACTTTCTAGTCTCAGTAACATCAATTAAAAGTGTCTTGTAAAATAAATCTGGACTATAGATATATTCTGAACACATGTGGGCTGTAACAAGTCAGAAATTTTCCTCCAAAACAAACTTCTCTTGAAAAATGTCCATTTTTTGGAAGCTGATGGGTAAGCAGGCATCCAGAGTTCATAGCAGAAGGGTTTCCCACCACCAGGCTCACTGGTTTGTGGTACTACCATCCCAAGCTCTCAGGTCTGGGCATCCTGCTCCAGGGCATCACGCTCCCTGGCTCTGTGGGTGAATTAGCTACAGGTCAAGGTGATCATGAGAGTCAAGGGTTGTGGGGAATCTGTGGGAATGGGAGAAGGTGGCTGCTCCACGTAACACAGGGCGGGGAGGGGGGAATAAATATTTCAGTCCCCTTACAGTAACATTTTTAAGAGTTTCTAGTTCTGAAATTCTTTGTTCACTGTCATTTCACAATGAAATCCATTCTTTTGTTTTCACAAAAAGAGTGATTTCCCCCTAGTTCTGCATTCAAACAGCTTCCTGCAGAGGCCCCTGTGTTACGACGAGAGGAACGGGACTGTGATGACCTGTGGCCTTGTAGGACCCCTGACCAGTGACTCTTTCACAGGAGGCAGTGGGGGGGTTGACTGCCAAATGACTTCATGGTTTGGTCTCGGTGATCCGAGACAGTTTAGCTAATGGTGAATTTGCAGTGCTCATTTGGTGCAAGAACCTTCTGTTCCATGCCAAGTGCTGGAGTAGCCAGGCATTTGCTTGTACGTGAGTACTTGCAAATAGACTTTCTCAATAAGGCCCTGTTCCCCTGCGCTGCCCCCTCTGGCGCAGTCACTTCCAGTGAGGAGGGGGAGCCTTCCCCGCCCTGCTCCCGGTGCCACAGCTGGTGTCCGCTCTCCCCGTCTGCAGCTCTGTTTGCAGCACATGGAAAATGGACGGGTGAGAATTAATTTTTAAGGGAGAGTCCTCTGTCCTCATTTGAAATTTAACACAAGGTATTATTTTATCATGTTTGGATCATGTGGATTGTGTCCTCAGGGGAGTAAAAGAAGTTATTGATACAGAGCAGAAATGTCAGGATTTTAACCCAATTCATAGTATTCATTTAGTAAATGTCATTCTTGCCCCATATGCGTTGTATCTTTGTTTTCATATCGCTGAAACTTTAGATGAAACAATCTCATTATTTTGACTCCCTGTGTTGATTAGCTGGTGAAAAATGATTTTTAAGAATTTCAGATTACAAATCCTATCTGCAGGTTAATTTTTTCCTTTTCATGATAAATGGAAATGCATATAATGAAGTATATTAGAATATTGGTCAGAGGCTTGCTCTGAGCTAGAGCACAGTGTGAACATCTTTATGTTTGCTGGCAGTAAACCAGCTTCTCTCTTCTCTCTCTTTTGCACAGTCCTACTAAGCCAATCCTCACTAGAATGAGCACAAAACAAAACGAATAACAGCTTTTGTACATCAACATTAAAATGGGAAGAAGCTTGGGAAAGCCTCTGACAGAGAAGAATGCTGATGAGTACAAAAATGCCTGATGGAAAAGCACCACCTTCTAAACATAGATCAGCCAGACGTGGAAGTGATTTTCAGAAGAGAAATGCAATCATGGATTACACACCAGCTCATTAGAAACTGTTGCTGAATACAGCATCCAGAAGACATGCATGAAAAGTCACATTTGGGGAATAAATTAAAAGGGGTGTAGTTGTTGCTAGATAAACATATGTAATATATATGCATTGAAGAGGTTTGTAAATGTCATTTTTTTTATTCGGACGGAAAGCAAAAAGCTTTAAAACCTTTCACAGTAGAGAGGCAGTTAACTCCAGACTATTCCTGTCCCAGTAGCCAAGAAGCTAATAGGACATCTCTCTTTAATTAGCATTTATAGACTCTGAATGTTTCCATCACCTAGTGGAAAAAGCATAACTTTTACTGCTACATTGCTGCACTTCATTTACTTCACTGTATAATAAGTTGACTAAAACTGTAAAGCTTCTCAATTTTTACTGCATATGTGTTCCAATTAATCTGTCTGTAACAAACTTAAGGCTCAAAAATTATTTCTGACCTATATTCTAGTTCTATGAAGCATATATACTATAAGGTATTTCTGACTGAATATCACAATACTATAATTTCCCAAGATGCATAGAATTGTTTGTATTTGAAGTGACAAAATAAAGGCCCTTGATTTCCTTTTTAATAAGAGAAAATAATTTACCCCTTAAATGTAACAAACAGCTGTTCACTCCAGGGGCATTTCTGTTCTTGTTCTGCCATGTAGCTGCTGAGTGATACTCTCTGGCCTGTGCCAATGCCAGTCGGATCAGATGATCTAATGAGCCCTTCTGGCCTAAAGTTTAAACTCAATAAACCCCTGAGTTTAAACTCAATACAAAAATTAAGAGATTAGTAAGCAAATAAATATTGCAAATAGCCATGTGAGGGATGGATGCACAGAGGCTCAGGGTGCTGGTGGGGCTGGTGATTCCCTCCACAGGGGCCCAGCGGGTCCCAAAGGACACTCTCACTTCCAGAGGCCACTGAGAAGAAAACCAGGAATAGGCACAGAGTATGAAGAAAGACCTCACAGCAAAATGCCAAGCACCAGGCACAGAGCAACAGAGGGAAGCAGGGAACCCCTTTCCTCTGCTCCTCTCTAACACCTCCCAACAAAGTACATGTCTATCCTGGCTCAGGACTGGGCATGTCTTCTGCCCTCTCCTATGTATCACAGATTAATCCAGCCCAAAATGAACACTGCAATGCTAGTTTCTTCAGGGTTTTTTAAGCCTGTTGCTTCATTCTTTGGCTTTCAGGGGAAATGACTAAAATAATAATTAATTGCTAATGTTGATCCCCAGTAATGCAATATGCTGAAGACATGAGGTAAATAT
The DNA here is from genome assembly GCA_035041135.1 of Platyrinchus mystaceus. Classification (NCBI taxonomy): domain Eukaryota; kingdom Metazoa; phylum Chordata; class Aves; order Passeriformes; family Tyrannidae; genus Platyrinchus; species Platyrinchus mystaceus. The sequence continues at coordinate 12,494,095 of JAWWLV010000045.1, forward strand.
GAGTTAAAACTGTTTTTAACTATTGACTGCACAACACAAATTATTCTGGAATTTAGGGCATGAATCTCAGAAAATTTATTTTAGTTTTGAATGAAAAGTTATCTTTAAGCAAACTGCCAATAAACAAATACGGGGAATTAGATAACTCTTCTGACTAACTACCAAGGTACCAATGTGGTGCTGCTTGTCTTAGAAACTGAATGCTGAATGTGGATGTCAGCCAAGTAAATTTGTGTGAATCTGGGCAGCATTAAAAACAAGCAAACAAACAAAACAAACAAAAAAACCCCACCACTTTTTTTAATCCAAAACTGCTCTTGATACTGTGGGTAGAAAACTCTCCTGAATTCTACCGGACCACCGTTAGAGCTGGTCAAAAACCCCACCCAAATCAGTCAACCACCATAAACATATTCTCGGTACCTGCTACTGACCCAAAGGGAATGGAAGGTAAAAATCAAGTAGTTTACACATGAGGCTGCATAAACACATTAAGGGGCCACTTCAGACAGGTTTTTAAATCTGTGATGAGTCCAACCACTGTCAGCTGGAAAACGCACATCCTTAAGAGCCGGGTGCATTCAGGAGTCCCTGTTAAATGGTGTCTCAGTGAAGCCCATCCTCATTCACTGCTCTTGTCGGCTCACAGTCACACTCACACCTCAAAGCCTGTGAAAGGATTTGCTATCTGGATGTGCTATTGTATCACCATCTTCATTTGCTCCTTGAGTTTACCCCACATTATTGCAGTCACAGCACTTTTGCTGTGACAGAAATCACTGAAGCAGGGTTTCTCTGTATTATATTATTTTGTTTTTTCATCATGGTGATGGTGTAATGTAAAAGCCCTTTCTAAATATACACAAACATTTCAAAAAAAGTGTCATCACAATACATCACAACCCTGTCAGGGTAGCTCAGTGAATACGTACCATTTGTACACAGTTAGAAGGAGAAACATACCAGGATGTATATCATTAAATGTTGATTCAGTAAGAATAGTATGTTTTATCCTTTTAAATGTTACCACTTTCCCATCTATTGTAACTTGTCAATTGTAATTTTTTTTTAAGTCAACAAACTGTAAAGAAAACTGTTAAAATACCTGATTTTCTGTAAAAAATAATAACGACAATAATTTTTGTTACTTTAAAGTATGCTTGGTATTAAATTACCTAATAAAGTTCAACAATGAATTTTGTAGCATACTAAAATAAAGTGTGATAGTGCTTTTCTCCAGCTCATCTGTGGTAACAGCTGCTGTTGTTGGGATTACTGCCCTCCTCCTAAATACAAGCCTGGCAACCTCCTACACATCTGTACCTACACAGATCCCTCAGGTATGTAAAGTCCAAGCAAAATCAGATCCCTTAATGAGTGCAGGAATTTGTATGTGTGGGTCAAATTCATAGTATAAGAATCTCATTGGTAAGTCATCTCCACTCTCTGGAACCTGACTACATATATTTAAGGGCAACAATATGAGGTTCCTGATTACTTTGTTCGGTATAAAACCTAGTTTCTAGTAAGAGAAAGAAGAGCGTAAATTATTTATGAGTTAATTATGATTAAATAAAGAAATGCCAGGTTCGTAGGATGCTGAAGTCCTGCTCATTTTTATAGGCAATGCATTTCTGTTATTTCTAAATAGATTGGAAATCCCAAACAAGTGATTTGGAGGACACAGTAAAGCTCAGAAATTGGTTCCCCCCAGATTTCACTACATGAAAGTACAATGGAGCCATCAGGGGCTGTCACAGATGTACATCATCTCAGAGCTTGCACCAACAGGAGGTAAGTACTTTCTTGTCAGAGATGCTGGATTTGCCTCCATGCTGCTGATGCAGCAGTATCTGCATTTGGAGATGATCTAGAAATTATTGTTACTGGGATCTAATTATGCCCAAACTCCCAGGCTCTGACACATTTCGATCGGAGTAATGAATCAGTTTCCCTCACACCATCCATCTTCCCCTGTTCTAGGTAGGAAAATATAATGCTGGGCCCAGCAGCTTTCTGTCTATTTTCACTATGGCAGTCCAATGCCCTTCAAGCATTTAAAAATTATAGCAGTTTCATCTGATTCTCTGAGGATTTGAAATGGAATAAGATCTAGAAAATTTAAAATAAATTTTAAAAACCACCCCAAATTTGTCCTGACTAGTTTACACATTGACAAGACAGCCATATGCTGAAGAGGTTCCGAAGTAGTGCCAGAAAGCAACATTTTTTTTCCCCATGTGCTAAAGTCTAGAGGTTTACACATTCCTCCTTTCCAAGGAGCTCAGCACAGAAGGGAATGGCTTTGCCTGCTGTTGGAGTAGCTGGCAGTACCTGCACACATTATCCATGCTTGCAGCCATTCCACCTTGATCTGTGATCCTCACTGGCTTACATTAATATTTTGACAAGAGGCTTTCACAGAAGGCCCCGAATTCTGCAGAAAGTATAACGTGTAGTTTAAAACTCCAAGCTCTTCCCTTTATACCAAGTAACATTTGTGCCGTGGTGCCGCATACACAAAGCCAAGGCTTGCAAGGATCACATACTGCCGTGACACTTTCTGTTACCCATCTGTCTCTCTTAAATTTTTGCTTGGTGTTACTTTATACTGCCTTCTGAAGTGCCTTTTGCATTTTAAAAAGTAAAGTGATATATCCTTCCTCTGTTCCAGATAGTCTCGTAGCCCCACAGTGGGCAGTTACACAGCTTTTCCCTTCACAAAGTGATGAGGGAGGTATTGCCTGTGCAAGAGACACATTTCTGGGGGAAAACTACAAGCAGACACATTGTGCTCATCAACACCCAAGAGGAGTTGTGGCCCCTAATTGCCTACAAGACACTACAAAGCTCCTCTCCTTTTGAAACCATTCAAAAAGTTGCTGCAAAGCACTTCCTGAGATCACCAGTGTGGCACCAGCCTCAGAGTGCGAAAATCAGCTCAGTTACCTTGGAAGAGAGCCTGGGAGTGAAGATGGTCCAAAAAGGTAGAAGCTGGGGCTGAATTTACCTCCACAAACTGGCTTTAAATTAGTATAACAGTGTGGATTATTACTCCTGATTTTGTCAAGTGCAAGTTAGCTTTATATTAGCCTAACATAGCCATAAGGATTAATAAGGAAAATTATTTATGTTAATATTTTGTTAATAATTTCTTCGGGGAAAAAATGAAATAAAGATTTTCAAAATCCTACACGCTAGACTGAATTCTCTTTGATATGATTACCACATATCTTAAAAAATATTTCCACAGTTTAATAACAGAAGATGCTCTAGATTATCAGTTACATCACCAGTTACACAGACTCAGGATTTCCCTGTTGGGTCCTGGCACAAAAAGGTAGGAGTTTTGCTCTGCCATAGCAAAGACTTTGCATTGCATCACTTTGGCAACTCTCAAACATGGCCTTCTCACAAGACACCAGGCAAAACTCTGGGATGTCAGCACAAGTGTCAGGTTTATAGGTATGCAGTTACCACTTTGATTCTCCTTTATCTGACTTCATGCCAACACAATACCAAATTAGTAATGAGCTAGGAGGGAGACATTTAAATCTGAAAAAGAAAATTAAGTCTCCTCTATTTGTTTTAATTTTTTTTCCCATTAATAAAATGAAATTAGTTAAAGTGTCACTGGAATATTCTGAGGCTCAATTAAGTTCCTGATGTATTTTTTGAGTTTCTCAAATGGCAGTTGAAGGTAATGTAAGGTATGCTCTTCAGGCAATAAGCTGAGATAGTTGGTGGCAACAAGTGAGGGAGTTTTCTAGAAGAGCTTTTAGGCTATAAGCTGCTATATGTGTCATCCAGAAAGGAGTTGGTTTAGTCAGTATAGCTGAATTTTATGTATGCTTGAGAAGGATAAGGAATAAAATAATTCAGGAATTCTGAAAGAACTTCCTGCTTAATACTGTTTGAGGGTGGGTTTTTTTAATTTTTATTTTATCTGCTTCAATTATATATGAAATTTATAATTTACGGGTTTTAATTAACTTTGCTTTAACTAATGTGTAAATTCTTTCAGCCACACGATACCTTGAGGATGCGGAAAGAAACGGAGGGGCTTTCCTAGAGCCTCACCAGGCACGATGGATATTGCACGTATCTGTGCTGCCCTCTAATGGCTGGACAGCCTGCTCGGGAGTCGGTACTCGGGAGTTACTTGCAAGCAGCTTTGCATTTGCATTGGTACAGATCAAGACAACAAAACCAGTGCACACATAACCTCCCGTGCCTTCCAGATACAGGGCAAAACCCAAGAGGTGAAACCATCAGCATATTAACCCACACTGGACAAAGTTTGAGAACTTTGACATTTTTATTTGAATTTCTGAAGACTGAAGAGAATAAGCTTCATCTCTGTAAGTGTGGATGAGAACTTTAACATTTTAAAAGCATTTTTTAGAGCTGTGGAGCCCAACACTTCCTAGGGACAGGCTTCTGCATTTCCCAGATAAGACAGACACTAATCCCTATTTAGCCCCTCAAGGAATCATAGAATCACAGAATGGTTTAGGTTCAAAGGGACCTTAAATATCATCTAGTTTGAACCCCCCTGCAAGGGGCAGGGACACCTTCCATTAGATCAGGCTGCTCAAAGCCCCATCCAATCTGGCGTTGAACACTTCCAGGGATGGGACATCCACAGCTTCTTTGAACAACCTGTTCCAGTGTTTCACCACCCTCAAAGTAAAGATTTTCTCCCTAATATCTACTCTAAACCTACTCTCTTTCAGTATGAAACCATTCCCCCTTGTTCTGTCACTACATGCCCTTGTACAATGTCCTTTGCAGCTCTCTTGTCGGTCTCCTTTAGGTACTGGAAGGTGCTCAAAGGCCCCCCCTGGAGCCTTCTCCAGGCTGAACAGCCCCAACTCCCTTCATAGGGGAGGTGCTCCATCCATCTCTGATCATCTTTCTGGCCCTCCTCTGCACTCGTTCCAACAGGTCCATGTCTTTGCTGTGCTGAGGACCGCAAAGCTGGAAGCAGCACTTCAGGTTGAGTCTCACCAGAGTGGAGCAGAGGGGCAGAATCACCTCCCTCAACCTGCTGGCCATGCTGCTTTTGATGCAGCCCAGGGTATGTTTGGCTTTCTGGGCTGCAAGTGCACACTGCTGGCTTATGTCCAGCTCTTTTCCCACCTGGCCCAAGCACAGGACCCTGCAGTTGTCCTTGTTGAAACTCATGAGTTTCCCATGGGCCCATTTCTTGAGCTTGTCCATATCCCTCCCAATGACATCGCATCCCTCAGATGTGTCAACTGCACCACTCAGCTTGGTGTCATCTGCAGACCCACTCTCAGCTCCAGCATAAGCTGGGCAGGCCACCTGTTGCCAAAGCTCTGAGTGGTGTTTGGGAGCATGAAATGGAGGGATAGAACAGCAGAAGTAGGAGGCATCAGAAAGAACGGAAAAGGTAGGCAGCTGAAGTCAAAGCCCTGTACCAGAAGACAACCATAACTGACTGGTCAGCATCCCTCCAAATTGCTCTTGTTAAAAAGCAGAAGTTAATGAGGTTACTGAAACAATTACTCTGAGGCTGTATTAAATATCAGATTGATGAGCGATAGTCATGCAATAGGAGACTCATGAGCATCTTAAAAGGTGACAGAACATGGAAAATTGATGGTCCCTTTAGGAACAGGACATCAGATTTTGGCCATCTGTCATGTGTTTATGTGGCTGAGTTTTGATACTGGGGGGGCTATAGGAGTGGCTTTTGTTAGAAGCTGCTAGAAGCTTCCACTGTCCTATGAAGCCAATGATAGCCAGCTTCAGGAGGGACTTCCTGCTGCTGGCCAAGGCTGAGCCAATTAAGAATCATAGTAACACCTCTGTGATAACATATTAAAGAACAGAAGGTGTTGCGCAGAAGAAAATTCCAGCCCGGGAAGAGCGGAATGACAACATGGGATAACAACACAGACTCCAAGGTCAGTGCAGAAGGAGGGGGGGGTCCCTGGGCAGGGAAAAGACTGAGAGCTGAGGCCCCTGCCTCCCGTGAAAGACCACTGGGGTGCAGAGACTCCCTGCAGCTCATGGAGGAGCCCATGCTGGAACATGAAGGAGGCTGTGACCTGCTGTGGGAGGCCCAAGGATGGAGCAAGGTCCTGCTAGAGACCTGTGGCCTGTGGAGAGGGAAATCCACGCTGGAGCAAGTTTTTCCCAGGCAGGACTTGTGGCCCCTGTGGGGGACCCACATCGGTACAGCTCATCCATGAATGACTGCACCCCCACGAAGGAGTGACCCACAGGACAGAAGACTGGGAAGAACTGCTGCCCGAGGGGTGGACTCAAACTGACTACAACCCCCCTTCTCTGTCCCCCTGCACTGCTTGGGGCTGAGAAGGAAGGGGGGGGAATGGTGGTGTTTTAAGACTTTTTTATATCTCACTCTTTGTCTTACCCTGTTAGTAATTTAAGTTCTATCCCCATGTTGAGTCTGTTTTGCCTGTCAGTAAGTGACTTCTCTTGGCCCTTATCTCTACTCATGAATTCCTCTGCTGGTTTTTTTTCTCTCCTCTGTGGAGTTGCAGAGGGAGGGTGATGTGGCAGCTTTTAGTGGGTGTTTGAAATCCGGCCAGGGTCAAACCACTACACCATCCTAGATACCTTTTGCTCTGAGAAATGCTAAAATGCTAAAATCTGATTATGGATTACCAGACTGAAGGCTGGGAGTGACTAAAACCCTTAATCCCAGAGGAAGAATGCAGGGACTTTAGAAGCCATTAATACATTGACCATGAGAAAAAGCTTGCTGTGAGGGTGCAGTGAGACCCAGGCTGTGGTAAGCATACCAGTAACAATGAGCTCTTCCTCCCCGGTGAGGCTGTGCAGCCTCTCACTGTTCCAAAGTGGTGCCACTCCCTGGTAACTCCAAGGGAGTCTGGAGAACAGGAACCAGCAGGAGAGCCATCCTGCTCAAGCACCACCTAAGGAAGGAAAAGGCTGAGGATATGGCAAAGCCCGAAGAAGTAAACTGGAAAAAGCCCAAAGCCAACACAGGCGTTTGGAAAGGATTTCTAACAGAGAAGCTCCCATAACAATAAGATTTATCACCACACACGTGTGTCCCATGCATTTCATACCGAGGCACCTGATAGTCTTCTCAAAGGCTTTAGACAATGGGCATC
>JAWWLV010000045.1:12501327-12668108 GCA_035041135.1 Platyrinchus mystaceus
CACCACACACGTGTGTCCCATGCATTTCATACCGAGGCACCTGATAGTCTTCTCAAAGGCTTTAGACAATGGGCATCCACAATGAGTTTGTTGTTTTACAAGTTGGCATATATGTGAGCCAACTTAAATAATGACTCTGCCTACTGCTTTTGCAGGACAGGAGTCACTGTTTGGTGTTGAGCTCTGAGGAACTACCACAGCAGGTGATATTTCCATTTGCCAGTCAATCGTTCTTGGACTGTGCTTCTGTTCTCACAGGGGGACCACATCTCAAGTTGTGACCAAATAAAATTTGCACTTATATATTCCTTCCCCTTTTTGCTGCTTCTCTACCCTTACAGGCTCCTTCAAGGTATAAAAGCAAAATATTAATAATATCTGTATTCAGAACTCATAAAAAAAGTCACAAACACAGCACAGTTTACTGTTTTTCAGTAACAGGATTTTTTTTCTCCTTTTTACAAAAATTGTGGAGGATGAAGAGGCTGGGGTAAACTTTTACAGGCTGGAAAATGCAGGGAAGAATCTCAAAACCTGAGATCCATGCCTGAGAGGCCTGGTCACAGCATTGTGGGAACACTCCTGTTGGAGGGGCTTTGGGAGGCCTCTAATGCAACCTCCTGCTCCATGGGGTCAGGGCACTGTTCATTCTGGTCTTATAAACATCAGTGGTGAAGGGTACACAGTGTGTCTGGACAGACTGCTCCAATGTTTAATTAATGACACAAATAAGTCAATAATTAAATATGAACCAGGAGATGCTGATACGTGATATCACAGCAGCTGCTATGTGTGTGGCTATAGTTATAAGTGAAACCATTCCAATCTTCTTACAGAATGTTTTTAACTCTCAGGCATGTACACAGAGGTCAGATTTTAAAGTATTTATAGTGCTAACTTATCACTGGTACTGAATTGTTTTCTTGCTGTAGTTGGAAGGCATGTAAGCTTGTCCATCCTACCTGTAAGAACTAAAGACAGAAAGCTTTATTACTGTGTTGGGAAGTAATAGAGGTCTATAGACCAACAGAGAAATTATTGGTCTGTAGCCCTCACATTTGTACCTGTGCTTTGTGCAGAATTCCCCAGCCAGAAGTCAGGTTGAGCTAACATGTGGCTACCAGACCTGTGCCTGTAGCAGTAAATTAAATCTGCCAGCAAGCAGTACCTGCATTTCATGTTGTGAAGAAACACCAGCTTTTGTGAAACCTGTTCTGTTTTGCAGGGGTAGATTGGAAGATTTGCAACAAGTTATCAGTTATAACACATTGTTATGCAAAGCTGCTGTTGAAACCCAGAATGAAGTGAAAGAAGCCGAGCATAAGTTCCTTGTGCTTATGTAACTTGGTGGATATAAGAGCACATATGCTGGCTTGGTGGTGGTGTAGAAATCAGTGTTACACTCGGTGTCTGTTCCCAGACAGTGAATTCCGTTCATCTATGACCCTTCTCTGCTACTGGGGGAAGTCTTTCCAGACACTGGGAAAATACTCAAAATCTGGAGACAATTGTGCAGGTGTTACATCATCACAGCCCCTGTTTCTTCCTCAACTTAAGCAAATCTCTTGAAGGTAATCAGTTTACTTTCCCATTTCTCTGATTTTCCCTTTCCACTATCTCCCTTCTACTTCCTAAGCAAGAATACTGCCAATTATCCTATTTTTTTTTTTTGAGAGTTTCCAATAACGAGTGTTATTCTGAAAACCCAAGTAATTTATTCGGGACTTCTCAATAAAAAGATATGGATGTATTGTGTTTGTTTTGTTTCATTTTCTTGGTAATGTTGAAGTGGGGCTTTTTTTCAATTCTTAAATTGACTTCTGAGCACTCACAGTCACAATGAAATGCAGAAAAATGTGGACATCACATATTTTAAAGTTTTCTAAGCTAGAAGGCAAACAAAAACTACTCAAAGCTCAACTGCACTTAAACCTCATTATTTTTAAGCCTATCTCATGCTACTGATTCATGTGTGATTCACTATATTTTAATGCCAAGTACTTCAGTAACTAGCTAAAAAGAGCACTCTTCCAGGGGTGTGGAAAAGAACATGCCAGCCAGATGTCGTCCCAGGCCAGAAAATGAAGAAGCACACAGCAGGGAAAACAGGCTCTGGGTCTGAGCTGCCTGGTGCAGTGCCTGCTGGCACTGTGCCAGAAAACTACAGCCTGAAGCAGAAGTTTTACCAGTTCTCACTCCTGTTGCCTCCTTTTTTCTGTATGTTTCTACGTTAGGATTTTACAGATGAGGCTTTTGATCCACAGTCCAGCACTCAACCTGTTGTCTTTCCTTTGTGTTCTCCTCTCCCCCAGATGCCAGATGGTTAGGATCAACAAGAGACCTTTTTAAGCAAAGGGATTTATTGAATACGACAGGAAGTGAAGGGAAATGACTTTCCAAAAGGTCAAGGGAGTAGCAGTATTTATGAAGACAGAGTATTCCAGAGCCCCTGTACAGCCCAGACCAAGATTAATATTTTGCAGATTGTGTTAGCTAGATGAGAAGCCTGGTGATACTTCCCAAATCCCATCAATGTCAAGTGAAGGCCCAGTCAAAGACACTGATATGCTGCAGTGTTGTAAAGATTTTGGGGTCCTCTTTACCAGACAGAAACATAGAAATTTGTCTCACAGTCTCAGGTCTTCATCAGCTTCATCAAAGCATGAGCCCAAGCCATACTTTTGCCTGGGCTGTCCAACATGCTAAAATCCCAGATGAATCACTGAGAATGCGGTGTCATGGCTGGCTTACGTCAATCTAAGCATGAGCTGTTGTCAAGAGGAGCAGCCCTTCCCTCCCCTGCCTGCTCCCATCACCTCTCCAGGTGTCAGTACTGGTGCTTGTCTATCTTGCACACTCAGCTGCACCACTGAGCTGTTTCAGCCCACTCTGTGACTGCATAAAAATCAGTGCCAAAATGCATTGAGGAGCACCAGCATGGGGACTGAAAGGATCGACATATTGAAGAGCATGTGCGGTGCATTCTGATCCCATGATGACACTTAGTTACTGTGCACAGTCTGAACAACTCACCCAGCACCTGCATGGGAGGTCCAAAACACACTGTCTATTCTCGGGACTGTCCTGAAAGCAATGGACTGTGGCATCAGGTGAGTCAGACACATAGTCAGCTGTAAATGCTACCCGAGACAGGGAAGAGAGACTACAGAGGATTTTAATCTGACAACAAAGCCTTTCATACACTTGGAAGTTAAAGCTACTCAGATAAATATGACAAAAATGTGTAAGTAGGAGGGTCATTCATTCTTAGTACATAGCAAGCTGCCTCCATTTCAAGTTTTGACTCAAGATTTTCAGCAAAGCAACATTTGTCCTTGATCAGGGCATTTCTGAGTACAGTGTTATGTGTATGGAGATGTGTATCACTGCACGTAAAACCCAGACAGCCCTGACAGACAGGCTTTAGCAAATCTTCCTGCTGTTGTTCAACAAGGGCTTGCCCCTAGCTCTTCCCTCCGCCTCCCTGCTAGGGGTTCCTGAGCCCATCATGGGGCTCACAGAAGGGACTTTGCCACTTACATAGAAAAAGTCATGTGATTGTTAGAAACTGGCAATTAGGATGAGTATACAGGGTCATCTAGTGACTCCCCTGAGAGCATTAACATCAGCAGAGGAGTTAGGAAGGAGGGGAAGAGTCACAGACAGAATTGGGATGGAGGATAGGAGTCATGACTTGGGAGAAGCAACTTAAACTGAAGGAAGGGAGTTAATTTACCAACACCCTTCAAACAGCTCACAAAGCAGCCTGGCTTTTAGCTGACATAAGATATGTTATATGAATGTGGTATAATTAATGTTATATGTCTGAAAAAGTATTTCCAAGTTTCAGTAAGCTCATATGAACACAAACCCAATTTTAGATGAACATTCCTGAGCAATAAAGAGTTGTGGATTCATGGTTGATGTTGTTTGCCATGGCAACTTATTTATGAATAGGTGCTAGTGAAATTACCCAAAGAAGGCAGGAGAAGCAAACAACCTTTGGCCGAATGTGAAGCACGTGCATTGAACTGAGCACCATCCTTCCCTCAGTGTGTTCTGCATTCCCTCAGTTTCCATTTCATCGAAGCTTTATTGAACTCAGAGTTCATGAGAAACATGGGAGTGAGTCCCAGCAAAAGGATATTTTCCCCTTTTTTTTCCTGTGTCCTATACAAGCAGGAGCAGTGAAAACAATGAAAAGCTAAGCTGCACCCTTTTGCTCTGCACAACTTCCTGAGATTTCTCCTGAGCCAGATAAACCGGGCTACAGCAAAACACAGGTCAAGGTTAAAATGGCATCTGCTAGTATGCTGTGGAATTTGGGAACAGTCACATTTTCACACCATCTGCTTCTTTACGATAAATTACTTTGTAACCCAGGTGTATAATAAGGTGTAAAGGGAAAATTTAAGATGAATATCCTTCTAGCTTTTACTAGTCTCAACAGGGAAAGAACAGAAGTCTTATTTTGAACTAAGGAAGGACAAAAAGCACTAAAAACTGCACGGGAAATGGCCCAGAACTGCACAGGATTTGGAGGAAAGGCTTTCAGGGCTGCAGGCGGAGGTCTGGCTGGGGAGCGGCAGAACCAGCCGCTCTGTCACTGCCCTGGAGCGACAGCCGACCTTCACCCAGAGCAGCGCATGTGTCAGCCGGCCCCGCCAGACCGACCGACCCGCTCGGATTAACCAGTTCAAACTGGGTATTTGAAATAAGCCGCAGGAACTTTCCTGGAGGGGATTAGCGAGTCCCTGCAGTGCCTGCCCTGACCTGACAGCAGATCTGGGGGCATCCCTGGCATCGCAGCTGCAGCGAACAGCTGAGGAGGGGTCACGTCTTCATCGGGCACCAACCAAAAACATGGCAGACAGGACGGCACTCTGTGGGGAGCGGTGCCAGCTGGAGGATTCCGTTCCCACCCCAGCTGTCACTGCCCTGCCTGAGGGCACCTCAGTGCTGCCAGTCACTTCTCAGGCTGCCCACCAAATGAACAAAACCAGGGAGCTGTGCCATGGGATGGGAGGAAGTCCAAGCAAGGACAACCTGCCGACAGAGGCCCAGAGGGAGCTGTGACATCCCCGAAGTGCCCATATCTGTTTTCATTTTAAACCAGCTTTACAGTCTGGACTGGACTGGGATTCATATGCGTTTCATGTGGCCTGCACTACCCGCTGTGCTTCACAGGAGATGACATCAGCTGCCACGAGTGGTTTACAGCCTCAGAGCAACTGCAGATGCCCAAGGACCAGGGTGAAGCCTGCTCGCTTCTTTCTTTCCGTGACTCTTCACATGGCTGGACAGATCACTTGGTTGTTTCTGCATCCCTTCCCTGCCTTGAGGCAATATCAGCTTCTCTGTACCAGCTTCACAGGCTTCACATGCTTTCTCTGGAGTCTGGAGCAGCTTTACAAACCTCAGAGCTCTGCAAAGGTACAGGAAATGGCCTGCTGGCTGCTGCCACCACCCAGGATGAGAGGTGACTATCTGTGAAACCAAGTGGGAGGCAGTGGTGGCAACATCCAGAAGGAAGCCTTGGGAAGGGGGGAACCTACTCGCCACCAAACCTTACAGCATCTTTGCTGAGGATACCTTGTTTTCTCAGGTTTCCTGTTTGTGTCCTGCTGTCACCCGTCTGTACAATTCCACAGACTAGAAGTTGGAGGTTTTTTACAGGTGAATATTGGGGAATTAGGAACATAGCTGCCAAGAGCACCATTTCCCCAGCCCAGGACTGTACCTGCAGACCGACGACCACTCACGCAGGCACGCGCCAGCCTGCTGACACACTGCTCCTCTGAAACTGCCGTGGGACGGGAGCACATTGGTGCACACCAGAAAAAACAAAAACCAGCCTTGAAGAAAAAGTGTGTAATAAAGGAATGTTGGACACAAAATAATGTTGGAGGTCATCCAAGGAAGATGGACAGGATGGAGGGCAGGTAGAGCATGCACAGCATATTCCTTATTACCCTCTTGTGCTGTTCAGCAATTAACAAAGATACCAAACCAATGCCAGACTCAGACTGTCTCATCAGGAACTGACACGTTACAAACCACAAGCTAAAAAATCAGACACAAGGGCCTCACCTTCTTGATAAAACAGTGAGAGTGGTTTCTTTATATCTAATCACTGATAAGGGAAGAGATACATGGCCTGGGACAGCAGAGATGGAAACTGTTTCATAGAAAGTAATATAATCCAAAGTCCTACGTTATTTTTAACCTGTTCAGCCCTGCCCCCTCATAAAGCAGGCATTTCAGTATGCAGCACTTCTGTTAATTGAATGCCTTCTTAAATGCAAATGAGGAAAGCCACACGTAAGTCTCTCAAGACTCAGATAAGATTTGCAGCTGGCATAAATGAGCAAAATGTCAGCAAGGCCAGAGGAATTGCTCTGTTCCTCCCTCTCCTGCTGCTGCAATCCCTGAACTTGCCCCTATATTTCCATGCTCCTACAAGGAGTGGAGTACAGCACCAAGCACGTTGCTGCAATCCCTCCTCCCTCCTGCCCCAGCCTGCCCTCACCGTGCTGAGCTCCAGCCCTGGCCCTTCCCCAGGGACATCGGCGTGTCCAGCAGGCTGGAGGGAAAAAGAGCCAGGGAGTGTCTGGCCAGGGCGGGAAGGGAGGCCTGAGTTCCTGTCATTTCCTCTGTGATTATTTCAAGATTTTTTCAGTACAAGTCTTTACAGGATGGGTTGGGCTGTTTTATCAGAGCCAGATTTTGGCAGATCAGTTTTCAGGGAGGTCCTTTTCACCCTGCAGCCCTCAGCCAGAGCCTGCAGACCTCACCTCTCCAAATGCAGCATGGCCTGCAAACTCTCCCTGCAGTAGGACAGACTTTTGATTTCATTTAAGAAATAACACTTAGACCTCAACTGGTGACGCAGTCCTGATGGTTCAAACACAAATCTCCCAGTAATTTGCTTGACGAGGGCAAGCTTAATCCTTCATAAGCAAGGAGAACACTTGAAACTTTCCAACCAGACTTTGCTTTCCCAATCTCTCTCTCTTTTTGGCCTCACATTTTAAGCAGAACAACAGCCAGCAAAGCGAGCAGGAAACAACAGCTCCTTCCTGCTGTGCAGCCCCATCCAGCAGGGAGCTTGCAGGCTCTGGGGCTGGGCTTGGGTAAGGGCCAGGGCTGACCAGCATCCCTGTCTGAATCACAGAATCATACCATAGTGTGGGTCGGAAGGGGCCTTTACAGGTCATACAGTCCAACCTACTGTCACTCTCCTGTTGCCATTGTGTGTGTGGCCAGTCTTTGCGAACGAAGATTTGGGAAAGGTCTTTATACCTTTCAAGCCTGCGCAATGGTAAACATAAGTAAAAGACTGGGAGACAGATTATCCCAGCTGAATCCCAGTAAATGGCAGCAGAGCAGTAGCTCTGTGGCAGATGAGATAGATAATGCTTTTTTGTTCAATAATTTCTAAATTCTCTACATTTCACGTGTTCAAAATTTATGGACATTTTATGTGATAAACACAACAGAACAGTGTCCAGATGGAGACTGGTGACAGTGGTGTCCCTCAGGGGTCTGTACTGGGACCAGTGCTAATCAATATCTTCATTAATGACATAGTAAGATCTAGTGCACTGTCAGCAAGTTTGCAGATAACACCGAGATGAGTGGTGCTGTTGATATGCCTGAGAGATGGGATGGCATCCAGAGGGACCTGGACAAGCTCAAGAAATGGGCCCATGGGAATCTCGTGAGGTTCAACAAAGACAAGTGCAGGGTCCTTCATCTAGGTTGGGGCAACCCCCTATACCAATACAGGCTGGGGGATGAAGGGATTGAGAGCAGCCCTAAGAAGAAGGACTTGGGGGGACTGGTGGGAGAAAAGCTGGACATGAGCCAGCAATGTGCACTTGCAGCCTGGAGAGCCAATTGTGTCCCCAGCAGCATCAAAAGCAACATGGCCAGCAGGTTGAGAGAGGTGATTTTCCCCTCTACTGCACACTGGTGAGATGCCCTCTGTGTCCAGCTGGGTGTCTTAGAACAGGAAAGACATGGACCTGTTGGAGCAGGTCCAGAGGAGGGCCACAAAGATGACTGGAGGGCTGGAGCAGCTCTCCTATGAAGACACACTGAGAGAATTAGGCTTTTGCAGCCTGGAGAAAAGAAGGCTCCAGGAAGACCTTATTGTGGCCTTCCAGTACCTAAAGGGGGCTTATAAGAAAGACAGGGACAGACTTTTTAGCAGGGCCTGTTGCAATAGAACAATGGATGATGATTTTAAACTAAAAGAGGGTAGATTTAGATTAGATAAAATTAAGAAATTTTTTACAGTGAGGGTGGTGAAACACTAAAATATATTGTCCAGAGAAATTGTGGATGGCCCATCCCTGGAAGTGTTCAAGCCAAGTTGGATGGGTCTCTGAGCAACCTGGTCTAGTGGAAGGTGTCCCTGCCCACAGCAGGAGGGTTGGAACTAGATGATCTTTAAGGTCCCTTCCAACCCAAACCATTCTATGATTCTATGAGACAGCATCTGTTAGGGGAAGTGAATGTACTGTGACAGGATTATAGAGCAAAAGAGGTTTTTAACACTTACAGTAATTTTACTGAGCACAGGCATCAAAGTCCCTATGTAAGATATGTATCACGTCCTGAGTGAAGACAGCAGAGTTGAGCCACACCCCTTCCCCTTCTCCATGATCTAGCTTTTGGAGACCAATTGTTACATTATACTTCTTCCCTGGATGCTCTTTATCTTGGCTCTTACAAAGACCATGTGAGGGAGCAGTATTAGGCACTTTGATATTTTCTGGGCTTTCCCCTGTACAATCGTGTCCTGCTTGTGAGGATGCCAAAACTCCTCCTCCCATTCTGTCCATAATCCACTACCTGAAGGATCTGGCTCTCTGCCTAGGCAGCTGCAAAGAATTAGCCCAGCTGAGGTTCAGCACACAGGGAAGGAGCGCAGAAAATACTTCTTTTTTGCCATACAGTCCACTCAACCTTCAAGAAACTCTGGAATGAAAAGCCATAAGTAAAAGTGTTGAAATTGACTGTAGGGCCAGTGCTGCCTGTGGCAATCTTGATTTCCCTGGTGCAGATTTGAATCATTTCAGAAGTGCCCTGAGAGGCCCTATTTCTTATTTTTGCCTTGCATCTCATCCTTGGTACCTACAGGTTTTAACAATTTGTTTAGACTAAAGCATTTTAGAAAGTACATTCCCATTTATCCTTGTATCATTGGTCTTTAACTTTCACAATGATTCCAAGAATTGTAACAGTTGAACATTGGCCTTGAGAACTTCTGAAGTGTCCAAACATTCAGGAGCTCCAGAAAAAAGCTGAATTATAAGCCACTCCCTGCTGAAAAGAGAGGTTTTCTAAATAACTTCTATAGCATTATTCTTAAAATCATACCTGAAAAGGACCTCAAAAAGTATCCCAAGACACCATTTTCCCCAAGACAGGGTCAACTATGCATACCAGATATGTTAGCCTCTTAGCCAGTTCCAGCAAGGATGCTGATGACCAAGGCAGAAAGTATTTCTCCCTGGACAAAGCAGTGGATTATTTATTTCTTGCCCTGTTACTGATTATTTTTAGTAGTTCTCACGTTTCAGTTCCAGAGCTGACAGGAATTGGTTTGAGGTGACCTGAATTATTCCTGCATACAAATGGGTTCGATTTCATATCTGGCAGGACACGATATAAACTGGAAAAGGAAGACTACTTGCAAGTAGAGGGAAATAGAACTACTGCTACTTCTTTCACTATCTTCTTCAATACTGATCAACATGGACACCTCCATCCTCTTGTTAGTCTTGCTCATGCACAAATCTGCCCCATGGTTGGTCCCTTTCCAACCCAACATGGCATTAACTCAGGTCACCCTTAGGCTCTTCCCAGGCTAATACCAATACAAACCTGGCTCTGAGGATCATCACCATTATTAACATCCCAGAATAAAAGGAAGGGAAGATGTACCAGACAGTGGACAAGATGGGGAGAACTGCACGTTCTCGTACTGTCACAGGGAAAGTCTTTGTGGTATTATCAGTCCTACTTGCCATTCTCCTGGTGAATGCATCCACCCTGACAAAAATAATCTGCAAACAGCAAACAAACCCCTCTCTAGTAGTCTGTCCCTTTACAGGAAATAAACAATGGCACAATTACTCAGTAGTATCTCATAGAAGTCATGCTAATTGCTTTTGCTGAAGCTTCAGCATTCCTTATCAAACCTGCCAAGCTGAAGTAGCTAAAAGTCTATAAAACAGTAAATAATTAGCTTTGAAAATACCCTTTTTGCATCTCCTAGTGCCTCTTTTGCCCACAACAGGGAATGGCTGAGCAGGAACTCACAGGATTTCTGAGGAGAACTTGTTTGCTCTTTGTGCCACCTTGATGCGCACTTTAAATCAATTTAACACTTCCAAAAAAAATCAAGCATGTAAAAAATATTCCAGAGATCAGCAGCTGGAGGTGCTGGGGACACCCCTACAACTGGGCTCCTGCCACAGCAAAATGAGGGCTGACATGGCAAGGGAGCAGAAACCAGCCCCCCAGCACCATTCTTCTGGGTAGGTTTTTTTGTAACACCCCTGCATACTTACTTCCCTTCGCAGGAAGGTGCCAATGGCTGACATTTGGGCGAGAGGTCCTGTCTGCAGCAAGCATCGCTCTCCAATCCATTGCAGTCGTGTCCCTTGAGGGAACACCACAAGATGCTCTCCTTCCCGAGAAAAACCTGCCTTCTCCTGCTCCCCTCTTTGGTTTAATTAAAGCATTTCAGAAATTTCTGCTTAGCGGCTTCACCCTGTAGGAACTCTGTTGGCTTCAAGATTTTGGCTTAGGAGTGTAGCCTGGGCATCAGGGCCTACCCCTCATTTATTTTTACCAGCTCAAACATGCTTTAACCCACAAAACTTCCTTAATGAAGCTACACATTCTTAGCAAACCCAGCTCTTTCAAGACCATACTGGTACTTTATCATTCCAATCACCTTGTTTTCTGATAGGGCCCCAGTGCCTGCCTGCAAGCATGTTTGTTTACACAAGAGATGCTGGTCCTCAGCAGATTTCTTAGTCCTGACTCAAAACAGCCACTGCAGATGTACAGCAAAAGGAGGCAGATGGGGTTTTGTACCTGGCAAACAGTTCAGATGCTTACGTGCACAAACGCAGCCATAGGTACCGCAATCTTTCCCATCCTGCCAACCTGTGTGGGTCAGGAGTGATGGGTTTATCAGTACAGAGTAAAGCTGAAATATGCCTAACGAGTGACCTTCATCAGTCATTGACACCCGGTTCACAGGTTGTCCCCACCAGCATGGAGACAGGACAGCAAGTCTCTACATGAGGTCCTACTCCTTTGGGAAAGGTTTCCTTCCCTCACAGAAGCTGATGTGCAGCTGGGGCCTCCAGCAGGAAGCCACCAGTGCAGGGTAACACTGATGCATTTGGGTGTTGATACCACTCCTGCAATGGCCACTCTGCTTCCTGACACCTCCCCCTTTGCTACCACACTATGTGGAAGTTGGGAGCAGCAGACACTCTCCTGTGCAGCAGCAGAGCATCCATGAACGCCAAGGAAACCTGAATCCCCTGGGGCAGGAGGAAAGTCAAGGCAGCTGCAGTGCCTGTCCCTCTAAGGTTTCACCTACACTCCACAGCTCCATGTATACAAATTAACTTATTAAAGAAAATTAAACTTGTCTGAAACCATTCTCTGGCAGAGAAAGGCCCACACCCTCACTATTGAAGTTGCAGCCTCCAAAGCAGTATGACTTCACCCAGGCTGCCCACTGGGAAGGGGGCCTGGCACATGCTAATTCTCAAATCTTAGCTCAAACTCATCTGGAACACCCTCTTTGCCTCAGGCCAAAGCCAGGCTAGGAAACACTGTGCTGGTACAGACGGCTTAGCTCCACTCCACAAAAAAAGCTCCCTGATGTTATTTTGTTTGACACAGGACATTAGTCTCACCCAAATTTACGTCCCTACTGGACTGTGATGCCTACAAACATGAGATCTGACTCTGAATTCAGTGGCCCTGTTAGTTCACTGTCCTTAAAAAAGAGAAAACACTTCTATGGATGTATGTTATTCGTGGATTTTTCAGATCAACCTGGGTCTTAAAAAATCCAATTTAATCAATCGGTGTGACCAAACCTGCCTTTCCCATAGTACTGCACCATCCGGTGCTCTTCACATTTGGGACAAAAGAGGTTTGCAGCTGACCTATAAAGTATGTTATTAACTTACACCTTGTTTTCGTTCTCCAGAAACCAGTCTCTGGGAATGCAGACCTGCCACAGCAGATCTGAGAATGGCCCGTGGTGCCCTGTGTTCCTCCCGCGCTTTGCTCCATTCTTCGGGCAGCTCCCCACACACGTGACTTCTTTTCAGAAGAGGGAGTACCAAACCCACAGAAAACAGTTACCCACTAGGAAAGGCTGTTTTTAATTGAGGCACGATTAATCCTTTCAAATAAGTTACAAGTATTGTTGGATGGGTCTTCTAGCAAAATCCTCTAAACTACTTCTATTTTATTTCAAATGGTAGCACATATGTTCAAACCAGAGAATACTGAGAAAATAAAATACTTACGCTTAACAATGGATTCAATTATTAAATATATTGAAGGTTACTTAATCAGTTATTATAAATCTCAAAAGAAGAAGAAAATATAGAAGAAGAAAATTAAAAAAAATAGTCAAAGAATGTATGTATGGGCTGTCTTCACTCTTTTGTGTACAGCATACTTTAATACTAAAAAGATGCTGCCATATCAGTATTAAACATCCTTTCTGTATGCTAGTGATTACACAGGTATAAAGATGAAGGGAATTAAGGTCACCAAAAAAGTACAAGTTGTCTCCACACAGCTTTCTGTCCTGTGTGCTAATTGTGCTTTGCATAGGGCTGAGACACTTTGCTGAGAAACTTCTGAGGGAACTTATTTTAATAAACAAGTTTAATTTTTAATAAGGATGCTAAAAAGTTTGTTAAATGCTGTGGGCAGGCAAAGTGATGGCATGAAATCTGAGAAAAAAAAATACATACACATACATACACACCAAATACCCCCTGGAACTACAGAGGGAGGAGTGATTTTCAGTAGGATTTGGGTAAAACCCTTAATTATTAAAAAAAGCACCAAATGACTGACTCACTGCCTTGGCATACCTACCTGCAGCAGGTAGGTTTCCTACTGTTATTTATAATTGTGTTCTGGTCTTGTTATGACATGTTGTCAGTAAAGTGGTTTGAAAAGTGTTAGCCTGGGGTCCAATAGTTCTTTTGTGCTATTCAGTGTCCTATAAAACATACTTTTTTAAATTTCCTCCCATAACTCAAAATTCAGCCACCACTTTTCCTCCTGCAGTCCTCCATAATCCCTGTAATTTGGCTTCCTAGAACTAGTGGAGTTCAATTTACAGGTTTCTTTCCCTGCTAGCTGTTGAGTCCTGTCTCTTCCTGGCAACTTGGCCCAGAAACTCTTCGCTATCCTGATTGGGAACAGAACCCTTGTGAGACACCGAGATTGTCCTGTTTTGTCTTGCAAATTTACAACCCAAGAACCAAGTTTCAGAACACTTTGTTTGGAAAGAAAAGCTTTGGCCTGCATTTATAAGAGTGGTCAAGTACTTCAGGAGCTACTTTTGTGACTATTTTTTTTAAAGGAATTAGGTGCCCGTCATCTAACATTAAAGAGCAGCTGGTTTGGCCTTATAGGATATCCTATGTTCTTAAGGAGACAATAAAGAGCAATGGTATGTTTTGCTTCATCTTAAAGAGCATAGTAAGGTCTTTATATGAGAAGTAATTCATTGATTAAAACAGAGGTAAATATAGGGAATTATATGTTAAAGTACAATATATATAGAGAATTTTATCTAAACAGAATATAAAGAAAGGGCATCAGAGCTGTGCCTAGACTTAGGGGAACTGTATGCTCTGACCTGCATGGTATCTGGCAAAAGCATCTCCCTTTTGGCCAACATGCCTGGGTTTCCTTCCCTGGGAGCCAGAAGAGAGGGAGGGGGAACATTTAGTGCATACTGTTGTGAGTAAAAAACTAGAAGACAGAAAGTGCTTAGGAGCTCCAGCATGTATCTTGGTATGGCAAGCAGATAAGGGAAAAAACAGGGAAATGGAAAAAGAGCCAATTGCAAATGGCAGATTTGGAAGAGCAGAGAAGGTGACACCTTGAGCTAACCTACAAAATTCCTGTCAATAGGTGTTGTTGAGATTTAGGATCCAAAACATCACTGGATGGTTAAGCAAGTAATAGGGATGTTTTACATTTTTTAGACAGGATTGAAAAAATGCTGGAGACATAAAACACTATCCTTTGGACCCCACTCCCTCACTAAATGCTCAAAGGTAAGAATTCAAGATTATTTGACATTTGACCTTTAAGGAGCTTCTTAAATCTGCTGAAGCTGCTGGCAGTGGCTGCTCTAAAACCAAAATACTGCAATCCAATGCGTTGGGTTGTATTTGAGATCACAAGAACTCCTGTGAATTGACTGAACAAATCCTGACCCAATATTTAAGTTAAACAATATTCTAGATAAAAAGGCAGGAAGAACAGTCTGTTTTCTGTCAAAAAGAGTGGTAGACTACAGCTTCAGGGAATATCACCCTGTTAGATACAGATGCCAGATACAAATGTGTTGTGTTTTTATCTGCACAAAGACCATCTAGCCATAATCCACCATTGAATGAAAGGCCTATTTGCTCTGCCACAGTAGGGGCAAACAGGATTCATGGATTGTTTGATGTAATGAAGCATCATGGTTTCAAACAGGTGCTTTTCTATATTTGCAAATCAGTTTCAAGGTCATTTTGCAACTGGAAGTGTCACTGAAGAGAAAGAGCTCAGTCCTACTGCAGGTAAGGCATTATCTTTCTCTTGGCAGTAGATTAACCAAGAAAATGTTGACACAAGGCAATGACACACTGTCCTCCTAAACATGCAGATGAGTCTACATAATATTTGGATATGGAAAGTGCAGTGCTGTTATCAGGACCCTTCGGTGCCACCAGTTTAGAAATTTAGGTCAATTAAGGTCATGTAGCCACAGAGACAAAAGGCATGGGCAAAATGTACTGACAATAAAATATGTCTAGTAGATTGTGGGCAATTTCAGCTGAGTCACTTGGACAATAACAGAGTAAATCCCAGCATTGTGAAGAGCAATCCCACCTACATATTTTGGAACTATTCCAGTGTGCTTAGCACTTTCCACAAGGCTTTTAGCAGGAATGCTCTTTCACCATTTTGCTACACAACTCTTCTGCTTTTGCAGCTTCAGTCAGTTACCAGACCATAAATTTTAAGTCTCAGATTTATGCTACAGTTTGTTTCTCTGGGTTTTTCATGCAAGATTTAATAATTACAGTGATATTTAACACCGTAAAAATCTGCAAGTCTTTGGGAGAAATTCAAGTCTTTACAATTTGCTGCACAGAGTCATATTACTTCTATGATTTATAAACTTATTTCCTCTAACTCCTTGTTCTACTGCCCAGAGGGTAAAACACTGGGTTAATTTAAAACTTTTGCTTTATTGCATGCTAACTTGCATCATTTGAGAAGGTCTAGCTATATGTGTTGCTGGCTGATGAGTTCTGCCATAATTTAGCTCCCTATTGTATGTCTGACCTTATTAATCCATGTGTCTTGTTTACATTCCATTGGAGAACCATTCTCATGTAAAGCCTTTGTAACTCAATTGTCTGTCAGATGAGATTAATTTGATCCTCATCTTGGAAACAGAACCTCCACATAAATTAGATCTACCTGGATACTAATGAAATTATAACAAATGTTGGTAGGTAGTTTCTCTGATTTTCTTTTTAATAATAAATGGCATAGAAAAATAAGCTTTTAGATAATTGCTTTTACTCACATTTGACTAGAGTAACAGGAAGAGCCTAACTTTTTTTTTTTTTTTAACAAGCTGTTAGAAATGCAGTTTTGTGTTACAAAACTTGAGGCAGTTCTATCTCACCTAGTCTTTCAGTACCTGGAATGGTTTCTGTCTCCTTTCCTTTCCAGTATGACATGAGAAAGTTATAGCTGCTTAGTAGACTGTATTTCCATTCTTTGTTGAATTTAAACTCTCCTCAAAGTTTCCTTACTGAACACAGCGTTATGACAGTGCTATTCCAATAGAAGAGGTGACACAGCACTGAGCAGTTTTGGTGGAGCTCAGACAGCAAATTGTTACCTACACCTGAAGTTCCCCTAAGCCTCCTCAGTTGCTCTGAAGCACAGAGACACTACATTTTATGATACTACACTTTCCCAGGAATTCTGATACAAGCCCCTTGATGTTGATAGCACTGAATGCAGGTAAGATGCAACACATTTCACAACCAAGCACTCCTCTCCTGGTTTTTCCTGGAGGCCCTGTGGTTTTCAGTAACCAGAGCAAACAATACACCAGAGGTCATCTTCATTCAGTCTCATGGTTCATGATTTGATGAAGTTGGAGCAGAGCCTTCTAGAGCAAGCTTACAGGTTTAGAGCAAGGACCCTTCTCAGCACAGTGGGCAAAAGCACCACTTACCACACCATGGATGGGTGAGGCCATTACCTGCATGCAACCCCTTGTGGATTCATGCTGTAAATCAGATCAGTGTTGGGCTTCTCTGGCTTTAAAGAACATCACCACCTTGCCCCACAAATGTTCTGGTCTTCAGTGCTGTTTATAGGAAGCTGCTCTAATCCAGCCACAAGTATGGTGCCCCATGGCATGAAAAGCAGCGAGGAGGGACAGAGAACAAGACAGAAGTCTGTAGGCTGGTATTGCCACCAAAGTTGCCACATCATCACATTGTAGGATGATTTTGGCTCTGCCAGATAGTTCCCTGAAGCACCCAAGGCAAGAGACAGTCTGTGATCCACCCCTCCATAAACAGCATGGACATCTTGCTACTCGTACTTTCCCTGTACCCAAAGCTCTGGGGCTGGAGCATCTAACAATTCAGTGTGGGAATGCTTGTGGGGCAAGTTCAGCTTTCCTTTTGCTCCATCTGATGGTATTTTAAAGGATTTGGAAAAGATTTTCCTTCTAACCATATTGAACAATCTGGGGTGAGGGAAGGGTGCAGAAAATGTAAGAAACAAACAAATTTTT
The DNA here is from genome assembly GCA_035041135.1 of Platyrinchus mystaceus. Taxonomy (NCBI): domain Eukaryota; kingdom Metazoa; phylum Chordata; class Aves; order Passeriformes; family Tyrannidae; genus Platyrinchus; species Platyrinchus mystaceus. The sequence goes on from JAWWLV010000045.1 coordinate 12,518,450, forward strand.
CTCATAGGATTTCTTACTTTCATCCTACTTTAAAGTCTCCCTAATAAATAATCCTTGCATCCACACAGTGCCAGGGTATTTCAAAAGGAGAAGCTGAATTTTTTCCTTATACAATAGAAACTGAACCTCCCTTTTTTGACTGTACTTAATCAATGCATGCTGCTATCTTACCATATGCATCAATCAGATACTCCCCAAGGTATATATGTCAGAAACAGGAAAGAGTAAAGTCACACAACCAGCAAATCACTTTGGGTTTGTGCCTCACTCTGAAGCACATGTTGAAAGCATTACTGTAAGACAGACAATCCTGGGAAGTAAAGCTGCATCCTAAGGGTATGTGGCAACAGACTCATATTTTTATATCAACGTAAGAGTTTGAACAAATCCAGGCTGAAGTGTTCAGAGGTTTGCTAGATCGGAGAAATCTATCAGGTGAACAAGGCCAAGGCACTTCCATTTATGCAGTTAACCCCATCCTGGAGGGAAGAGATTAACATACCACCTGGCTTCCTTGGATTTAAATAATCCCAATAGACCTCTTTCACCTTGATTTGTGAGGGGCCAACAATGAAGACATATACTCACACATCTGGCTGCACAGTGGGATGCTCTTAATTACTCTGCTTCTCCATCCTCTCCTATGCAGAAGAATGTGCACAATGCCAGCCCAGGGACCCACAAACTCCCATGTGCTGCTGTGTTTATCTTGCTCAGGAGACTGAAAAGCTGACAGCAGATAAAGTAGATACTTCAGACATTCAACAATTTCCTGTTCCACATGAAAAGTCAGCTTCCAGGTCTTGACTCCAGACTGCTTCTCCTACATAGTTCTTGCCAACTGTGCTCCTGCTAGCAGGTACCTGTTGGGATGGCGACTTTATATTTTTTTTTGTCCATTGCCATATGCAGAGGACTTACAGGAGCACCAGCCTTTTCAAACCAGGCTTAAAAATAGCTTGTGCAGCCAGAATCGGGCAAAACTTATAGAAGTTAAGGATTTGGCTCAAGTATCTTCATAATTGAGCCACTCTCTGCAATGATCAATTTCTCCAATCAAATTACTCTTATGTAAAATAAAAAGCTAGGATATAAGGTCTACAGAGAATAAGTAGACCATGGTATCAGTGCTATTTATAAGGCCAATGTCTTGGAACGAAAAAAGCAGCTCACAAAACTATTCTGTCAGAAACATGCATGTCTTTTTTTCTCCCAGAAGGGTAACTTTCAGTACAAACCTGTGCAGTTCAGGAGATTTAGACAGTCAGGGTCTCATCTCTGATAGCACCTCAAGCTCCAGATAAGCTCATGAAAATTACCAGGCTGTGAGTTCTGCAGCACTCTACTTCTTTTTTTCTAATCATTTTCCTAATCTTGAAATTACAGGTCAGTTGACTGCTGCCAGGCTCACCTTATTTCTGAAAGCTTTGCTTTGTAAAAAATCACCAGTGAATAGCAACTGGTGCCTCCTTGAATAGGCCTCGTGTATTTCATCCCTGATAAGACACGATGATTACAAACTTCTGCAACTCTCAGGGCTCAGAGAACAACTAACCTTTATTTACTTCACAGACCCTGACAATTACTGATGCAGTTACACTGGAAAGTTCGTCAGAGGTCTTAATTAGGCTTCTTACAGCTGTGCATCCTCATCCCTGTGAGAGCCATCTGCCCACAGCTCTGCCACCCCAGGCTCTGTGAACTGATGAGTTTTCATAAGCAAATTAATTCCTGAGCAAGAAATCTCCAGGTGAAGGTGCTTCCAGGAAAGCAGCACTGGGGACATTCTTCTCTACTGCAGAGCTGAGTCACTTGCCCCAACATGTCAGTGGAGGAGCCGTCTGACTGGAAACTCCCACTCCTTGATGAGATCTAAGGATAATACTCCACCTACCTCGGATGTGAAATTTCTCTGTAGTTCTGCATGGCTCTCTGTATATATAAACCCCCTCTCTTGTAGCCAATACCTTTCTGTTCAAAATTCCTATACCTACCATAATAATATTCTACAACCAGTTATGCAATTGTACCATACTTCTTCTTCCACTGCTGTTTTTATAATCCCAAAGGTTGTCAGACTGTGGGAAGCAAAAGACATCACACAGGTCTCTGATCAATCACAGGCTGATGAAGACAGGGCAGTGGGCCTGACAGCTACCCTTCACTCAGGCTAAATGTAACAGCAATTAAGTTCCTTTACAGAGGACGATGGTTGGACACAGCAGGAATCACTGCTCAAGCACACCAGGTGAATTTGCAACAGGAGGTGCTTGGAGAAAACTGGTTAAGCTACAGGAGCCTTTGTGAAAGAATCAGCAGGCCAGCAGATAGAGTAAGCAGTTTCAGTCTTGATCAGGAAGGAAGCAGAGGCTCTTGAAACATCAGCTTAACGAAAAATGGAAGGCTGTGCGTGGTCACTAAGAAAAGTACTAATTTTTGTGTGTGCCTGCTGCATTCAGAGATACTGCACCAAAGATGTATGGCTTTATCAATGGGTTTTTTCTCCTCTTAGAACCTGAGTAACTGTCTGGGCCAGGAGGAAGCACTGAGTGACTGCAAGACACATATACTGAAACACTGCAAACATTAGTACAGAAAAACAATCCTTCCCTGACATATTATCAGACCTCAAAACGATAGCACAAACTCCTCTACAGATCCTAAATGGCCTGTAAAATCAACACAAGTTATTTTCCTAAAATACAGACTGCAGTTGAAAGGGAAATAACTGACTTAATGAAGAAGTTAGTGAAGATTCTACAGATTGTATTATTTGTATTATTTGAGTAAAATCATACTTGTACCTCCCGATCTTAACATTTATGATCAAAGTAGGCATCCTCTCAAAACAAATATTTTGTTTACTCCTTTAGTTTTTCTTAAGAGAAAATATGCATTAAAGCCAGTTGATCTACACTGTGCCTAAGGGGCTGTTTTGCAAATGATATGAATGGGAGGAGATGCATCCTCTTCCAAGCATGGCATGGGGGAACACTGCTTAAAAGCAAGGGAGTTCCTTAGCTTGATACAGTTATTAGAAGTATGTGACTAATTTGGGAATTCATTAAACAAAGATGAAATAACTAGATAACAGTTCACACCTCATAAAAATTTATTACAACAGGTTTGGGGGGGAGGAGGGATCGTTTTTGGGGGTTTTTTTCTGTTTATCCCCTATTAATTACCTTGTTTGTATCTGCTTGTGGATGGCTTTCTGTTGGGTTACTCACCTTGGAGTTCCATATCTCATTTCCTTGCCAGTGTTTCATCCATATTGCTTAGGACATAACTTTCTAGTCATGATTTAAAACAGAAGTGATACTGAAGGGGGTGCCCACACCTATTCCACCCATGCCCAGCCACACATTCTTGTTTCCTTTTGTCTGCACTAGTCTGCAGATACTGTATGATCATGGATCTGGCTGTAAGATAACACAACACTGCAAATAAAGAATCCTTTTCAAGCAGGGCAGAGTAAGAACCACATGAGCTCCAGAGTCAGTGCAACACTAGTCATGTATGCCTGTATGATGGGAAATGATGGGCAGTAAACGTAGAAACATTAGATGCTACAGATTTTGTGTACAAAAAACAATATCCAGGAGAAGAAACAATGCACGGAGAAAATCAGCTTTCCAGAGACTGTGTAGCAGCCACACTAAGTGCAAAAATATACAAAAGGCATTCTTTTGCACAGCTGGTTTATTTCTAAGATTTCATGTAATTAATTAACATCTTCCACATTCTCTGCATCAAGAAAAGCTTGAGAATTTTTTTTTAATCTTTGAATTTTCTTTTCTCTAACCACCAGAAAATAAATTATCAGTGTGCAGTGCCAAAAGGCAGGTTTCTTTTTATCAAGAATGTACAAGAGATTACTTGCATGGTAGGGGGAGAGACAATCTTACACATTTCAGCTCTGCTCCTACAACACTTGGAGTGTTTCCTGGACTTCTGTATGTGTATGGCTAGTGTATATTGCCTGATTGAACTCTAGGAGCTCTAATTTTCTCATTAATCTTTAAAGAATAGTCCAACTTGCCAGAGTACTTTCACAGTAGCAAGCAGGCCAAATTCCATCTTGCTTTTTATTTCATTCTAATGCAAAAATTCTCAGTCACCAGAGGGCATTGTTACAGACAGCTTTATAAGTTTCACATAACTGATGCTGTAAAAAAGTAGATTTTGGAAAAAGTGCCTGCTAATAGTCATGGGAGTCCTTATAGAGACTGTGCCATTCACAGGACAAGGGAGTATTTCTGTTTGCCCTTTCCTTAGACTCAGCACCGTGCCACACATACTCTGCATTGCTGCAAATACTTCAAAGAAAAATTCCACTGAAAATAGTTTAACTTAATTAGAAGCAGATCCAAATCAGAGAATTAGCAATGGAGTAATTAAAAATGTCCGTTTCATCTTCAGCCATCTCTTCGTCTCCCCACCTTTTTCATATATCTTCTTCTTACAGCTGAACCCATTGTCATAAATGTAAGAGATTATGACAAACTAAAAGAAAATGAAATCTTACACACCATATTTCCTTTGACTTTATTTATTTAAGATCTTATTTCCAGTAAACACTTACTTTTTTTTCTTCTCAATTGTGGCTTTCACAATGTGTTTCATCAGCAAAGAAAAATAATTTACCATCCTTTACCCAAAGGGACTTAAAAATGAGGAGTCAGTCTTCTACTGGAATCATATAGCCTCCCAGCTCTCTTTGCCAGCAGGGAGTCTGTTCAGCTAATTCCCACACCTTTTCATGAGCTGTTGCTGCCAGACCTGCAGCTATGTTAAGAATAAAGCAGTTCCTTTCCAAACACATGTTTTCAAGGACTTGTATATTTTTGTACAGTATCAGACTTCACATTATGACATCCTTTCCACTGATTCCTGATAGATTCATTTGAACTCTATTCATGCTTATCTGTAAAGATAATCTTGCACGCAAGGACAGAATGAGGCAATGGTCAGAGCTCAGAGGTGGCTCCTAGCACTTCTAAGAAAGCATTCCATATAGAATTTAAACAATTCATTTTTTAAAAGACAGGAGTTAACTGCTGCAATACTGAGTAAGGATTGCTGCAAGCCAGCAGCTCTGCTACATACACCCTCATATCTGCCCCCTCCCTTCTTTCTGTAAATGCAAGATGCTACTTTTCAGTTATGTCATACTTACTATTGTGTATTTTAGGGAAAAGCATACACACACACACCTACTGTGAAACACCAGATGAACAGGATGTGAAGCATCAATTTTGATTCAGCCTTTTACAATGTGTTTAGGAGTAAATCTGCAAATGATCTCTCACCAGCAGCTACATCAGATGTGACACTGTCAGATTTTCAAACACTGAGGTTACGCTGTGCAGGCACAAGGAGCCTTTTGTTGATATTTTAAGGTAGGTAGGGTTCATGAAAGAACAACAACGACCACACAGTTTGCTCTAATTATTAATGACAACATTCTATGCTCCGGAATGGCTGATTTTGCTAAGGAGATTTGTCTCTGCATTCATTTACATTAGCTATTTCAGCTATGCAAACCACTCAAGTGAAGTCCTGTGCCTTTTGAAGGGCTTCATGCAGTACTTTGCAGAATACCCAACTACTCAGAAAACCTTCCTTCTTTATCTCTGCCTGGAGCCTTTCCCCATCCTCTACAGGAAAAGAAAAAGGAAGAACAAAGACCTCCCTGGGCAAAGGAAAAGTTTTTCCTTCCCCCCTCCCCTCAGTACTCTGCAGATTCCCAAATGGCAGTCTGGATTATTTTTCACACAGCATCAGGTATGGTCATGAGATGGTCCCTCATATTGAACAAAGCAGTTAACCATTCATGGTAGATGGTCCCCAGAGCAGACTGAAAACTTCTAAGATTGGACATGGTCTGCTGGAAACAATCCTTACAATCTGATCCCCCAAAACTTCTCGTGCTCAAATGTGTTTTCAGCCCCAGATCCTGAAAAATTCTACTTGTGGGCTAAAGGAATTTCTAGTCTTTACTGGATCAAATTTAAGTATGCCATCAGGTATAAGCAAATAACTTTAAGTAATTTCAAAATACGTACAAACCCTTTATTTAATCCATTTTGTTGTATCCACACTGTTGCTGTGATGGGTGGTAACTTCCATTAAATTTACATAGGAATATTAATTCTGCGCACTTCCACAGCATTTTCTTTTTGCTTGAAAACACAGCCATTACTTGCCCTCTACAGACACATCACACTGGCATTTCTGGGACCTGCTAAAGAGAACACAGAAAAGTACTAAAAAATATAGTCACATTGCCAAATTCACACCATTACTTGGCAGAGTAATAAATCTGTACAAAGCTTCACTGGTAAGTAAGTAGTAGGAACTATAATAAGGAATAGAATTAATAAACAGATCAACATGATACACTTTATAAGAGCCTAGATGTTTGCTGGGTTTGGTTGTTGGGTTTTTTCTGGTAAATGAAAAATCTGTATCAAGCACCATAAGACTTCTCAGAAGGGCTCTGCTTTCAACCGTGCTCCTCAACAAGACTTTTAAGACAACCAAACAGCCATGGCTCAGGAGGGAAGGTCCTTCCGGGGCAAATAGTTGTTAAAAAAAACAGGCAGGAGACAAGATGGTCAGTAGTCACCATGGACTAAATGCATCAGTGCAAGAAGGATGCTGTGAATGTAAAAGTTTAATATTAGCTCAGTGAAGAACTGGAAAAATCTTAGAAATTAAATCTGTCAAGGTTTGTTAAATGCACAAACTCCATATTCAGCTTAGGATGTGAAAATTGTTGGAGGCTGGGGCAGCAGTAAAGTAAGAAGCATTTATATCTGCTTTCTTCTTAGGCTTTTATCAAGGTACCCAGTGTCTGCTGGAGTCTGGATCAGTATCAGCCAGATGGATCTCAGCCAGGCCCAGCACAGCCATTCTTCTTTTATATTCTAGCTACTGCTCTATAGTAGTAATCCTCAGGACTTTTCAGGCAGAGAGGTACCTTGATAGAAACTGCTATTTTGTTCTAAATGTCACAGAATGACAGGTAGCCCAGCCTAAAACCACTCTGAAATAACCAACACTTTTAATCCTTGAAGAGCCAGGAAGACAGAAAAGTGCTGGCAAGGCACGTTATGCTTAACTGTGTTTGCATCTTCGGGGTATCAGTAAGTTTAGGACTTTGCATCAGGCCAGAAAAATGGTAATATTTGCATCCTTTGAACAACTCTAAGTTCCACATATCAAAAAAGTGAAATGTATTTCTTTAGGCAGCAAGCCACCAAAGAGAAATTTAGTATTTAGTGAACACTGCTACTTTTGTGTGAATCCAAAGATTTTATTTTTGTCTTTTGGAAGATGTCTATTTTTTTTCCACTCAAACCTTCATTTTGAATGGTCATACTGTACAGCTGGAGTGAAGTCTGTGGACCCATCAACAAGTAACTCCTACATACCAGAACTGCACTGGATCACGATGTAGGTGCCCAAGCACACACAGTCTCCCCCAGACTAAAACAGAGGCTGAAGCTCAGCTCTGCCTCTGCTCCTGGGAAGCTGCTTGCCTTGCGATGCTACCGGAGAGGCGGCACAAGAGGGCGCCTGATGCCTCCAAACATCTGAAGTCTTGACTTCCACATACGTTCTTTTTTGCAATAGTATATTTCCTCATGATTGCAGTAAGGGGACATGACAAAGCCCTGAGCAATACCATAGCTGCATATGGTTTAGCATCAGTTTTGCTACCCTACTGAAAGCATTTAAGAATATTTTCATAATCTACTACATAAAGACTGGATTCTCTGTTAACAGTTTTATGTTTTCTAAATAAAAGTCTCTACTAGTTTCTGTAGGAGGAAAAATTCTGCCATATGTGAGATCTAAATGGTAGGAAGCAGGAGAAACAGATCTGGACAATAAGACAAAAGCCAAAAAGGTTAAATAATTTTATGTCAAATTTAGTCTGGCAATCACCCAAACCATGGACTTGGGCAGATTGCTTGTTGGTTATAACAGAAGCCACTTCCTCTGAAGCAACAGGCATATCAACACCATTGTCTGCTTCCTGGGGATGGGCTTGGGGTGTTTCAGTCCTCTGGGTGGGAGCTCCAAGCTGCGCTACGTTCTAACGTGGAGCCGAGTGACTGAAAAACACAAAGCCACAAACCCCCACCGGTGCCCCCGTGGGGAATTCTCCCATGCATATCTCGTTAGGAAATGAATCGGGGTATTTTTCTCCCTGCCCTGGCTCTGGGCACTCAGACAGCTCCATTGAGTAGAGGGGAGGAAGGCTCTGCCCATGGCTCCTCTACAGCTGCAGATAACTCATGCTGGAAGAGCCCCTTTGAGCCAGATTTCAGAAGTTTTCCCAAGTGCATTTTTAACACACTGATTTCCATCACTTTAAAGTTCCCCACATAATTGCTCTTGCACAGCAGAGCCTGGCCTGTTGCACAGGGACAGACCTCACAAAGCAGCAGGCCCAGGCTGTTCCCCAGAGGTGAGGGGCTGCCTGTTCCCTCCTGGCACACTCCTCCTTCTCCTGCAGCAACATTCCCAAGGAGAAACTGCTCCATCCATGCTGCCTTCTTGGGACAAGCAGAACCAGAGAAACAAACCCTGCTGCTCTCCTGGCCCCTGAAAGGAACACTGAGCAGATAAGACTTTCTCAGTGCTTTCCTCCCATGACCAGGACTGTCTGGCCAAAGGAGTAGAGATTATGTTTGAAGCTCCCATTCCCGTTTTTCACTGCTTTGTTTGCTTTAGGGATAAGCCTCTTCCCTACCCTTGCTTTCTCTACAGCTCCAGACAGGCCTATGGAGGCACACACAGAGTTATGGTGGCTCCAGGGGTTCACCCACAGTAGGTCAAGACAGACAATCCTGTAAGTAGCTTCCTACCAAAGATGGCATGAGGAAGGCACTTCTGCTACCTCTTCCTCCTGCTCTGCTTCCCACTCCATACAGGGGAGGCTCAAAAGAGGGACTTTCCATTTGGATTTCAGCCATCAGAGCACAAGCAAAGTCTTCTTGTAGGGGCACAAGAAAGCTTTTCTTGCAGGGGTTTGGACAGACCACACCATCGCGCCCCCCTACAGTGGTGTGCAAGAATGACATCATTACACCAATACATGAGACAGGAAGTGCAACCAAGCAGAAAAACCACTGAAAGTATCTGTGAAGTGTTGCCAAAGAATGCTAACGATGGCACTAAACAGAAAACGAGAAAAGAGGTTTGGTTCATCTAACTTCTTCCAGCTTTAGTCATCTCTAGTGTCGCTTGTAACAGTAACAGTAGGTAGTAAAAAAAATAGGTCCTTGGAAAGACGCTGATCAGGGCCATTTTTTTTCTCCGGGTGATAGTGACCCTCTACTGTCTTATCCCAGTCCTCAAAATAAATTCAGTACTTTGACACCAGCCTAATGAGCCAGATGAACTGGCTGGGATTTTAAAACTCCCCCTCCTTTTTTTTTTTTTAATTATACTAGTGCATTACCAACAATCTTGGTAAGCCGTTCTTGCATTTGTCTTCTTACTATGTGGATTCGTTTTCCAGAAAATTGCACTGAGGTCTACAGTCTCCTTCAGCATGGCTCACTTACCTAATTGCAGCTGCTCAAGCCTGAGCCAAGGCTTCTTTGTAGTCACCCAAGAGTCACATATTTCATCTTGTATTAATGTAAACATACAGGGTCACCTGAGCAGCACTTGATCTCTAAGACTTCTTTCCATCAGTCCTAGAGATTTCTAAGCAGATCCCAGAAGCTCACAGCCAGCCGAGTTTGTGTCCCCTACCTGCCTTTGTGTCGAGCAGCTGCCAGTGGCAGCACAGCCCAGGGGAGGGGAGGCACTCGGCAGCGGGGAAGCAAAACCGTCAACAACCACAGCTTTCTGCAGTTACAAATGTGCACATAACTTACAGATAGGACTTCATGAAACCACAAAGCCAACCTGATTGCTGACTGCTGCCAAAACAGGTTTCCCCTCCTGCTTTCCTTGCACTGGCACTTACTTGACTCTGTGACCAGCCATCCACAGAGCTACACTCACATCAGTCGCCCACTGCAAGAAAAGTGAAGTTTCTTCTGCTGACCCAGCTCACTGCAAGTTCACCTGCCTGACAGCACTGCTGTGCAGGTGGACTGACTGGGGAGGGAAGGAAGCTCACAAATCCTTTGACTTATGACATCGAATCTGTACAGCATAATACAAAACACTGCAGTCTTAGCAACGCATCATTCCCCTCAAAAGCTTGCTCATAAACTGCCAGTTTGTACAAACATAAATGATCCCACGCAGAAATTACTAATGAAATACTGTTACTCACATGACATTTTCAGTTCCCTGGTGTTGTATTTGTAACATCTACCTAACATTTGGAAAATACAGTAAATATATCGTTACTTCTCCTCATAATTCGGCATCAGATCTTATAAACCTGCAGGTATTAAAAATATAATTAATGTCCTTAACCTTCAGAATATTTAATTTAACAATCATGTTTAACTATCATACAGTTGAAATACGATGAAAATGTCAATGGATATGTAGCAAATGACAGATTAATTCAGCCCCAGCTTTTACATAGGCTTCTGTACAAAATACATGCTGAAATCAGAGACCTTCCAAAAAAATCCCAACCTTAAACAGGATTAAGCAGTCTTCAAATAAGCACTAGTCCTATCAGCAGTCTGCTATCAAATTAAGTCAGCCTACTTTCTCTCATTTATGCCCTCCTATAGATGAGGGCAGAGAATCTGACCCTCTAGAAACAAAAGCTGTGTACAGCTGCAACAATGACATTACTGAGTGCAGTCACCTGTGGTGTGAGCTACAGGCCCCAAATCTACCTCCCTTAATTCTATAAGTGTGCTCCCCATTGTAAAGGCTTTCAAAAGAAACCAAACAACAAGAGAAAGAATAGCGACTCCTGATTTAGAACCCATAGCAAATAATTCTTTGCTTCAGTTACAATGGGGGGTACACGAATGAATGAATTCGCTGCTTTTGACAGTGGCAGGAACTGGGTTGTCTTGCCTGTTCCCAGGGCTGTTCTACTTCTTTGCAGCAGGTGCAGAAACAAAAACCAAGAATTTCTGACGTACATTTCTTCAGATAACTGAAAATTCTCAGTGCTGCTATTGGGTCAAGGCTCCACAATTACAAGTTTAACTGTTTCTGTTCAGTCACATCTAAAAAAGGTAAAGTCAAAAAGTGTAAGGCTGTGCTGTCCAAAGGCAGAGGGCAGTCTTCCATTCTGTAGGGATCTCTTATCACATTCCTCACCAATACCCAGTAGCACATCAACAATGCAACCAACCACAGGGCATGTCTGGAACACAGTCACCTAAGTGAATTTATGAATTCCTGTTATTGTAAGGACAACATTCACAATTGCTGCTTTTGCCCTGGAATGAAAGCCTCCATGCTCTGGTACACGGCCATTGGCTCCTGAAGCCTCACTACTGGTGTAAGGAGCCTTCCAGTATGCAAAGGAGGCCTACAGGAAAACTAGAGAAGGACTTGCTACAAGGGCAAGGGGGAATGGCTTTAAACTGAAAGAGGGCAAGGTTTCCATTACCTATTAGGAAGACATTTTTTACTGTGAGGGTGATGAGACATTGGAACAGGTTACCCAGGGAAGCTGTGGATATTCCTTCCTGGATATTTCACCCTGGGAAGTGTTCAAGCCCAGGCTGGATGAGGCCCTGAGCAACTTGGTCTAGTGAAAGGTGTCCCTGCCCATGGAACTAGATGATCTCTAAGGTTCCTTCCAACCCAAATCATTCTATGATAAGGGAACACTACTGACTGAACCATTCCCCTGGTGACTAGCATTCACTGGAAAGGCAGAAGAACAACATCCATTTGAGACAAGTTTTTTAAAAATATGAAAAAGAGCAATAGTAAAAGGAACCCAGGTCAGAAGGCTTTGTGCCCTGATATCCCACACAGTGTAATCCTGTGGAGCAGCAATGACAGTTTGAGTTATTGAGGCCAGGACTGGATGCAGGGAGCAGGTCTGGAAATGTTCCCTGCTGAGACCAATACAATTTAGTTTCAACAAGAACTTGAAAGTACTCCAAATGCAGACTGAACCTATCCCAGGTTGTGTACTTTCAACAGAACAGGCTGAACAGAACCATGAAATCACAGAAATACACTACTATCCACCAGTATACCTGTGTGCTCATGGAAGCACAAAGGTTTTTGCTTTCAAGCAGCTACTTACCCTTGAACACAATTCACAAAAGCACTGGGCCACTTTAGCAATACTGTACAACTAATGACTGATACAGCTGTAGACTCACTGCAGATTTTTGGCAGCTACAGCCACATCATGAGACTGGTCATTTATTGTTACATACAGACACTGAAGAGACACAGAAAGGATTATTTTCCCTTAACTTGTAATTGGGTGTGTCCTTCCAAAAACACTGCAAAGGCAGGCTTCATTGTGCCAGTCAGGAGGAGACTATCCCCAAAACATGGAGGTGCCCTAAATGGTCTCACTCTTGGGGTCACCAAGAGGAGAATTCATTCCTGGTCAGGGAATGAGGCTGCAGTGCCAGGCTACAGCACACAGGAGCTCTGCATGAAAAACCAAATCTTGTCCAGAGGGAACTTCTGTTTACTTGAATGCCTTCCCTATAATCCCATTTTATGGGCCACATGTTTTGGGAATGCTGCACAGTCAGGAGACTGGCAGAGACTAAAGGGAGGTGATTCCTTTCAGAGGACTGTAGAATAGCAGGACACAGCCTCAAACACTCTCATGGCAGCCTTCTGCTTAACTACATCTGTATTATCATAACAAACGTTTTGGTTTTAAATGGGTACTGAACTCCAGCAAGAAATACAAGTTGTTGCTTTTTTAAAGTAAGAAAACCATAATATGAGGATTTTTAAGTTCACGTTGAAACATTTTTCTGTTTAAAAATTAAAAATGAAATATAGCACCTCAGCTTTTTAAAAAATAAGCTCCAAGATGGTAACGGAGGTTAAACAAAAAAAAAAAAAAAAAGGAAAGAGTGAACAGATTTTACCGTTTTTGGCTTGATAATTCCTTTCTCTATAGATAGGTCCATTAACTTGCAAATGGAATAATACATAACTGAGCAATAAACATGAGTAGAGATTCAGAAACACTAATCACTACCTCTTTGGAGGGGTATTAGATCTAGATACTCCACATTCTCTCTTTTGCAGCTCATGACTGAGCAGTGGTGAAGCAATGTTGCGGAGAATTCACCATGCCTGAAGCAAAATGCATACTCTGTAACCCCTCCCCCAAGACAGTAAATACCGGCATGGCTGCATACAAACAACTTCCAGGCTGAAAGTATGTCAATTATCAATTGAATCATATAGCTAATAAAACATTCTCAGCTACTTTTACCAACACAAACCCTTTGTTACCTATCCAGGGAGCCTAACGTTTTAATCCCAGCACCCCAGCCTTTTGTTAAGGGCCCAGTGCTCAGTACCTGGCAGGACCAAGCACTTGTTAAGCTGCTGTGGTTCCTTTGCATTAGTATTTTCCATACAGTACTTTGAAACAGAAAGCAGGCAGAAAATACAGTGACTTATAATCCTGAAGAACAATGGGCATTTCTGTGAGCTAGTTTTCTACACAGGATGTGGGGTGGGCCTTCTTGAGCTTGTGTAATCTGTCTGGAAGTCCAAAAACCACAGTACAAAAACATGCTTTTCCTTTAACAAACAGTCACACACACACAGAGTCCAACACTAGTTTACACATCTGTCATTCACCATTAAGGAAAATTTTCATTAAAAAATGCTTGAAAAAAAATCATATTATGCCAAATTACATCCACAGACTCTATCTAACTAAAATATATAGCCTTTTTTAACCCAGTAAGAACTATATTTAGGGATGGAAGATTCACTTATTTAAAATGAAGTGAGAAGTTGCATCTCTGGAACTGCTTCAGGTGCCAGTTCATGTCCTAGGATCACTAGAGCCCAGAGAAGAAAATGCAAAGGCACTGGAAACATTTTAATGGACTGTGCTGGGAAGGATTATCCTATGAAGTGGCTTTTCTAGATACTCTAAGACATTAGGTTTAACAACTTCAGGCAGCCCTTTGAAGTCCCTTATTTCAGACACTCAGCTAAGATCAACTCTGTCCCTTTCCTCCAAACTGCCCCAGAGGAAGGTCCACTAAAAGAAGCTGTTTGCTGTACAAGGACTGGACCAAGAAAAGCAGAAGTTAAAAGGTGAGAGAGAAATGAAGTCCTCCAGAGCTCTCCTTTAGCACTGCAGGGTAAAAAGGACAGCAAATCTGAAATAACATGAAAAAAGAGCATACAGGAGTAATGCACTGTTTCACACTATTCCACACTCAGAAAGCTTAACTCCCAATTGGAGTTGATCTTCCTGGACTACCAGGACCTGGACTACCACCTCTTCCTGGACTACTTGGACTACCACCCCTTCCCCCCAATCCCTTTCCTGTTTGCCTCCTGAAGCTGCAAGACCTGGTTTATCAAGAACAATTACTGAAGAACTAGAGTTCATATGAATTCTCTTGAAGTTTTTCTTCACAGTAAATGTGCCCATCCTGTATTTGACACTGGAACTCAGTACTGTAACAAACTGTTAGGAATACTTTCCTTCTAGGAAGAAAACAGCTCTAAGAAGCAGATAGGTATGTCAAAACACTCTGTATCAATTTACTACAGTAACTTCCTGGATTACATATTTTTAATTCCTAGTGAAACTAAATAGTAATTAGAAACTCTATCATATTTCCAGCGCTCAAAGTTTACTGAGTTAATATGTTTGAAGCTACAGCAAGTGGCTTTTCTTTCTTTCTGTAGGAAATCAGAAAGAATGGAAATTAAGACTGAGCAAAAGGGGAAAAAAAACAGAGAACATGAATACTCCAGCATACTGAAATTTATTTTTGCACACTATCAGGTTTCAAGTGGCTAGAAAACATCAAGAAATCTTTCCCCCACTTTCATATGTTAATTTGTATTAGCATATTATATTAAGGCAAATTATGAAGGAATAAATCCTCAGCAATGTTAAACACAGCAGTTCCTACCACACCCTATGATATTTTGACAATTACCACACAATTTGAGACAGAAACTACTACATTCTGCCCAGAACTGTTTGGCTTCTGTCTTCATCTCCAGCAAGTTCCTGCCTGAGAGGATGCACTATGCAAAAACAGCTCCTGCAGCCATGCAAGGAAATCCCAAACCCCAGCAGGAAGCAACGTCTCTGTGATTCAACATGTTGAGTCTTTTCCTCTGAGAAACCAGCGTAAAAAGCCCAGTACTAACTGCACTAAAAAATTCCTTTTCCTGTCTGCAATACAGATCCTGGAACCACTGAAGTTTTGGGTGACTGAGCCTGCCTCTCTCCTTGGATTTCAACGAGTATTCCTTTATTGTACTTTCACCTACAGTAGTTTAAGGGAGAATAGAGAAAAACTTGTTAAATGTTGCAAAACAACTGCACTTCAGCTCCATCAGCTGTGCAAGAATAGAGGAAAAAGCTTTTCTGTATGGATTAACTAGTTTTGATCCTTTCACTTGGAAAAAACCCCAAACCATTCCACAAAAACATAATATGACTATACCATTGTCTGTCACTGCAGTGGAAGTAAAGCAACATATCTCAGCGAAGGCTTCCATAGTGCTGGGGTGAACTGCTGTAAGAAGACTGCACATTACAGTGACTGCACAGAAGGAAGGTACAAGCCATTTTCTAGGCAAAATAACAATGAAAATTACCAAAGAGTTTTGTTAACATCACAAGCCACATAACAGAATTAAATTCCATTCTGCTCCCTGCCGTTCCCATCTGGCTTTAATTTGCTAGAGAAGACTGAAGCCAGTATCCAAAAAACAGACTTGAGTTGTAAACATTGGTCTCTGCCAGCATTACTAGTAACTCATGAGGTACTGGAGTTACCATGGTAAGGCAAGGGGGGGTGGCAGACAAAGGTCTAGGAAAGCAGGACTTGCTCTGTCATTAAGCTCATTGTTTCATGAAATGAAAGAGAAAAGTTTGATGCTCAGAAAACACACACTTGCAGCAAATCCAGGTCTACTCATCTTTGTTATGTTTTGTAACACCATGAAATCAAGCAGGAGAAAGTCAAGAAACGTCAGAACAGACTGCCTGGTCCACTGGACCCCCTTGTTTTATAAAGCTTATAATTACATGCTGCACACCGTTGCCTAATTTATTTCTTGCCACGTTATCAGTAAAAGATCCCCGCTTCATTTCTTGCAGGAATAGTTTTGTTAAACTGTGACAAACTGAGACTACAGCTAAGAGCATCTCATGGTAATATTTAATGCCTTAAACAAGACTTTGTCCTGTCTCTGCCTTAGACTTCCTATGTAACAGAATTCCTCAAGCCAAGAGTTTCTAGTTGCCTGATGTGCTTCTGAAAATCCACTTACATGCTTTAAAGAGTAGCAAAAAAAAGAAGGAAGAGGTGTTTCTGCAGCACTATGGGCCTGGAGGAACTCTGTTTCACACCATACAAAATCTCTGCCTCTATTTTGACTAATCTTAGATCCACTCTGAGCCCCAACTCAAAAATTATATTCAAGGGTAGGAAAAAGTGATCTCCTTGTTAAACAGATTACTCCCTTGTTCACAGCATACTCCCACAAATGATGAACAGTTGAAGCCATGGAGCACTACACTATGGTGTCAGAACAACAACCCTTAGGACTGGTGAAGAGCACCCAGAGAGAACACCTCAAGCCACGATTGCCCCTCACCCCCACAATGGGCCCCCACATTCCAATTCCTAGTTGGGGCACATTACAAAGCTGGCAGTATTTCATCATTGAGTTGAACTCATTCACTCACCTTAATCAACACGGCCCTATCACTAATCACTTTTTACCGAGTTGGGTTACTATCCAACTAGTTATATTCTTTTGTCCAACCAGCCCGAACACCCCCCTGACTCCTCTAGCCCACAGGCCAAGCTAACAACTCCACCAGCTGTCTCAGTGCTTTCTGTCCATCCCATGATTCCAGATCCAGCAGACTTCTCCACTGATTCCGTGATGACAGGTGTCATTAGCTAATGGACATTAAGTTTCAGCAGGTTCTCCCGTAAGGCTTCCTACTCTTTCGCTGTTACCAAAGAGGGCTCCCTTCACTACAGGCCCTTCTCTTACTCCTGCATTAGCTCACCACGCTTTTTGCTTGATATTCTCTTACCTCAACAACTCTCCCATCCCCTTTCTTTAGCTTTCAGTGCTGCCTTCATACCTGGAAGTCCTTAATTTCCTCTTAATGTACTCCCTTTAGACTTATATGTGTGTGTGTATATATATATATATCAATCTACACATATATCAACCTACTACTTGCATCCTGTTATTTTAATCTTTAAACAATAACAAAAAGCTTTGACCAAGTAGTTTCTTCTTCTTTTCTACTCAGATGTTGGTGTAATTATAAGTAATTACCAGTAATACATGGTCATACACAGCTTAGAGCAGTCCAGGGTGACCACTAGATGAAGAATTTACCCAAGTCTTCTAAATTAAGCTAATGTTATTCTCAGCCTGCAAGGGATGTGTGAACAGGCTACATTATCCATGGCTAAATGACATCTGTTTCACATGTCTAAGGTATGTATAATCAGACCAGCATCAGGAATTGTGAAAGGCTCATTGTGAAACATAAGCTTCTTAAACCACACCCATCAAAAACCCCCACCCACCACATGGATATACTCTTTTCCCATGAAAGGTTCACAACACGGACAAGTGTTTTGGTGAGTTCCTAAAAAAGCAGTAAAAGACTTTATTCTGAAGCGTAAAACCAAGAACTGGAGCGTGATTCCCCTCAGAGCCCGAATTCTACCACCTACAACTCTATCAAGAAAAATAGGAGGCGCCCTGCTTACATTTGGACCTTTCCAGACCTGCAAAGGACTTGTCTGCAGTTTGCAGACTCCATGGTCTGAAGAGAAAGTATGTTGACTTAAGCCCCTGTCCTTCATGTGATTCACCACTTCAGCTTTCGTTTATATTGTGCTTAATAACAAGGCCTCCTTTTTATCTTTTGATAAGGGTACTCCTACCAATATTCAACTAGCTTAGTGTTCACACAATTTAGTTTATTACATAACTGTAAGAAAATGAGAATCCCCTGGATGGAGCTGCAGCACAAACTGCACAAGTCCACAGAACTACTGATGAAAAAGTTTAACTAGCAGCAAAAAACTTGATTTTCATCTGCAAGTAAAAAATGTATTTGAGGCCAAATGGAATTACTTAACTTTCTCACCAGTCAAGTGACCACACTGCTGTCTTTTTAACTGAATGAGCATGATTCAGACGTCAGGGAATTAAGGTTTGACTGGCTGTGCTTAAGTAGTGATGCAAGAGGTTGCGAGTCTTTCTGTAAGCAGACACTCCATTTTTTCCAGAGTTCAAGATTTTGAAAATTGTTTTCTCAGTCGGTATCCTCTCAGACATAGCTAGTTTTCCATGGCAGTTAATACCAGCACGCGATTTTTGGTTCAGCAGGATGAATCACAGTAAGAAGCAAGATTTGTTCAGTTTTCTGAAGTCTTGACTTTAAACAAAACAAAACCCCAGACCAAACTGCAAACCAGTATCTCTGAAGACCGTACGACCACCATCACTAAGTAAGTGGAAAATATGCAGAAGACAGGAGAAAAAGCACAGTTCTACATAGTAGTGACATTTCTGTGTAGCTGTTGGAGGAGCATGCTAGGACAAGCCTGCTGTTTCATATCCTGCCTCCACACATGGGGACACTTCTGCATGCCAAAGCTAATATTTAACTGCTTCTTGCCAGAGTGATTCTAGGCCTGTTCTGCACATGCTTCACAGTGCCAAGAAGCTTCATACTTCTAGGGGGATTGGTGCTGATTTTTGTCAGGAAGAGTGATTATTTTTACTAAGGATATGGGCACATCAATTGCAAACATAATCAGATACACACAATAGCCCCAGATGCTTTTACTCCCAAAGTTAACACCTGTGTACTGCTGCCAATACTCGTGCAACAAGAAAAGAAATAATTGTGTTGTCTTACACAATTTTTACAGTACCAGTAACCAGGACCACATGCATTTTTTGCCTCTGCCCCTTAGGAGAAAATCCAAGGCACTACTATGAATTTCTGTATGCCTCTATGGATTAAGGTAACAAAAAAACCCTGAACTGCCAAGTGAAGTGGGTTGGTATAGTTCAAACTAGACAGGTGCATATTGCTTTGTTTTATAGCATCAATATGTATCAACATGTACAATTAGGAGTAATTTGTAGCTATGTACATGAGAAGAAGTAGCAGCTGATGTGAAGACATTAATGGTTGTTATCTAAATGCATCAATGCTGTAATTACTAAGAAGCACCAGAATATTCAGTTTCACTGATTTCTCATGTTAGTCATGCATGTGTACCGCATCAAAGTTCCCATAACAGCAACTGGAGTTGCTGACTGTAGTTACAAGCTTTAGTAGCCATGTTTTGGGGACTATTCATACCCAACTATCAAGTAAGCTGCAGCTTCTTTCGGTTGTGAGGTTCGATGCCTCTGTGTTGTTTCAAAAGGAAGAATATTGTCAAAGTGCTGCAATGTAACTGCTGTGGCTGTACTCCCCCTTCTACAAAGGGGGTCGGGAAACGTACTTCCATTGTTCAATGGGAACTGATAAACCAGCTCAGGGGTTGTTACTTTTCTTCTCATCTAAGGTACCCCAGGTTCCTGGGGGAGGGGAAGACAGGAAACAAGCACTCTTCCTGCTCCCCCAACCTAAAAATAACTGAGACAGTCTTGCTGCAACATTTAAGCCACACAAGCACTCAATAAAGCCTGAAATATTTATACTCTGGCCAAGCAGTCACAGAACTCTTGGGTTTTGCCCAGTATTTTTTTTATCATTATCCAAACAGATCAGGAGATTGTGGCAGGAAAGTTTACTTTTCTGAGGGCAGACATGAGCCTGTTGCCAACTGCGTTCTTAACTATAGTTCTTTTCCTGCCAGTCAGTTAAGCTGTAACTACAAGCTACAAGCCTATTCTGACTCGTGAGCTTGAGCACCAGCTTCCCCCTTCGAGCACCTCTTGCTCTCTCTTGAAAAATCTGCAGGTTTAGCAGAGTCTCTCTTTCACATTAGAAAACAAAGGAAACAAACTCCTCTGTAACAATATTCTGGAGAAAACCTGAAGTTAAACAGTGAGCAAATAGCTAGGGGGAAAAAAAAAATCACGTACATTACAAAATAGAAATGATTACATACAGTCAGCTGCTACCAAACGGATTTTTCATGACAGTATAAAAATCAGACTCCACTAAATCATGTTCTTTCTACTTCCATCTATAAACATTGAAGTTAAATTCCTAGTAATTGAGAGTTGTAAAACAGAAGACTGATTATGCTACTCAGATTTAAGCAGTACAGAGCCTTGGCAGAACTTTGGAGGCATGCATGCTCACAGGCTTCCTTATTCCAGTTTCTCCTGCATTTAAAAGGCTACTGATTTTCTAGTTCGAACTTCCCTTTCAGAAAGCTACAAAAGGAGATTGGGCACAAACAGACAGTTCCAAAACAGGATTCAAAGCAAAAGGTATATCTAATTAAAGATAAGCACCTTCCTGTTCTGTACTACTGATTCTTCAGCAATCTTCCTCGTTCTTCAGCCAGTTTTCATGACTTCTTCATGTACTTCTAACAGTTTATCTACTGCATAGAAAACCTACAGGCTGATTCTGGCAGTCTGTTTGGCAGGTGAAAATTCAGGCATAAAATTGCAATTCTTTGAGCCAGCCTCCAGTCCAGTCATTTTCTTTTAATGTTTGGAAGTAACACAGAATCTTACTTGGATACAGCAAAACTATCTTAAGTTTTTAAAGCAAAAGTCCTTAAAGTTTGAGAATAAGAAAGTTTAAGTAAATCTTACATGCTATATTGTTAGCTCCTACATACTACTAGCTGAGTAGGATATACCATAAAGTTTACCTAGTTGTACCCACGCAGAAAAAGCTGGGGAAGGAGACAATCATGGAATTACTTTACTTCCACATTAAGATGTCTCCCAGTCACCCTCCCCACCCTGAGACTCCAAAGCTTACTCAAATTTCACATATGGGCAGGAAACCAAAGTACACCACATGGCCAGAAATCCGTAACAGTTCAGACGTGAGTTCCCAATAGGAAGGAAGTTATAGTTAAATGCAAGTCCAATCTGCATTTCCCTCCACGAGCTCCAGAAGATGAATGGAAAAAAGCTAGGCTTTCCTGTTGCACAACAGCTAGGAATCATGTGATGGAGGATGCAGCATAACTACTTGAAATAGGGATGTTACTCACATGCAGATCCCATCTAAACCAGTCTTTCAGAATTCCATAGTTGCAGACAATGCCTCTGTTTTCATAATTTCTATGATCATAGACATACATAGCCCTGAGCTACTTAAAAGTTGTACCATGTTCAAGAACTACAGGTTAGGCCTGCTTATTTTCCAACCAAGACAGCCAGATTGCAGTCAGGTTTCCTTCTTACAGCTCACTCTTGTGCTGTAGCTAGGTCTATTGATGATGCACTCAAATTCAGGCTTTTTTCAGTCCCATGTTTTTAAACATTTAAGTGAACAATAGCTTAGAAAACCTGCAAATGTTGATGAGAATGCTTTTCCAGCAACTGTCCCCTGGTTAACATCAGGAGTACATCCTTTGGTTTAACCTATCCCTTTAAAGAGCTCCAGTTACCTGTAGAGGCTCCATCATCCTCCCTTTGGTCATCTGTAATCATAAGCACAGTCATTCACATATATTGGTATGTTGTGCTTTTACTGTTTTAGCTTACATGTGCTGAAAATCAGCTACTTTAAAGAGGCTAAATGGAGCTTGGGTATACAGTGTGTATATGTATTCTGTTTTCAGAAGAACATATTCAATTCTTATTTTTCCCTGTAAGAGTCAGAGAGACCAGGAGACCCCTTCAAACAATTCCAATTGAGCATCAGGTATTTGATACTAAGGGAGTTTCAAAAAGGTATCATGTCAGACATGCTCCTGCTTAATGGGACTAAAAAATACATATTAAAATAAGTGCTTACTTTAGCCTTATGTAAGGGAAAAGCAAATGAGTTTAACGAAACATCTCATCTTTATTTATCATACGACAAATAGAGCAAGATTTCAGCTTATGAACTACAGTTAAAGTGTTTCTAGGCAGCAAAGCCCTCTCCCTCACTCCAGTGTCAACTGGGCACATCCAAAATTCAGATTCAACCAAGAATCTTAGAAATATACATAAAGAAAAACGAGGTCTACTGGACCTGCTTTGTTGGACGCAGTTCAGGGGTTTTGTTCCTCTTTGCTTGTCTGTTACTACAGTAGGAACCGACGATGCAGAGGGATAAATAATACCAATTGTAAAACAATACCCATTCTTGCATCATGCAAGGAAAACCCACTACTTAAACTGTTACTTCAGATACCCCTTAAAGGCTTTGGGTTTGAAATGTGATCCAAGACTGCAACGCGTTATTTCTAGAAAGATGCAACAGATATTTTACACATATTAATATGTGCATTCTAAACAGAATGTAGTTTACATGAGTATATATTATATACGGTTTACATTTATGTACTGAGTGCAATCAGTACATAAATGTTGTTCAACACTACTCAAGCAAAAAAAAGAGGCACCCAGAGCAAAACACTTTTTTCAATACATAGGTGGGCTACAGGGAAAAATCCAACCTTTATGCAGCATCTACAGACCCACACAAGTACTTTTCAGCAAGCCACTTCTATACAGAAGCAGCATTTGTAGACAGCTCAGTCCCTGCCTACTTGTGATTGTTATTTAAAAAATACATTGAGGGATATGAGGATTAATCATAGAAGAAATTTGAAGCCTACAGACCTAATGAGACTAGGTAAGGCAGAGCCATTACACTGAACAGAAAGAGGACCAAAGTATATGAATATTCTTACTAGGTTACAGAAATATGTGGAATTGAAGGAGTTTGGTTTGTTTTGTTTTAAATGAGCAAAACAGTTCTAGAACCCATTTCAGTGTCATTGCATTACTGAAATACGAAGGGCCAGTTAATTAAAGACAAAAGGTACTGCTTTGCTAACTGTAGCATGAGGTAAAAACAGGTCCAATGATAAGTTCCCCTCCCTCCTATAAGCACTAACACTTAGCCTCAAGGTAAAATTCAGATAGCTGCTGCTCTTCTCCCTGGTTTCTGTTAACAACTTCAATTTACTTAAATGGGAACAGGATTATTAAAACCGAAGAGAAGACAAAACAATTTATGTAACAGCTGCACTTATAAGGCCACTAATATTTGTAGTGCACAATCTGCAGTGCACTATTTGTAGGGGACAATCTGCAGAAAGTGTGGAAGAACAGCTTGCCTGTTCTAGAAAAAGAAAAAACTGCACTCTCAACTCTTAGAAGTAGTGCAGGCTTAGCTACAGCCTTCAGGCTACAGTCCCAATAATGCTTTGAAATGATGATTCCCTCCCATCAATTAGGTCTACACTAGCAACTGCAGGGTCCCAGGAGTGTCTCGAAAGAGTTCTAAGGCACACAGGACCCACTATGTTGATTTTGCACTGTATAATTCATTTTATAGCAGCATGATTCTTTTTTCTTCCTGCTCATAGTACTTTCTCCAGTTTGAAATATCCCTGTCTGCCAATTTTAAAAGACAAACAAAATCAAGTCTAAATGCTTCACCAGTATTCTTTATTTTTTGCCCCAAGCCACATAACATATATTCTCTGAAGCGGTCTTTCAATTTTGCAATTGCTGCCCCAGTATAGCAGGAGGATGTTAACACCCATATACAGTGTCTGTATTTCACACCTAGTCTAAAGGAGGCAATGTGAGACACGGAGAAAAAGCCATTTTTTAAAATACCAGCTCTGCTTGCCTATGAAACCCATTTGCATTTTTATACAATTTTCCAATGTTAGTGAAAATTCAAAGGCGGCACACAGTAGTGTCTCACCATTGTACTACAAATCAGTAGCAGATTAAGCAAACCTGATATGTTGAAGATTCACAAGGAGAGACCCTATTTCAAGTGTTCCAGCTCTCAACTCTTCTTGTCTTCCCTTGAGACCAGCACAGCAGGTGCTCTGACACTAGCCATCAGGATTCCTGTCAAAGTTTGGCTAGACTGTCAAGCACCACAGACCTAGAATCATAATATTTGCCAAGCTGGAAAGGACCCATCAGGATAATCAAATCCAACTCTTAGCCCTGCACAGGACCATCCCCAAGAATGACAACGTGCGCCTTGAGAGTATTGTCCAAACGCTTCTTGAACTGAGCTTGGTGCTGACACCACTTCCCTGGGGAGCCTCTTCCAGGGCCCAACCACCCTCTGGGTGAAAAACTTTTCCCTGATATTTAACCTAAACCTCCCCTGACACAGTTCATGCCATTTCCTCAAGTTCAGTCACTGGTCGTGAAAGTAAAGAGACCTGTATCTTTTATTATAGGTACCGACAGTCAAGGTCTCAATAGCCCATTACCACTATTTTCTAGTTATTGTCATCTCTCCTTCCCAAGAGAAGTCAGTGCACATTCAATTCTACTATCTCTGAAGAGGAGATACTCAAGTTCAAAAATTATTGTTAGCTGAGCCCAGACATCGTGGCTCCTGCATGAAGTATAGTCTTTCCTATGACTACACAGAGATAGGAGACAGAAGCATTTCTCAGAAACAGTTTAAAAATAGGATCTGACAACTGCCCAGCATGCCTTTATAAGCTTATGAGCTTGTTCCAGCACACGTATGCTGGGGTAATGGAGCACAGCTTTGGAGATGAATTCAAAGTGTAGCACCACTCTGATAAAAGAAATAGTTTCATTTTATGAAGGGTAATCTTCTAAATCATATTTGTGATATTTGTGACAATGACATTTATTAACATGTTCCTATAACATTCTCTAATTAGAAGGCCCATAGTTGTTCTGGATGTAATTTGAGACAGCTTACCCTGGCTCAGCAGATAAGACCACACTGCACAATCTATCATCAGCCTGACAACACTGAGCCACAAACACTGTGACCCAAAACAAAGCAGCACAACCAAGAGCAGCACAGTTGAGCACTTACCCCAGAATAAAGCTGGTAAAAGATTTCTTAGGCTACAGATACAACTTCTGTCTCAATATCATGACTAGCTATAGTCTCACAGTCTCTTCCAGGGATTGCTTTGTCTTCATGAATAAACAGGCACAGTTCTACATCTCCAATTTTTTTTGCCTTATTTCACTAAAATTTGGGGGTTCTCATGTCAGTCCTCTAACCTGCTAATTAGAGGCGGAAACATGGGAGGAGGGAGTTTAGCACAAGAACTGGATGTTAAGCCTTGTTTCCCAGCTAGCTCTTCAGCTTATGTTCTTCTTGTGCCCTCCCTGTTAGTTCTGACACCCCATATCTGCCACACGAGGTAGTTTGGGACTTGTATTTGGTTCATCTATAGCAGTTGTACTGAGACTGGGTCAAGCAGCTATCAAAGATCCACACACATGACAACAAACTGGATGAAAGACAGATACTGCTTTCTTTAGATAAGATACTAAGACTTGAACTCCACCAATACAAAACTTCATTAGTTGCCAGTCTACTGAAGTCTGGTGGGAACAAATCCATTATTATAGCCAGGGGTACTCAGTGTCAGAAAGCTACCCATTCTGAGTGCACCATTCTGCTGTCAGACATCATAGAACGGTTTGGGTTGGAAGAGACCTTCAAAATCATCTAGTTCCTACCCCCCTGCCATGGGCAGGGACATCTTCCACTCGACCGGCTTGTTCAGGGCCCCATCCAACATGCCCTTGAGCACTTTCAGGGATGGGGTATCCACAACTTCTTCGGACAACCTGTCCTGTAGTGCCTCACCACCCTCTAAGAATCCCTTCCTAACATCCAATCTAAGTATCTCATCTTTTAGTTCAAATGCACTTCCCCTTGTCCTATCACTATCTGCCCATGTAAAAAGTCACTCTTTTTTGTAAGCCCCCTTTAAATACAGGAAGGCTGCAATGAGGTCTCCTCAAGAGCCTTCTCTTCTCCATGTTCAAAAACCCCAGCTCTCTCATCCTGCTGAGTACTTCTGAAACTCTATGAGTCCTAACAGACCACACTGAGTAGAACTACAGCAGTCCTCAAAAGCTAAACCTTTGGAGACATAACACATTGCTGCAATCAAGCTGCATTTCTACTTTTGAGTAATATCCACTGCATGCCCATGTAATATTAACAAGCCTCTGGACAGAGCAGTCACAAGAATTTTCAGCAGAGATAAGGGACCTCTTGTACAACACTTAATAAGCACACAAATATAGCAGCTAAGATTTGCTTGGTTTCTAAGTTTACAAGGAACACAAACACCGTCTGTGACAGGAGCACCTTCAGCTGCAATTCTGGGGTGCTGGAGCCCACAGTTCAGCAACTTCCTAACTCTGGCACAGTTCAAGTCTCCAAAAATGGCACTGTTTTTCCTCATTTTATTCCTAAAGATCCTCAAAAAGTTTGTACTATTACTCAGGAACCATTGGCTATTTGCAGCATCTTTATCAAACTGTTAATGACAGGGCTTCAGGGCTAGTGCTGCATTATCATCGGGTCTGAGCACCACCTCACTTATGAAAGTAACTACATGGAGTTTAATACTGCTCTCCGAAGTAACTAGAAGTTCATCAGAAAGACTACTTCAAATAACAAGGTCATGCTAGGAGAAAACAAACCACTGCCCCACTTCACTACCCAAAGGTCATAGCAGTGAGCTGAACCTGGTGCAAATTCCCACTAATCCCAGGATTAGGAGGCCACACAACAGCTTTAAAGTTGCTCCTTTAAGTGAGGAACTCAACTGTTAAGAATTGTAGGACCAGCCAATAACCTGTTTTCCTCCTAAAGAAAAACCTTATACCAGTCACAGCTTTTTCAGAAGGACTCATTATAACAAAGCCTGAGGTGGTGTGCAAAGGAAGTTCCTGTCGTGCTGCTGTTCGAGCAGTGAACAGTCTTTCCATACCCAGGTGGGTAAACTGATGGGTTGTCACTCACTAAGACCTCCTTTACTACATGCCAATAACGCAAATTCATTTGACTAGTGATCACCATGACCCACAGGTGTCACATTTTATAACTAGCTCAGAACTCATTCTGTAGGAATACTTCCTCATTGAATACCCCAGGTATTAGATTACTGGCCACTTCTGGAAGAAGCAAGCCTATTACAAGTTTTAGCCTGTTCCAACAAAATAAACTGAATTTAACTAGGCTACAGTTCAAAAGAAGTAACATTTCACTTAACTTTAGTAGGCTACAATTTCAATCAGTCTAAAGTGATCTTGCCACCTACAACTTCAAGTTAATCTACCAGTACCTTAAATACATTAAAAGTTTAGACTTGTGCTTGACTCCTTAAGCAGTGATTCTAGTTACACCAACCGAAAGCCTTTAAGAGCTGCCTGTCAAAATTCCCTAATAACTGTCTCTTTGCTGAGAAAAAGCATACCTAATTTCACTAACAATTAAAACCTGCACATCTCCATTTTCCCAGTAGCTGCTTCTTTCCACCCCTGTTCAAACAGGAGCATTTGTGAAGCCACACAATGAACATTCACATTAGAAACCCATCCATTACAATTAGGCTTATGTTAGATCCATTCTTCACTACTACTTCCCCCCTGACCACTTACAGAAGCAAGAATGAACAGCTGAGAAAAGGTGCAGGATCTTCTTTCAGCATGGGCATCACTGTTTCAATTATGACATTAATGCATACTCAGATCTATTACACTGTTAGTATCCCTCTCCTTTCTCCCCTAAATACCCTTGAACTCCTGTCAGTCCCTTTGTAGGCTAAAGGTAAACAACAGTATTTAAATAACATGTCTTCGCAAAGGCTCAGACCACACGTACATGCACAGACAGGCTTCCACGGCAAGTCACAACCACAGCTCTAACTGCTGGATAACGTCCAGCCAATTGAAATATCCTCATTAAAGGAACGAATTGCAGTTCAGTAGAAATTGTTACTCTCCTTGGTAAGCTGTGACCATAAAATGTAAACTACGTGCCTGTTTTTACCCAGTCTCTCCCCTCCTACAGCTCATTCCCCTCCCCTTTCCTTCCAGATTAACACACAGCTTGCATCAGACTGGCCTTCGGGCAAATCCCCTCCCCTGAGGTTTCCGTCTCAGAGAAGTATGTGCATTTGGTTTTTACTCATCTCCCTCGGCAGAAGTAGTTCAGAATACATCAGACGTTGTTTTAAGACTGCACTGCAACACTTCTGGAGCTGTTTCTTTCAGGATAACTAATACTGCTTCCCCGAGAACAGCTAATAAAAACAACCTAGAAACAAACAAGAAATTATTACCAGCTCATTAAAACTTGCCTTCATTTCTATAGCTTCATGAAGGCACAGCCACACCTCTGTTCAAGTACTGCTGCAATAAGCTACCAGTTACTGAGAACTCTCAAAGTAGTTCATTTCTCGGTTTTCAAGCAAAATCTGATACAAAAGTGAGCTACCTAAAAGGCTACTTTAAGAATTAAAACTCTAGGTGCCATTTTAAAGTTTTTCATTCCCAGGTATTCTATATAGAGTATTCTATAACGTAAGCATTCAAACAAGTCCTTTACTCCCTGTTTCATAATTATAGAACACAAGCCTAAATGTAACTACTAACAAAATATGGGGGGTTTCCTCATCTTTTAGTTCAAATTAATGTTCTTCCTTTAACACATCAGCACATAAATCTGTTCTGTATTAAAAGAGTCACTGTACACTGAAAGCCTCTCTGGAAGCTTCCATTACAAAGGGAGTATTTACCTTGTGTCATACTATGCCTACACAAGAATCAGTAATCCAGTGGTCAACAAACCAACTGCCTCCTCCTAACACCATTTCCAGTAAGCTGCTGTTCCCCCTTCAAAAAAAAAAAAAAAAAGAAAGCCTCACAACCTCTAAGATGCAAGAATCCTGCTCTTTATAGTAGTCCGCACAGAAATAGGTTGGCACAATGCTCCGCTGACAGCCACCTTCAGACACTAAAAAAAAAGGGGGAGCTGCTGAAACTGAGCTTATGTCCTAAAAGGTAAGCTCAGATGAGACTCCGGACTTTTGAAAGCTTCACATTGTGTCATTCTTAATTATCGTCTTCTCCCTTTCTTTCCTGGTATCCTCTATATAACCTACAAAGGAAAAATGTAGTGCTATTAGATGTTTCCAATCCTGTTTTTCTACCCCTCCTCCCACAACAGAGGGATGCCCTGCAGGCTGTATATGCAACCAATATGGACTACTTAGAGTAGCTCCCAAGGCCCCAGTCAGTTCTTATGTAACTGGACTCCACCTCACCATATTACTTATGTAACACGTATTAAGGACCATCTATTATACAGGAATCTTCTATATTAGTCATACACTCAGTTACTTTCATTCCAGTAGTTCTCAAACACCACATTCGTGAAATATTCAAGCTTTATCCTCTACCAGGTTACTACCAGGGAAGTAAAAAGAAAAAAAATCTTATCTGGGGATAATATAACAACAGAAGAAGTGAAACATTTACAAATAAAATAAACCTCCACCCTTAAAGCACCAGCAATTTTAACTGTAATTTGTTCACTGGGTTAGATGCAGTGGCTAAATTAACACCGTGGCATACAAGAACAAAACATGGGAGCTAGCACTGCACTGCTTTGAAAGCTCAAGAACCTCACCCAAACAGTAAGGGGAGTTGCATTCCTTAACGAAAAGCATTAGGATTGGAAAACATACATTTTTCCACTTCCCCTGCATCAAAATATTTAAATAATAGAAGACCAAGAAAATATATTTGCCCATCTTCCAAGTCTACCCAGTCCTGTGTAACGAGTTCATTTTCCTATGAAACTCGGAAAGTACAACATGGGGAGTCCTCACAATACTCACAAACCACAGTTTTCATCTGCTCTAAGTATATACATCAATTCCTGTGTTAAAGAAACAGGCCACTGTGGCCTGACTTTGGAATACACACATCGCCCCACAGAAAAGCTGCTCAACTCCCTACAACAGGATCCAACAACACACAAATAAAAGAACAGCGATCCATTTTTCCTGTTCAAATAGAATAAAGTCATGAACATCTCGCAGATTCTCCCTTGGCCCCCCTGCCCAGTACCCCCGGCAGAGCAACAACGGAGCAGCCACGACCTCCTCGTCAGAAGAACAACTCCGCATAGCCTGTGCGTTTTCCTCAGCGGCTTTAATGAGGTCATTTAAACATCGCTTAAACCGACTGTTTCGGTCGGAACCACTCGGTGACCCCGGGAGCCTGACCGGGAGCAGACTGCCCTCGCTCCGGCCGGGCGGCACCACCGTGAGCGCACCCGGCTCCCACGCTCGGGCGGAGCCAGCAGGCGCCCAGGGGGAACTTTCCCTGGCGGTGGGTAAAGCCCTGCGCAGAGAGGGGGCGGAATGGAAAGCTTCCCCCGAGAGCAGCTACACCCTGGAGGTGGGTGGAGAGTAAGGAGAGAAGCGAGAACCTTCCTCGGCAGCAGCTACACCCTCAAGCACAAGGCTGATGGGGGAGGGGAACCAGCGCGGGACCGACGGCGTGGTGCGGGAGGAGGGGGGGAAGCCCGGGCTGTCCCGGGCAGCCGCCGCCGCCGCCTAAGCCAGCTTGGTCCGCAGCCAAACCCCACAGGAATGCAACGCGGTCACATGACCTCCGGCGGACGTGCAACTCCCTTCCCTCTCCAGGGACACCCTGCGCCATCTTGTACTGACGCAGTTACAAAGGCAGGCACGAGTTGCTCCCCTCTCGCTCTTCCCCCGCTCCTCTCCGCACAGCCCCGGCACTGTTTGGGAAGAAGCCCAGGCCTGGTCCTCCTTTCCTTTTCCACCAGCTCTTCGGGGACGCCCTGCCCGCGGAGTTCCTCCCTGGCGCTGGGATCATGGCGCCCGTTTTCTCCCTTTGCCTCCCCCGGCAGCTCCCGACCCTGCCCAGCTGCGGCTGCCCCTGCTGCAGGATGATGTCAGCGCCAGCCAATCAGGGCGCGCCGGGCCACCCCAGCCGGCCCGGCCATTGGCTGCCGCGCCGCTCCCGCCCCCCTCCTGACTCGGGCTCCGCCGCGGTTCGCTGCGGAGCCGCAGCCAAGGCACAAGTGCGGGGTGGGGAATAGGAGGGGAAGGGTGTAAAAAAAAAAAAAAAAAAAGGCAACCCTACACAAAAAACCGACAACCAAACCCACCAAGACGCCAGCCGCCATTTCGCGCAACAACAGGCAGAACCGAGCGAACAGCCCCAGCCAAGCGCCCTAAGGAGAGAGAGAGAGAAAGAAACAAGAGACACACGCACAGAAGAGTTAGACAGGAAAAAATACCCATAGACTCCGCCATGATCACAAGACGTTTAATCGCCCCCCCTCCTCCCTTAGACTTAATGCCCCATTACAGCCGCCTCCTCTGCGTCCAACCAGCTAGCAGATCCCTTCACCTCGGCTCCCTCCTGCCGCAGCAGCAGCTGTTTAGAGCCCCAAACTCTCTGTGCTCAAGGTGTGGGGGGACGCTAGTCTATGGCGCTGCTGCTAACTGCTTTTCCAGTCACCCGAATGTTGCGGCTCCATCGAGGCAGGGTAAGAGCTGCCAGCCCAGCTTTTATCTGGTGCCCCGAGTTTGCGCACTGAAGGAGGCTCGCTCAGCCCCTGGTGGGCGTCGAATGAAACCCCAGCCGCCGCCTCCCCTCCCTCAATCAGCCGTATCGCTGGAGGGGCTGAAGTCGGGCAGGGGAGACAGGGCGGCGTGCGGGCAGAGCGGGGAGCTGGGAGGAGATATGGTGGCAGGAAGAAGGGCTCGGTACAAATGGCAGAGGCTGCGTCTGCCCTGAAACGGTGAGCGAGCTCCTGGCTTTGCCAGCGCCGCTGGTCCGGATGGAAGCACGCTGTTACTGCTCCCTGAGCGCTGTTCTCTAAAGGGCGAACGAGGCTCGTTCGCTGCTCGTCTCGTTCCTCGCAGAACAGAAACGCGTTGAGCTGTCCCACTCGTTTTAAGGAAAGAAGCTCTCTCCCACTTGCCTTATACATGAGTCCTAAACGCTTCGAGGAAGATTCTCAGCCTCGTGTGTCTGAGAGATTCAGTCAAAACCTCCTGAGCGGGTCTCGGCCAAAGCTCCCGCTTCTTGCTCGCCCCCTCTTCCCCGCCCCTCAGTAAGTTCCTCTGCGCGTGTGAGATCCGGCAGGTCTGTCCGGCTTTTCGCGCAGCTTGTGGCAAAAATGTGCTCAATTTAAGGTTCACAAAGAACACGCATGCCGAGAGCATCGACGGTCGTGAGGAAGAAGCCGTTGGTCGGGGTGGGGGAGAGCGGCCGAGGAGGGAGTTTTGGCGTTTGTTCATCGGAGGATGCAGCTCTGACTCAGACATCCTCGCTCCCGCCCGCGCTCGGCCCCACAACAGGCCGGGACGGAACCCCCGCCCCTCCCGCGCGGGCTGCGCCGCCGGGGCTGCGGATCGCCCCCGGCGCCAGCCCCCGCTGCAGCCACCCCTCCTCCGCTGCCCTACTTCCCTCCTCACGGCCCCCCTGCCCAGCCCTTGCCGCAGTCTGGTGCCGCGGCCGCGCCCAGACCCCCCGAGCCGTTCAGCCGTGTTGCAAAATGGATACTGAGGGCTCGGCGGGCGCGGGCTGCGCTCCCGGCCCGTAAGCAAAATGGCGGCTGTTTGGCTTCGCCTTGGTAACCCTGCCCCTGTCAGGCGGGGCGGGTGAGCCCCGTGCAGGGGGAGGGAGGGGAGAGCGGACGCCATTTTCCCAGAGAGAGGCAGTGACATAGAAGGGAGCGTAGGAGGCTGGAGGGAGGGAGGCACGGGAGCAGCGGCGGCAGCAGCGGGGTTTGTACACAGGTCCCAGGGCAAGGGCGCCTCTGAGCTGATCCCTGTAGGGTTCTGCGCACTGAGCTAGGTTTGGGGGGAGGGGGGGTCTCCTCTTTCCCTTTTCTTTCTTTTACTAGAGCCTGCTGAGGGCTGAGACCTGCCTAGGGTAGGGATATCCGCAGTGGGGCTGTTGCATTGTTTTGGTTGGGATAGAGAAAGGGCTCAGCTGAGGGGTCCTGCTGCCTGGCCTGTGACCATTACAGGTGAGTCTTTGGTTATTATCAGCATATTCTGCTGTGGGTGCTTTGGGGGAGGGGGGGGTGGCAGAAAGGGAATGAAATGCGACGGGAACGTCTCATTACCCTCGGTGCGAGTATAACTCCTTCCCACCATGAAATGTGTTTAATTTCTGTTTAAGTTGCCTTGAATTTGCTTTTCCTTTTGTGGGGTTTGGTTAAAAAATGGCAGGCTGTCGCTATGTCTTGTGAATATGGCGGGTTACTGTAACTGGAGGAGCTGAGGAGAATTTTTTGGCAGTTACGCCAGATTTATGCATTATACTCGGAAAATGAGCCAAAAGGAGCTATTATGTGACAACATAGGCTTCCTTGGGCTGGCGGATTTCAGAACGGGTTTGTGCCTTATTGGGACTGCGTATTGAGTTTTACGAAGCTTGGGGAAGCCTATTCTTTTCCTCCATCCTGTATATTTTTGCTTTGTGGTACTGAAATGGCTCGTTATAGGCCTAATCTCTCTGCCTTCCACACCCCCGCCTCCCTGCCTCCCTCCCTGTTAATATCTCCGCTTCGTGGTGTAACCTGGACAAACGGAGAGCAGTCCCCAGGAGTTTCTGTGCCAATTTAAAAGGGGATCATTCTCCCCACCCCCTTTCTCCAGGCTGTAAGTAGTTACACTGGTGCATCCCTTTCTTGCTTTAGTTTCTGCAGCCAGTGTTCGTGTTCCCTGGGTGGCATATATCAGTCTCTCTCTTGAAGCGATAAGTATTGGTGGGTTAGACCCTATTGCTGCAGACAGAGGGGAGGAGAAACAAACGGTTCACTGTGTAGTACTAAATAGGGTAGAGAAACATAATATAGCCTGATTATAAAGGTCCTGTATTCCCCCATACTCGGCCATTAGGGAATGTGCGGTGTTTGAAAGCCCTGAGGTCCCCTGAAATGGTACATACTACGTGTCGTCAAAAGCAGAAGTTCAGTGCTGCATCTAGATTTAGGAATGTTTTAATCTGTTTATTTACAGTACCTTAAAGGAATAATAATGAAGCGTTTTTGTTAGTCAGGGCTCAGATCGGTGAAAAGAAAGAGATATCCATGGCTGCAGTTACAATGCATGATTAATTGATTATCGTCACTATACTTTTAAAGTTACTTTTGAAAAAATGTGGAGCAAATTTTTTAATTTCCCTCTTTTGTCCTTTAGAGATTCTAAAAATGGCGGCCTCAGGCTGATGTTGTGGTAATCTAATCAGCTCGGGTCCTCCACACCCCATGCAGTGCGTTTGTCTGCAGCATATTAGACTCTTACTATGTTTAAATGAAAAGGCTGTTCCCTTCAAATAACGTACAAAACGTCTCTTGACTTTACTACGATTTAAAAATGCTGTGTTCCAGCTGATTAATTTTATTGGTTATGTGTGTGAAAGGCAAGTGAACGAGACCACTCTGTTCGGGGAGAAGGGGGGTGGAAAGAGAAAACAGACTCAAGCAGCTCCTTCGAGGGGTGTGTATATGTTGCTGTAAGGTAATATGTATGTCGGTTTAATAATTTGGAAAAGCTCTTGCGTTTTTGATAGACACTGTACATCTGTCCGTCCTATTAATGACACAAAATCAGTAATATTTATCAACACAAGTAGTGGATTAAGATCACCAAGACAGTCAGCTAAATTCTTTGTGGAAGCACATTTGTGAACATCATATTCACCTTCCAGGAAACACCTTCGCTGGACATCAGTGTAGTAATTTCATGTATTCACAGTGTGAGAATACAAAATGAACTTAATACTTAAGGGAATAACGCATACGAGATTATAACCTGTTACTTTATTAAGACATGGAATTTCTTTTACTGTGTGCTCTTGGCATTACGTTTTTTCTTCAATTTATTTTGTGTCTTGCGGTATAAATTGTGTATGTGGTAATACCCATCCAAATGTTGAGGGACGGTGCGGTTCGTAAGCTCTAATTTTTTTCCTAAATGAAATGTGAACCTTTTAGTATCACCACTATAAATATGTTTGAGTGGGGGGAAGGGAGGTCACAAGGATTTATTATTTGGTAGTTGGTGTAGTGTATTCTGATACATAGTATGGAGGCCACAACTGTATGAAGAAACAATAAAAAAAAAAATTATTTTTTTTTTTTAATGCCTGTCTTTAATCTCATCCTTAATTTAATGAGATATGAATTCCTATTCCAATATAGCTTTAGAACCTTCTGGATTTAAGCAATCAAAAGTGAGGCATTGAAATGGAAAAACTGTCTTCAATCTCTGAAGAATTTTAATTTAGATACCATTTAGAAGCACTGATGTGTGGTTTAAAGTGTACCTAAAGTTGAGCAGTAAGATAATTAGACTTCTAGGGTGTTATTAATGCATGCCTTTAAGTGTGTTTTGAGGCCAAAGTCTCAGGGATTTTGTTAATTCTCCAGTAATGTATGCTCCTATCATCTTTATAAAGATATGTTTGGGGTTTTTTCATATACCGTCTCTTACTCTGTTTATTTAAAAGTACATATATAAAAGTCTAAAGAGTGTATGGGCCTTTATGGAAACCTGTTGCCTTTTTCTTTCCTCTCCCTAGGTTGAAAACTCCTGTTCTTGACTTTTTTCTGATATTATGACCTAGAGGGCTATACAGCTCTGCAGCTCTTCATGGCCTCAGTCGTGTTCTCAAGCAGACATCTGATTCACAATTAGGAGAAAATAATTTTGTCCACTTCACAGAAAGAGTTGGGGGGAGTAATGAAATAAACCCAAAAATACTAATTTTCAAATTTTACAGCTTATTTTATAGATTACCAAATTTTATGCACTAGAAACCTCTTGGGAATTTATAGAGATCTTCAGAGTTTTCCTGTGTGAGTTTTAATAAGTCAGTTTCCCTCATGACTCAGTTTCTCCATTTGTAAAAAAAGATCTGTGATTTGTTTTAAGGAGACAACACTACAAAAAAAATTCTGCTTTATTTTGTACTCCACTGATGTTTGTATGTGTATATTCATAAAGAATGACATACCTTGCTTGCAAAACTAATGTAAACTTCTTGAAAGAGGGAAGGTTTGAAGTCTAAATTTCTTTTTTTTTTTTCAAGACACACTTCTGTTTCACAAACATTATGTTACAAATGCAATAATATGGACTGGAGTTACGAAACCATTTATGTATTTTGAAGCTTTTCATATCTCAAGAAAAAGTTTTCTTAACTATCACTTAGTTTTTTGGGTGAGCTTTTTTTGCCATCTGGGAAATTCCTGAGGGGAAATAATACTGACTCTTTAGACTAAATCTGGGGAAAGTTTCTCTTAGGACTAAGTAACCTCTTCAGGTTACTTTGAGGTAATGCAGCTCCTAATTTCCTCTTGGGCAGTTTCAGCACACA
Source organism: Platyrinchus mystaceus (assembly GCA_035041135.1). Taxonomy (NCBI): domain Eukaryota; kingdom Metazoa; phylum Chordata; class Aves; order Passeriformes; family Tyrannidae; genus Platyrinchus; species Platyrinchus mystaceus. The sequence continues at coordinate 12,554,951 of JAWWLV010000045.1, forward strand.
CCACTGTTAATATTCTATTGGAAAGCAACAGAAATACAGAAATCAGTGTATCACTTAAGGCTGTAGTGTTTCTCCAGTTCTGATCTCAGTTTGATTTAAGGACAGTCTTAATTTTGCATGCATGCTAATACTAATTTTAGTAAGGACTATTTGTGGGACTGATTTAAGGAGTGGTGTATGTAATTGTGGAATCTTAGTATTGTTCTAACTAGATTAATCTAAATGAAAGTTTAATGAAAGTATTTTGCTGTTGTCATGTGACATTTTAAAAAAATCTAGTGGGAGGGATGTAGATGAGTGAAGATACAAATTAGAGCCCAATTTAGATTTCTGGAGTGATCCTAAAGAAGTGCATTTATGTTATTGGCCTCGTGACTTCTGTACAAATGACCATTTGTGAATCTCTCAAAAGCAAATTTTGTTGGACAGTGTTTTCTGAACAGGTACAGTGTTTAAATGTTTCCACTGTGCAAATAGTAGTTTTGATTTTATTGTTAAGAATGAAACTTAAGACCAGTCAGTGAAAAAAAAAAAAAGTTCTAGCAAATGTAGAATGTGGATTAAGAAAAAAACACCTTTTTAATTCTTCCAAATTCTGGATTATTTAAAATAGTAGCTGGCGTTTGAATGGTGCAAGGTGGATATTTGTGTCTACTTCAGTGTTCACATTTTCTTAGTAACCAAAGAATTGTGCCACAAAAGTTAACCTAATCTCTTGGAAGATCCAAAATTCTGCTCATGACCTTCATACTACAGAAAAAACCTTCTACAGTTGTGTTCAAAGAAAAACTTTTTACCTTTAAGGCATAACAAACAACTTACTTAAACCTTTTCAAGATTTCATATACTTGCTTGGAGATATTGAGATTATTTTTATTTCCTTTTGCAGATATTAATGTATTAATGAAACAGACAAGAGTTTAAGCTCTGCTGGTGGTTAGAAAATGTAAATAATTAAGATTATCTGTAAGTCTTTGAAGACAATTTTATTGCACAAAGTGTATTTTTTTTTTAACGTGCCCGACTTTTTTGCTTATCTTATTTTTTAAAATTAAAATATTGATAAAAACGATGGTACATCACAGTGTCCATTCAAGTTATGCATTTCAAAAGTGCAAGTGAAGAATATATTGTAGTAGCACACAGATTGCATCCTGTGCAAGTGGAATGTGTTAGTTTTGCATATTGTATTGCAAGAGTGCTATCTCATTTCATGGGATAGTTCATGCACTGCTGAGATGGTGATGCAGTGTTGTAAAACCTAGGTGAGACTTGGAAGGGCCCAGCAGTTTTGCAAATCAGGCACTTCCCAAAATAGTATTGTTCCTAGTTTTAGAATTCAGTTTTAAGTTAACACTTTCAGTAGTGTAGATATTAAAATTTCCTACTGCAGGCTCAGGTTAAGGAAAGTTCTTTTCTTTTATTCTTGTTTGCAGTTGTGTTTTGTGTATTTTATGGCATCGTAATCTAGGTAATCATTTACTTTTATATCTTTATCACGAAAATAAATTGCCATCACGTTCAAAGACAAGATGATAAAACTAGATTTTAATGACATTATTGTACTTAAGAAGGAAGATCTGTAGTCTGTTGTTGGTCCCCTTATCGTAGAATGGTGTGAGTTGCAAGGGACCTTCAAAGTCATCTCATTCCAGCCCCTCTGCCATGGGCGGGGACATCTATTAGATCAGGTTTCTCAAAACCCCACTCAACCTGGCCTTGAACACTTCCAGGAATGGGACATCCTGTTTGAGTGTCTCAGCACCCTCACAGTATGGAATTTCTTCCTGACATCTCATCTGAATCTCTCATCGTTTAGTTAAAAGCTGTTCCCCCTTGTCCTGTCTATCACTGTCTACCCGTGTGAAAAGTCACTCTTCACCTTCTTTCATAAGCCTCCTTTAGATCTTGAAAGGCTTCACTGAGGTGTTCCCTGAGCCTTCTCCAGGCTCAACAAACCCTCTTCTTTCAGCCTGTCTTAATAGGATTGATGCCTAGGCCTCTGGATCATCTTTGCGGCCTTCTCTGGGTCTGCTCTGACAGGGTCACATCTTTCTTGTGTTGCGGACTCCAGAGCTGAATACAGTGCTGCAGTGGAGTAGAGGGGTGGAATCACCTCCCTGGGCCTGCTGCCACACTGCTTTTGATGCAGCCTAGGACACTGGGCTTTCTGGGCTGCAGGTGCACATTGCTGGGTCATGTGGTGCTTCTCGTCAACCAAATCCCCTAAGTCTTTGTCTTCAGAACTGCACTCGATCCATTCTCTGCCTGACCTGTATTGGTGTTTGAGATCACCCTGACACTGGTGCAGCACTTGCACTTGGCTGTGTTGACCTTCATGAGGTTCACGTAGGCCACCTCTCCAGCTGTCAGGGTCCCTCTGGATGACATCTCTTCCCTTGCACATGTTGACCACACCAAAGAGCTTCATGTGGTCAACAAACTGGTGAGAGTGCACTCAGTCCATATTGCCTACAGAGTAACCGGCCCAGTATCAGTTCCTGAGGAATGCCAGGATGCCACTCATCACTGGTTGCCACTTGGACATGGAGCTGTTGACAGCTCGCAGCTCTTAAGAGTGCAGCCATCCAGCCAGCTCCTTGTCCACCAGAGGGTCCATCTGCCACATCCACATCTCTCCAGTTCAGAAGTGAGGATGTTGTGTTGATCAGTGATATGTATCAGTCACAGAAACTGATGAAACAGCCTGTATTTACCAGTTGAGAATTTCAAGTGGTGTACAGGATGGTAGGTTTGCATCTTTTACCCTGTGCAGTTACAAATATTAAAATTGGTGTGGTGCTCATCACTCTTTAACTCTTCTAATTTGAGGAGGGCTAAAGATACTTTTTAACAGTTGGTGATGCTCTTGACGTGCCTTGAGTAGACAAAGGGACCTAACTCCTAATTAGAATAGTTATAATGGGGTTTGTTTAAAACCATATCACAAGACAGATGATATTCCTCGTCTAGACAGTTAATCCTGTTTTAACTGTTGTTTTAAAGAAACTTTTCCAGTAAGGAATGTTTTTAGTTGCTTGTGCTAAACTGAAGGTGAAGACTTAAGAATTACAACTTACTTATAGCTTTTGAGGAAGGTACAGAGAGATTACACCTCTCATTTGGTTTCCAGTCATTCTAGAACAGTGAAAGAAATGTGAATACCTTATATACAATTGATAAACAATACAGTAGTTATTTTACTGGTTATAAGGGCATGGTTCCTCTCTCAGATGCTTTACCAAGTAATTCAGCTAATTCTTTTCTTTTTTTCCTTTCTTTTGCTTTGGGTAGGAATGATTTATGTGAATGTGTAATATCATTATGCAGGATTTTTATGAATGACTGTGATGTTGCCTTTTTTAATGTGCTCTACTGTCTTACTTTCCTGTCACATCTACTGTGCTAAAAGACAAATAAAAGCCAAATGCTGCATCCTTTTGTCCCCTTCTGTGTGGCAGTAGTATTGAAAATTAAAAAGCTGTGCATTGAGCTTTCATTGCTGGGCAGAATTTCTTTGTGCTTATTCAAAGATTATGTATTTCGTGTCTCTGTTACTACAATTAAAAACACATACTGAAATCTCCATCGGCAACACAAAGCTGTACAATTAAAATGCATGGAATCTAAATTACTTGACCCAAATAACACAATTTTGCAAGGTATTTGCAATTGGAAATAAATTGGGTTTTGTTTTCTTGAAAACAGGAAAGATCTTCTGATCTTACACTTCTGTATTTTTTTGTCTGTCCTTGAACATTTTCTATTTCCCCCCCATCTGTTCTCTCACTACTTCTTGCCAGTTTCCTCCCCAAATTTTTGTGAAGAACATTGAAATACTGCCAAGTTGTTATCAAAAAATACAATTCAGGTTGAACTCTGGTTAAAAAAACACAAAAGTATTCTACTAACTGTTAGAAAGAAGTTTGTGTTTGAAAGAGGGTGCCTTTCCGACTTGCTTATGTTTAGATTCCTGGGTGTAAGTGGAGCAGTTAGGTGAGTGTCTACAAATTGCTTCCAGGGATAAAAGTAGAAGCGCTGTTGAGCTGTTCATGTAAATCAAATGCTACTGATAAAACAGGGGAACTGGTTTTTGGAATCTACTTAGATGAAAACATGTCAAAACAGAAACATGCTCAGCTGAAATGTCAGACTTGAAATAAAAAAAATTATTTCTTCTGTAGTAGGTAGCTAATAATTACAGTAGACTCCCACATCTTACTAAGCAGCATAGACAAAATAAATAAATTAGTTTATTTGATATCACAAAACTGGCAAAATATTTAGATTGTTGAAGGTAATACAAATATGTATTTTTAGCCACATGTTTTTCCACCTCAAAAGCTTTACTTCTTGAGGGAATATGGGTGATGGAATGCTTCCAGTGATTGAATCACCTTGAGGTATACTGTTATATTTAATAAAAAATAAGTTTACTTAGCCCTTACAGTTGTAGGCATGACTTACATTCTTACAGAATGCGGACTGAATATACTTCCATAAATGCTTTATATATTCAGATGTTTGTCAAGAATAATAGCTTAAGGTAACAGCTGTAAATGTTTTCTTGGTGAGTAATTGGTAAGTCAAAGGCATTTTGTCTAAGTTTAATGAACAGCTTTTTATCATTTTGTGGTAGAGGGAGAAATAAATGTTTGGAGTAAAATAGCTGACACAATGACTTTAAACCAAATTCTTTTTACTGGGAAACTACTTGTTTTGTTAACTTTTGAATTGTTCTTTAAAGGAATTTTACATTTCTCAGTGATATACTATAGCATGCTAATGTTAGGTAGCTAATATATACTTCTCTAAGCAAAAGCAATATTGCTATCAAAAAGTAATTTTTTTTTTCTCTTACTCTTCTCAAGTGTGGTACTTGTTTTGTATTTTACAATTCCTTGACTCTCCAGCTCAAATAAGTGATTTTTGAGTGGAAAGGTCTTTGTATGTGTGGTTTATTTTACGAAGTACTGCAGGTCTTTAGTAAACTTAGACATCAAGTAGTTGGCAGGTAATTGTCAATCTTGGGCATTCAGTTCTGTAAATACAATGTCTAAAATCTCTTAAGTGTGGCATTTGTCTGTATATCTCTGCTTACTGCTTTGATTTCTGTTCAATAAACTAATTCTTACTCTTTCTGTAACTGCTTTTACCTTTATTTCCCTTCTATCACTCATTCTCTTTCTCTTCCTAGTCCCATATTTTGTCTAACTTCCACTGAGAGAAGAAAAGGAGTGAAGAGAGAGAAGAGGTAAGGGCAAGTCTTCCATGTTTTAAGGGACTGACATAAATGTTTGAGGAAGAGACATTCCATCGCCAGAATGCACAAGAGCAGCACTGCTGGACCAGACAGTATAAGGAAGGCAGCCTACCTCCAGTGCAAACCAGCTTTTCTGTATGGCAGGAACTTAGCTGAACTGGCAGCCTCAGTCTGGGTTTATACTTGAAAGGGTGGCTTCCTCTTCACAGCCTGGAGTCTGTGTAATGCATGACCTGTGTACTGAAGAATTGGTACTCAAGGCTTTTATGCATAAACTTGGGTACCATGGAGGAGGCAGGAGTTTTGGTTTCTTTGTTCTAGATCGCAAACTCAGGACCAGTTCATGAAGTTTGGCTGTCATTCCAAACGTGACAGAAGTCTTTGAATTTGAAGTCCTGCATTTGTCTCACAGTGTTCATAAGTAGGCCAAAACAAGTTGCCCAGAGAAATCGTGGATGGCCCATCTCTGGAAGTGTTGAAGGCCAGGTTGGATGGGGCCCTGAGCAACCTGATGTAGTGGAAGGCATCCCTGCCCATGGCAGTGGGGTTGGAACTGGATAATCTTTCAGGTCCCTCTTAACCCAGGTTTTCTGTGATTCTGTGCTAATGAACTCATTAATTCACTGTGCTTGTTCTTGCTCTGTATTGGCACTGTTTCAAAAGCAAAGTTGGAGGAGGAGTCCTACCTTGTAGTTGGTTGTAGTAGCAGTGTTTCTTAAACAAGTTGGTCTGATGATAACTAGGTCTGTGTCATACAACCAGTAATGTAATAAAACAGAAATTTGGTAGGGTTAGGAACTTAGTACCATTGAGCAACCTAAAGCTTAATGAAAATCCAAAAGGGTATGGGGGCAGCTATGAGCAGTGTCCTGGGAGAAGCTGGGAGAGGAAGCATAATGATTTCACCCTTTATCTGTCATGCGTGTAACTTCAAACCGGGACATAGCAGGTATTTTTTGGGGGGTTTTGGCTGTCTGACAGGGCACTTGAGAAGGAAGTTAGATGGATGTGTGATTGCTAACTGTGTAGGTTGCTGTGGACAGCATAGGAGGTTATTGAGGGCCTTTTGAGTGAGGCTAGAAGAAGTTAATATTGTGATGAGGAAGGTGAGGAGGAAGATAACTGCTGTGAGAGGTAGATAGAGAATATTCGGCCAGTGGGAAAGTTTGGGCACAAACTAAAAATACATGGGAAATCAGATTTCTTTTAGAACAAGTTGTTTCTTCTGTATGACTTGCAGGAGTTGGTCATTAATAGGTCCTAATTTATATATTTGAGTGTGCCTGTGTCTTATTTTCCCTACTCCCCTTTCTTTTTTGTCTCAGCACAAGTTAGAAGTTGACTATGCTAACTTACCTGTTACCATAGAAAGCAGCAAACAATAGCAAAGGTCTGAATTTGGACCCACAGTTGTTTCTAAGCCTGCATAGTTCATACTGCAGCTGCAGTGGTGTAATATTTGGAAGCTGGATATCCGTCCTGATCTGTTAGCAAAGTCTGTACAGTTGTGGAGCCCGTCAGGGGAAACAGAAAACTTCCTGTGGGTAAGATTAGTCATTTATTCACGTATTTTGCTTCTAGGTCTGATTAAAGATGTTAGCTCCTTAGATAGCAGTGAATAAGTACTGGTTACTTTGATAGGTATATTTATGCTACTGATAATTATGCTGCATATTTTTTCCAGATTTGTGTGCTGCTACATGGATATATATACACCTACATGCACCCTGTAGTTCACTATTTGAAGGATATTTAGAGTATACCATTAAAATGTCAGTTTCTATCATTATATCTGCAAATAGCCCAACTAATGTATAGACATGAATGCTCAGAGCAGTTGTAGAAAGCAGCAGCTTAGCAAAACATTGTTTTATTTCGTAAGATCTTAATGTTTTACTCTCTTCCCCCCCAATTAAAAAAAAAAGTTTAAATTAAAAAAAAAAAGGAACTAAAGCAAACAAAGAAAAAACATAGGCAGGGAAGCCAAGTAGGAGAGCTCAGATTGTTGGCTGTGTGACAGTTCAGGACAGTAGTTTTCACACTGTGTGGACTCTGACAAACTATTGATATGTGCATTTTTACTTAAATTTCTCCTGTATAGGTTGTACTAGGGCATAGGTGTATCAGCTTCCCTTCCATCCATTCCTGTGGATTTCTTGTGGGCAAGGGTGGTTCCCAGGACCACGGGTTAAAATTGTTGGCATGTAAGTCTGAAGAAAAGCATGACAACAATTGCTTTTGCTCCTGATTGCAAAACGTGTACACATATGATGTAATCAGAGGGAGGGAGAAGGAGAATGATTATGTTGCATTCTCAGTAAATGCAGCTTACACATAGAAGATGCATGCTGTGGTAATAAAACACAATAAAACAGAACCTTTTGATCATCTGTCTCTATTACCTGAGGTGACTTGCATTAGCAAGTAACACTAAGATCTGTAGAAATCAGAAATAACACAATATTACTGTCTGAAAGCAGTAATATTATTTTGGAAATCTTTGCATTTTGCCTGAAAGACCTTGTTAAGATAGGAAATTAATTAGTTTTGGAGTGATCCTTTGTAACTCTGGAGCCAGCCTGGACTCACAGTACCATGAATTTTCTACTGGGGACAAATGGAAGTTAAGAGTTTTGGTTTGGGCTTAGTGCTGTAGATTGCTTTTACATTCCAATTGACTTGAAGTTACAACTGGATTAGCATTGTGTGCTTGTTCAGCTGGAGGGTCTTGCTTGACTCAAAACTGTCGTGCATATAGTTAATTTTTTAACTGATTTATTTTTATCTGTAAGTCTGGTGACTCTTCTTCCTTGGTCAGTGCTCGAGTGGAAACTTGACTATACGAGTCTGGTTGGTTGTTTCAAGTTAATTCCCTGAAGATTTGTCCACATCCTGTGAAAATGAGCCTTTATGTACACTCTGTGTATTCTGATAATGCGGCTTCAGGAAATGGTTACTGATTTCTTGCCTGGATTGTAAGGGTGTGAGGCAAGGGATTTGCCAGTACTCTCGGTTTAGGAAAGAGAGCCTCTTCTGTATTTGTGCTCAGGGGAAATCAGCACTGCTTAAACATGAGGTGCACTGCCCATTGCTGCGTGAGGTGGGAACTGCACAAGGCTGTAACTTTTTAGGTGGTCAGAACTGATAATTATTCTCGGACATTTCAGTTACTCAGTTTACTACAGATGAGTAAATTATCACTTCCACCTTTTATGTGTTTTTAATATGTATTTAAAGTCATATCATTTGGTTTAAGGGAAAGATAGCTGTCATACATAGGTTAGAAAGTTTTGATTAATTTTTTCAGCTCTAATTATGTGTATTTTTACATGGACTTCGTGAAAATACAGACTAGACAGAGTATAGAGATGGTATTTTGGTTAGGTTATTGATATTTCTGTAGTGACATTAGTTAAGGACTTTGAGGTAAGGTTGCATGCATCAGTGTGAAATCTAAATAATAGCTTACCTTTAACCAGCACTGTTTCTTCACATTAAATAGCCTAATTATAGACTAATTATAATTAGATTTTTCTCTTTAGATTTCTGTGTTTAGGGAAGCCCTGGTAGTTCTCTTTGCAGAGACGTTCTGTGATGAAATCTCCCAAGTCTTGAAACATCTGAACTATCAGAAAACTATTTTTTTTTGTCTTGTAATTGTTGACGGGTGGTGACTGATGGGTGGAATTGGCAGAAAAAAATTCTTGGAGAACTTCAGATGTATATTGAAGTCGTAAAAACAGTAACAAAAAGACTCAGGTAATGCCTAGTGATGTGAGAAACTTGATTTAGCAATGGAATTAGTGTAGTCTGTGTATGTGAGAAAATACTTAGATTTGAGCTAGGATGTTATTTAATCATAAGCTCAGTTCATGACTTCACTGATGGCTCTTCATAAATTAGAAAGCAAATGTTATATTGCCCCTTGGCTTGAATTCTGTTCCTAATTTCTGCAGTAAATGTATTTTCAATAACTTTTATATGCTTTTTGCTTTTCATATTTGTCACATGACAACAGAATCTGAAAATTGATTAATGGCAAATGAAAAACAAGCAACAGTGACACTGTCTGTAAAAAGCTGTCAGATATAAGAAGTATAGTAAAACCAGCTTTCATTAATTTTTTTCCCCACTTTGTTTTTTGTAGCATTAGAGGTAAATGTGGATTAAAAACCCCACTGTATTGTAATAAAATTATTATAAGTAATAATATTATCTTGATATATAAATGTTTCTTTGGGAATTTTTTTTTTCATTAAAGCAAACAAGTTGTTACTGGTGGTGCCACTACCTCTTTTGCATCTGTGTGCCTAGATGAGAGCTTTAGGATTCTTAGACATACAGTATGGGTTCTGGGAGGCTTCTTAGTCCTATTTCCTCTTTCTTCTCCCTTCTTAAAAAAGGTTAAATGTCTTGCAGAGGTGAGCTACCAGTGTAGCACATGACTGTACCTTTCACAGTACAGCAAGTACTTCTTGGTTTCTTCTGGCTTGAAAAATATGCTTCATGATTAGTAAAAATAAAGGTAAGTTAGAGTTCTCTGATCAGATTTATATTGTTACTTTCTGTTTCAGTGTGAGTACTGGGAACTCAGTTTTTGAATCTATAAAAGAAAATACAAGTGAAAGTAGGTGAATGTTGAAAATAAATATTTTACCTGCCTTCTTGGGGGTAAACATTTAAAAGAAACAAAAAGAAACTTACATGTAAAACGCATTGGAAGAATTTGTCTGGACTCTTGACACTTAGAGGATGATTGATAGCTGGGATTATGAAACCTTGTTGGAGTCATCTGGACAGTTTGGCTACACTTCCAAGTTCTTATTTTTCAAGTGTGCTTTATGTGATCTATCATCTGCTTGTTTCCTGAGTCTGTTGCATAGATTTTGATGATCCTAAAAGAAGAAAGTAGGAGGAGAAAGATAATGCTGATAAGCAGGCCTGGAGTTCCCTCTGTCAGCATCTGAGCATGGCAAGTGGGTTTCGTTTTGAATGTTTGGATCCTGTATGTTCAGGTTCAAAACTACTGATGTACCTTCAGGTGATCACCAATTTACCTGCTGATTCCAGAGCTGAGCCCTCTATATTTGAGTTTTTTCCTCCTCTCTGTACCAGTGCAAAGGTTTTCTCTTCTGATGTGACACAGTTGATTTTAGAAGGACATGACAGAAAGGAATCATGTGGTCTTTGTTAGACCACAGATTAATGTTGTGTAAGTGGAATATCTCAGGGATAATATGTAAGTTATTTTCTGTTGTTTAATGCATAAATTATGTTCTCTGTACAAAGCCACAGAGATGAATATTTTGGAATATATTGTGCTCTTACACTTCTGTAGTTAGAGCACAATTAATTAAAAAAATGTGTGTCATAGAGTGGATCATGAGAAGTATGGTGAGGCTTCAAGTATTTTAGACTTGATACAGCTGTTAAGTCAAGAAGCCCCTTTGTATTCTGTAGAGAGAAAATGTGCCATAGAAAGTGTAAACCAATGTGATTGAGTGGTGAAGTGTGATGGGTTTCATGCAGGAGGTTGATCTTGCACAAAATAAATGGTTTAACCACATTCAACAGAAAGTTTTTTGGGTTTTAAGAGGAAAATTATACTATTAGGGCAAGATAAACTTTTACTGCAATTAAATAAAAGCAAAATTAATTTGAATAAGGAATATTTTTTTCATATAATAAAGCTGAACTGGTAGGGTGATAATGAGAAAATTTGGTGAATCTAAGAAATTGCCAAAATTCTTTCAAAGCTTAGAGTGTATTATCATTAGAAGAACAGAGTGGACCAGAACAAAATTGGAGGACCTCTATCTACTCTTGTCAATTAGGGTTTGGCCCAGCAGTTTTTACATTGTGGCTTTTAACTATATGATCCTGAATTTAACTATACAAACCAGTGTGGTATTCATAACATTCAAATTCATGTACTGTTGAAGAAAGACTTTTTTTAAACAGTAAATTATGTATAAACTGCTTGGATTGTAGGAAGACTACTTTTGTAGCATTCTTCTTTCTACTCCTGGCCAATTATTTAAATGGATGCACCTATGAAAACAGCTTTTTAAAGGCCATGGATGAGGGATTGTCAGAGTTCTGAAAGAATACTTGAAATAGTTGGGTACTTGCAGAAATTGGAAAGTACCAAATTATGACAGCACATAGTATTTTATGACTCATCTAAAATATCAAGCTTCAAAGGATAAGCAGTCACTTTTAAGATAGATAAAGTTCCCCCGTGGTTGTGTTATTTTCTTTCTGAAGTTATAAAAATACTGGGAATATTTTAGTGTGTCATGTCAGTGCTTCTGGTTCTGACTTGGCTGAAAATAATTGTTTTCCGTCATCCTCAGTTTGATAGCACTGTGATGTTCATAAATGGATGGCCTATATATAAGGTCACAGTTCTGTGTAATAAGTGGGTGTAGTGTAATTAATTTATCCTAGATCCCTCCCACCCCCATTAGAGGCATTTGTTGGGGATGGCTACTCACAAATAATGAGCAATATTCGTTTGAATTAACTTGGCTACGTAGGTATTGTGAGCAGGTGACTGTCTCCATTCTCCCATACTTAACTGTAGGCAAAGGAAAAGCATTAGAGGGTTTTGTGTGTGTGATGAAGATGGTGGTAAAAATAATTAAATAATATTACCATCATGTTCTGCTTCCTTTTAGATGAAACAGTTTTTTAATGCTGTTCAGCAAAATAAATTTTGATTCCTCAAGTTTCTGGTTTTATTTTGTTCTAAGGCTGTTTAGAATTTTTGAATGAATGTTGACAAAGGTCAGAATAGCCTGCCGTAGGGCAAGAAGTTAGTCTTGGCTATGTTCCCCTTCTTTTTTGGTTTGCCTTTTTTTTTTTTTTTTTACAAGAATGGTGATGTATTTGCTTTGTCAGAGATTGTCATTAATTGAGCCATGCATTAGCAATCAATTCCCTATCTATACATAGCTCTAAAAATATGCATAGCTCTTCTTTTTCTGTATTACTTCTAAGAAAGATGCCAAATTTCAGTTGATTCTCAGATTTGGTAACCAGATCTCTTTATGCATTGACAGTGGAGGTCACTTGAATATATATTGATTGGGTAACTTCAGCTGTTTTTAGGTAAGACTGGAGATGTCATAGCCCATGAGACAGCTGTCTAAGCATGTTCCTTCTTCCATTAGTCTCCTGGGCATTAATTTCCAGTTGTTACTCTACCTGGCCAGAAGTGTCTAAAGAAAATGCTATTAAAAAAACCACACCACAGCCAAAAGCAATGTTAAGTGCAAGAAGTGATGATCTTGATCCCAGGCAGTGATGTACAGTATGTCTTTTGGACCTACTTTGAAACGCTAAAACTGGTTTTTTGGAATTATCTAATAAGAGGTATAAAATAAAAACTCCATTATGCTTTGTTAGCATAGGTCAGTCTGCAGATAGTAATGGAACAACCCGTAACCCTGGGATAGCTGATTTACCTGGACTTAAAAAATTGTATGGTTTCCTTTCAGTTATTGGGTATAGAGAACTAAATGGTAAGTTAATGTTTCCTGTAAGTTGTAGGTATGGCTGTTCAGAGTCCCACCCTATAAGCAGAGGAACCTATATGGTGAAAGAATGAGTGCTCTCTTAAACTGCTGGGAGGGGCTTGGGGTTTTTTCATGCCTGCTACTAAAAATACTCAGTACCTGCTTTTGGTTTAATGGGGTTTTCTTTCTGCTTATTCATGAAAATAGTATGTTTTTTCTTCATTTGATGCATAGCTAGTGATACAGTTTGTTATTTGTGGTATTTAGTAAGAAAATGCTCAGTGTTTAAATGAGAAAAGCAAAATACTTCTACAGTTGGCTGGTGGCCTGATTGCTTTCCAGTTCATTGTGTTTGGTGTCTCATGTAATAGGACCAAAACACAACTTTTCCTGTCTAGAAGGAGAATGAACTGTAGGTTTAGGCACTTCAAACATCTCTGCATGTTCTTATGTTAATTGCCAAATTTCAGTAGTGTTTCAGAATTTAAGAGGTCAGATGAAGACTTGCTACCATCTCATACTTCAGAGATGCCTTGTATGTGCCACTTCATCATCCTGAAGGAATCAGATGTAATTCCACATTGCTTGTCTGAGTCCATTTTGCACTGGGGGCTTGTTAGCTTTTTTTTGGCAATCTAGTGTTTGGCAAGGATAAGCATGTTAAAATATGTTGATCTCAAAACTGTTAGGCTTTTGTAGACTTCAGCTAAGATACTAAGGGGTACGAGAGGAGTGTATTTAGTAGGCACTGTATGTGCTTCATTGCACATAAATGGTGTGTGTTCTTGCAATTTTGACATCTTGGAAGGAGTTTGCAGTTACTCATTATGTAACTGAAGTTATTGGGCTACTTCAGTTACCTAGTCACTTGTGGAAAACCTTGTCTGTATTAAAGTGCATTATTTTACTAATCTGTGAATAGCTGAGGTGCTGTTTACATCTCCTGTACTTGGCTGGGTGTTCTGCCTTGTGCACTAAGAGAAGTGGGAGACTGGTAGTAATTGGCAATCCTTGTGCTCGTGCAAGTCAAGCAGATTGTAGCTTTGCTGTACAATTAAAAACTGCTGCTGATTCTTTTTATTTTACTACTTAAATAACTTCTAAAAGCGACACCAAAACAGTGTAATATCTTCTAATGGCAATCTATTAAAATAAGATGGAAATTTTTTCATTATTGTGAATCATTAAATTTGCTTTAAAAAATAATGGAAATTAAGACATTAAGTAGTTGGGGTTTTTTTAAAGTACAAAATAAAAGTGGACAATGCTGTCTAAGACCTGCTTGAAAAATTCTGTAACCAGGTTTTTGTTGAAAGGTGTTTAGCAACTAAGCTTTGGCAACATAGGGCAGGAAGCAGAGGTACTTCATATTTGGTAAATCTGCCATAAAGTGAGTCTCTGTCATCTCCCTGAACGGCTGGGGGCTTTAATCACAAATTTGAATGATAATATTTTTTGTCAGTTTGTAATATTTTTAAGTTCAGTCATTGAGATCATCACAGTCTTAAAAGAAGTGTATTTGAAGTTAACTTTTAAAGATGATTGAAATTCAATGTTTTCCTTTCCTTTTGCTTGTGTAAAATAAAACTAATGAAATAATTGTGGCAGATATAGGTGATAAATTCTTTATTAAAATTAATGTGATGTAAAAGTGCCTGGTTTTAAAATGAACTGACTGAGTCTCCTGCATGTTTTGTTCTGTTTTTGCCAGGGTTTGTGGATGCACTTAGATGTTTGCAATGAGCACTGTGGCTGGCATGCCCCAGTGTTTTGGATACCAATGCATAGGACTCCGTAGTAATCGAATTTATCAGAAACGAACGTCATGAGCATAGTGATCCCATTGGGGGTTGACACAGCAGATACTTCTTATTTGGAAATGGCTGCAGGCTCAGAGTAAGTATATGAACATGATTTGTAAGCTTTCTTACTTATTTTAAAATTATTTTTATCTTTTCCTTCGTGAGTATTTTTCGAACACAGTTGGAGATAACTTAGGAGTGTCCTTAGTTTTGTTGAATCTTTAATTACTTAAATTAATACTTGTCACTTTATTCTTAAGTTAGTTTCTTCCTCTTCAGGGGGAGCAAAGCAGAGAAGCTAAACTTTACTGCAGATGCATATTTTTCTTGCTCATCAGACTGAGAAATAAAGATGCTGCTTGTTTTGTTTTTCATGCTTAAAATACTTGACATTTCAGTTTCCTTTTTAACTGTGTAAAAATATTTTTGACTTTGCAAGTTAGAAAGGTAAATTAATGTTGTGTGTGTTAAACTGCAAAACAGTGATAGTAATTGAGACAAGGGTGCCTTTATTTATGAAAATTGAAGGCCTAACTTAATTAGTTAATACCATGTCTTCACAAAGTTATTTCTAACTGGAAATCTAATAGAAATTCACTTGTTACTCCTTCATTTACTTAGTAAGCATGTATAAAGGGTTAAAGAGCCAATGAAATCCACTGTAGAGTACTGATGGGCCAGAGTTTAGGTGTTGTTGATCACTGAGTGTTGCTTTTGCATTAGTAGAGTGCATGATTGGAACAGTCTTTTGGGGAAGAAAGTTGGGTGTCAAAAGACAATAAAGATCAGGATAGTTCGTGTAAGCCACAGACAATCTCATATACTTCTTTGCATATACATATGAAAAAACCAACATGAATTTCTTAGCAGAAACGTTAAATTCATCCTTTATATTGAATTGGGTTTTGGTTTGGTTTTTTTCACCTCTTGAGATGGTGTTACTCATCCTTCCTCTGAGCCTTTTCGTAGTAATGTTAAAGGCTCCCTATCTTTGTTTGCCACAAACAGACATTGCCTTGCATTAGATACTGAAAAAATGGGTTAGACTTTTAGTTTACATACATGCTTGAGATTTAGTGTATTGGATAACACTAATTTCAATAGCTTGCGCACAATCTTTGCTTGAGAGCGTGTGCTAAGCAATACTAATCTGTTTAAAAAGTGGTTTTCTTCCAAACTTTGAAGGAAAGTTTGAAAAGAACTCATTAACAGCTTTTAAAAGAGATATTTCTCTCATGTGTTTCCAGTTATATATAAGGCTATTCTAAGTTTGCACCATTTCTCTGAAGAGAACCAAGAAGTTGCAGTTCAGTTTTTTGTCACATTTAATTTTTAATGTTTTGTTTTTCTCTTCATATCATGAATACTAATTACCTTGATGCAGAAGCTTTTTAACTTTAGTGAACTGTTCACAGCTCTTTTCATTATCTTTTCCTGTACTTTTCTTTTATGTTTAGAGAAGGTCATGATTCCCGAGGTTGCTGACATTCCTTGCAGACACAGCATGCCATGCTGAAATTAAAATAAATAAATGTAGTTGTCAGTATAAACAAGATAGAGTTCACAGTGTGTTATTTGCTTGATACCGTGGCAGAGCGACCCAGTTAGGAACTGCTTTTCTTCAGATGTTAAGTGACTGTTACCAGTTAGATTAATTCTTATCATCTCTGCTGTACTTAACTCTGAAATACATGTAGTAGGTGCATGATTGGCTTACACTGATTCAGAAGCCATGTCAGTGTCTAAAGAAGTGTGGCATGAAGGTGTGTCCCTAACCTACCAGCTTTACACAGTTGTAAACCTTTTTTATCATCATCTATATGATTTATATTTGGTTTTTTGTACGTTTTCTTCCAGAGAGTAGCATGTTGGATATAGGTTGTATTAATAACAGTCATAGATGATCTTTGAGCAAGCTCTGGGATTCTTCCACGAGGGAAGAGTTGGAATTTCTCCACTGTGACTGGCAGGTCTGATATTGCTTCATCAGTTGCTGAAGCATGAGCTAACACAAGAATGGGGGAGTGGCAACCCCGATTATGCATGAGAAGGAGCCCAGGCAAATGCTCTTTGTTTAGTACTGTCCCTTGCTAAAAGATTTTGCCCTATGCTTTGAACCAAGGCATAAGCCTCTTAAAAAAATGGATATTTTATGTGATTAATAGTTTCACATATTATTTTAATAATTGTAGCAAGTAGATATGTGTAGAATAACTTATTAAAAGGTTTAAACATCTTAAAAACTGGATGAAATACTCCTGTTTCTTATGTGTACTTAAGTGGGATCTCCAGATAGATGAACATAATGCCACAGTGGTCAGAACACACATATTTTGCTTTAATTTGTAGATCTTACTGACGATGAATATGTGTGACTTCTTGGTGGTAAGGACCAGTAGCAGAACCAGCTGTTTTGGGAGGTTCAAAATGTTCTTCCTGACTGCAGAGAGTACTAGTGTAGCTTAGAGCATGAGTATAAGCTACACATTGGGAAATGCCATTGGTGGTACTGTTTTTCTGGTTTTAATATCTGTATATGTTTTTTTAGAGAGAAGGCCTGCATAATAAACCTCACAGTATACAGATCACTGTGTTGAGTTCAGTATCCCTAAGAAAAAATCATGAGCATTGTTGTAGTCTTACATACAGATGATATCGGGCTAGCCTGTGCTTGCAGGGCCTACTGCAAGGTGCTTAGGTAGCAGAACCAACTCCCTGAGAGAAGCAGTGCTTGGTTCTTTGTTGCCTGGGTACTGAAGCCTGACAGATGTGTTTGGTTAGATGAAGTCTCATGCAAAATATATTGTATTCCTTTATCTAAGATGACCTTCAGCTGGATAGTGCTCAGGTGTGCTGGTACAAATGGAAAACAAACCCGAACTTGAAAATCAGACTTACAGCTGGTATGTGGCAGATTGATGTTGCTGAAGCATGTGTGAAAGCAGAAGGTTCCATTTGGAGTTTTGGCACGTTTTCAGGAAGTACTGTTAGTTAAGTGTTCATAGCCTAAAGCCTGGATACCCACTTGCCTTTGAATGTTTTAGTTTTAATGAGATTTTGTTTCCAATTTGAAGACCTACATTCTATAGAAGTTGTTAATAGCCCCAAATTCTAAGGACTGATTGTATATTGGGTATTAGTCAAAAACGGCATACTTTTTTAAAAAACTGATTAAATGGTCAGAAGCAAAGCAGTATTTAAAAGGAATGGGGTGGGGGAGATCACTTGTTAGGGAAGAATTGCTTCTAATCGTTGACAGTTGATTCCCTTAGTATAGGTTAAGTGTAAGCTGGTAGGGACTGCTTTGGTGAACTGCTCTTGTGTGTTGCTTTTAATTTCTCACTGTTGCCATCTGCTGACAGCATGCAGAAATTACCCAGAACATGAGTTGTTTCACTTGCAGAGTGAACATCCTGTGCAGTTTTGTTTCTTGGGGTTTTTTAAATACAGACAGCTCTCCTTTTTTTGATTGATTTGATTAAATACTATGTTACTGTTTGCAAGTTACAGGAATCTCTTAAATCATTGCAGCCCAGGAGCATTTTATTTGTTCCTTGTGAATAATTTGCACAGTTTTGAATTGCTAACCACAGTGCTTAACAAGTATATATGTGATATTTTAGCAAAATAGGGTCAGTTTATTACAGTAATGATTGTTTATTTTAGGAAATAATGTTAGTATTTTGGTCAAACTTCAGATACATTGTAATGCAAACACTTCAGTGTTGATGAATACAAAAAATAACATAAATATTTGCCTTTGTTAGACACTGAGACTGTAGTTGTTTGAGGTGAAGCTGAAAAATGTGGTATGATCAGAAGGCTGACAGGCTTAGTATCTCAGTCTGTTACAGAACTGGCTTATGTCCAAAAATGCAAACAAGGAAAACCTTGTAGTGTTCTCACAGATGTGAACGCTTACACTTTTCTTCCTGAAAACTTGCTTTTTGGGATGCCTGTAAGAACACCAGTGGTGAGTCTGGGGGGGTGGGGGAATGTGTATAGTACAGTAGTTTTGCCTTGCTGCCTGGGCCCTGCTACTTGAACCCCACAAAAATTTAAAACCTGATTTTTAAATTAACTGGTATCTCATGCTTTAACCATCTGTACAATTAAATGTTTTACCAAGAGGCATTCCTTCACTAAATGTCCAATTCTAAGATGCCCCTTTCAGAAGAAGGGACTGACCTTTGAACAAAGGATAGTATAGAATGTGTGTTTTCTCTATTAAGGTCATGCACATGGTGGGCACAACAGGGGTGATGAGGAATTCGTGACCTGTCTGCCACAGTTACTTCTGTGTGTGGTTCTCTTGAGAAATGATGCTCATTCTGTACTGCTTATAGGATCCTTTTCACTTTTCTATTGACTGCGAAGGAAACCTATGGTGGTTAATTTCTGGCTTCAGTGAATGCTCTGCCACCTCCTTCCCCACCCCAGTATAGTGTAGTGGATAAATGGAACAGCAGCAGTTACGTTCAGAGCTCTGGTGAGCATCTGTTATAAATTAAAGTTGTATCTGTGACCCCCAGATAAGCTGATTCTGCTCTAAATTTGTATTTGTTACAGCTCTTTTAATGAAATACTGAAATGCCTTTCTGTATCACCTGATTTTTCTCCCACCGTTTTTCTGGTTCTCCTTGTTCAAGTAAAGCTGTGCTTTTTCCTTATTAACCTCGTTCTCTGAGTCTGTTCTATGAGTAAATAGTTGAAGATAGATACATGTATTTTGTTTTTTTGGAAGACTAATGCTTCTGCTACCCACAACTCTTATGCCTCTGAATATTAAACTTTGTTCTCTTAAGTGGTTTATAAATTGCTAGAGTAGGTAGAATTGGATTTAGGGAGGAGGCTGTACTGTCTTGCCTCAGATTTTGCAAGAGATTTAGAGTATCTTTTCAGTTTTTTTAGATAGATGAAATACATGACCTCTCTTTTTAGGACACTTCCATTCTGGCATCTTTCACTGCATATTCCTGTGCTAAAGTAGCTGGTATTTAGGTCATAGTAATACTTATTTTTAATGAAGGAAGTTCTCCTAAATTAAATTGTGGCATTGCTGAAGGGTGGATTGTACCAGAATTCCCCCTGCCTGTCCTGTATCAGTAAGCCTTGCTGCTCTGAAAACTGAGTATTTCCCAACAAGACCGAGACTGTGCACTGAAGGCAGAGTGGCTAAGAGTAACTCTGCTACCACTTGTCCTGTTCAGGAGATGGTGAGGAACAGCAGTAGGAGCAATGCAGTGGTCAAGACCCTTATGTAGTGGAGAAGAAGAACTTGATTTCTGCCCTAGCCATGATGGAGGGTAGCTAATGCCTCATTCATTGACATTTTGTTTGGCTTGATCATCAGAAGGATTAACTGGGTGACAGATGTATGATTACCACACAAATGTGTTATGTTGGTGAAGGCAAATTGGTTGGAAAGGCACAGCTTTTTCATCTTTTGTGGCTTTCTTTAGTAATGGGTTTGATAAGTCTGGCAAGTTCTGGGCTCCTTCTAGAAGCTAATTCCAGCAAACTCCAAATAAAATCATATATTCTAGTTGTGAAGTGGTATAAGAAAGTAAATGAGGATTTTTTGGGGTTTATGAGGTAATGAAGAGCAAGTGCCAGAGTTAGTTTCATGCTAGTCAGAAGCTGTATTTTTAATGTTAGTACTTCATATTGTGTGCTCATGTGTTTGCTCACTCTAAAAACGCAGCTGATGACTGTTGGAGACATTGATCTTTTAAAAAAAGTTTTTTTCCTTTGGACTCTAGAAAGTGAAGTCTTTACTCAGTAGTGCTTTTAACTTGGGTTTTTTTTTTTTAAACAATTCTGTCATGTAGTAATGTCACATGGGGAAAAGCTCATAAGAAGAAAGGGGCTACCAAAACCTTTAGTAGAACACTTTCAAATAAATGTCAAAATACTGTATTTTGTTTTGAGACAGCTAATAATTAATTATATTTTTACAAAAAATGTTACCAACAAATATGAGTTGCTGGTGTCCTTCAAATCAAACTAGCATGGCTTCATGGCATAACAAAGCCTCTATTGAATATTTTACTGTCTAAGAAAAAAATATCAGTATCTATTATTTTTCAGAAAAACCAAGTTTGTTTTCAAAATCAGCTCAAGGAATTAATAAGATACATGTGATGGGAAATAGACTTCAGTTGTAATAAAAATAAAATTAGAAAAGTGAACCAGGCCTGATTTGTGATGGGAGTTAAAGCCACTTCAGTTTTAGATGTTGATATTTTGCTGTGCCTTCCAGTGTATAAAAAAGAAAGAAACAAACATTTTAGGTGACCTTGATTCATTTGTCCTACTGTGGTTGCATTATATGGTGCAGTGAAAAAGCTGCAGATCCTTTCAATTGTGAGAGTATGCTTGCATGCACACATCAGTGTGTGACTGCTGAAGAAAGATAATGAAAGTATAATTTCTTGTGCTCAAATTGTGTCTGTTCCTTTATCTTTCCTGTCTTTCATGTTGTGGTTTAGTGTATATGAAACACAGTTTGTATATTGAAGAAGGCACTGCCTTTGATTACAAAACCTTCTCTCACAAATTGTTAACACTGTTTTTCTTTCTATTTAACGATAAATAGATAGAAACTACCTTGTTTAGGTAGATTTGCCCTAGTTAGGATTTCTGCTTGTGGAAACAGTAGGTACGGGTGGTGCCCTGTCACCGCCGCTGTGTGTCACTGCAGGGCTCTATCTGTGAGCAGTGCTTGGAATTACAGCTTCAGTCCTCACTCAGAATTCCTTTCTGCAGATTCTCTTACTGCTCAGTGTGGTTTGGTTTTATTTTCCTGTTAGTGCTCTTGGGGGGTTTTGTTAGTTTTTTTTTTTTTCTTTGAGTGAGGGGGTTGCCGGGAGGGTGCAAGTTTGTTCCTGCCTCTGTATGCACCTTCAGACAGAATCAGCAGGGAATTAATTAGAAGTTGTGCAGCAAATACCTCCAATTTATTAATAGAAATTACATATTAATTACATTTGTTCTTCATCTGTCTTTTGCCTTGCAGACCAGAATCTGTAGAAGCTAGCCCTGTGGTAGTTGAAAAATCGAACAGTTATCCGCACCAGTTGTATACCAGCAGCTCGCATTCACACAGTTACATTGGTTTGCCCTATGCAGTAAGTTTTGTGCTAAGTATTCTGTACAAAATGTATTATGTAAAATCTGCTGTTCTTAGCTGGAAAAACTGATTCATGTTTATATTTCTATATCTTATTGGGAGCTGGGTAGGTTGACTAAAGATGGTTGATTAGAAGGAGAATACAGAACATAGTGCACTTAAATGTTAACAGTTAAGAAGTTAGAAAATAAGATTGAGTAATGACAGAAATAAAATTTTAACCTTTTATTAAAAAATAACTCTCTGAAGTTCTTTGCCAAGTGAATTCATACACTTGGGCTTGAATAACCATAGGTTTATGAGCATTTATGAGTTGTTATAACTTATCTTTTAACAAAAATCTAGGACCATAACTATGGTGCTCGGCCTCCTCCAACGCCTCCAGCTTCTCCTCCTCCATCAGTGCTTATAAGCAAGAATGAAGTAGGCATATTTACCACTCCCAACTTCGATGAAACCTCCAGTGCTACTACCATCAGTACGTCAGAGGATGGAAGCTATGGAACTGATATTACCAGATGCATTTGTGGCTTTACACATGATGACGGATATATGATCTGTTGTGACAAATGCAGGTAAAGAATATTAAAACAATTTAAAAAGTAAAAATTACTTAAAACTTCAAGCTGCACTGAAAGGAAGTGTAACTAAATGATGTTTCATGTTGAGGGACAGGGAATTTCCGTCCATCAAAAAAGTGTTTGTAGGTTATATGGTTTTCTGATAGATAAGATAGCTGATTAAGGCCAGTGAGTATTTTATGCTTTATTCCACTGTCTTGACTACTCCTTCTTTTGTTCATGCCTTTAAGTGTGTGTTGCAGCTTAATAATGGCATATATTTTTTTCCCCTCTAAAAAGGATGTCTCTCTGGTATTTTGTCCAGGTTGTTTGTTACTATGATAAAACAGAGACCTAGGGATCACTTCACCTGCATGTACTAATAAAGCATCTTGGTGAATTATGTGTGTGTAAATCAGGTAACTTGAAGGATGCAAAATGATATGAAAGAAACTTTTCAAATATTGGTTTCTCTGTGCGTGATTTTTCACATAAGAATTCTTTAATTTTCAAAGGATATAGTTTTAAGAATTTTTAATAAGTATGAAAAGATTAACCTAGATTCTTACTGGAGAAGCTGAAGTTAAATGTTTAAACTTTGTCATTATGCATAAGCACATACTTAATCATGGTATAATAGAAGACTGCTGTTAAATACTTGGAGTTGGAAAAATTAACAGGAGAAGACAAATCTCATGTTTCTACTCAGTATTAGCCTGTATTTTTACGTTCAGTATGCTTAAAGAATGCTACTGAATTTATTAGATTTTCATGTATTTATGATTGTTACAGCTAATTAAAACACTAACTTGAGTTCCATTTTTCTGTCTGCTTATGTAACAAGCTTGTTGGTGATTTCTCATGGTCCTTGATTCTGATAACCTTGATAACCTTTTCCCCTTATTTTGAAACATATCAAGGTGTTCTCTCAGCAGTGCAGTTGTAGGCAGTCACCAGTTAATCTGCTTCCTTTGAAGAAGCAATTATCTGTGAGGAGTTGGAAAGAGTTGTGGTAAATCCACAAGTGGGAAGATAATGATTTTGTGTCCCTAATCTTTCTAGCAACGTGGGGATGAGCATAAACTACTGTTTTAGGTTAGCCTTCAGCAAGCAGCCTCTCCTCCCTGACTGAGGGAGTCAGTTAAAGCTCTTTCTGTGCTGCACAGCAGTACTACCAGTCATGCCACGTGTATATGTTCTTGTAAAATTTGTGAGTAAACCCATATCTTTGTGTATATTTCTGTGTCTAAAAATAAAAGTACATATCTATTCCTAAAAGAAAAATGAATCCTTTTGTTTAAAAACAAAACAGTTTCTGCTATGTAGAGCATAAGTGTTGTTGCTGAGGATATTTGTCTGTCTTGTTCTCTGTTGATAATTTACCATTTTATTTCTGGTGTTAGAGGAAAGTTTCCAAGAGAGAAAATGGGTCAGCTGGCACACTGGTAGCAAAGATAGTGATTGAGATACAGTTTTAGGCAGTATTCAATTTGAGTAAAGATCAAAAATTATTTTAAAAAAAAAAGGAATGGCTTACTTTTCTATCTCTGTGTGTTGTGCACACAATTTTTTAAAATTGTACTTAAAGGTTGAGGTTTTGTTTTGTTTTGTTTTCCTTAAAGTGTCTGGCAGCACATTGACTGCATGGGGATTGACAGACAGCATATTCCTGACATATATCTGTGTGAACGTTGTCAACCCAGGTGAGTATTTGGTTTATTTTGAATTCTGAATTAAAGTGGATTGAGTAGAGTTATGAAAAAGAGGAGTTGTTGGGGAAAACAAAATTGGTGATTCTAACAACCAGCAGATAAAACAGACCGTGTAGCATAGTCCTGACAATTCTAGTTAAAGAGCTGCATTTCTGATGCAGGCAGTCTTACCAGCCTCAATTCCCTTGTGCACAGTAGTCACTGTTTGCCTTCACTAGGCAGCAGGAGTAAACCCTTGAAATGCATATGAAAACAGCAGTGATTCCTGGATCCTTTCTCAGGCAGATCGATACACAGACAGTCCATTCCATATTTCATTTCATGGCTGTTGTACGTTAAGAACTCTAAACAGCAGTGTTCTCAGGTTATGGCCCTGATCCCTTGGAGGAGTTCTTGCTCTGGAATGAGTACTTCCATGTGCTCTCTCCCCACCTTGAAGTCATATGACATGGCAAGAAGGGCTTTTTGTTCTGCCTCTGGTAGGCAGGTTATACCTGACTGTCATCATAGTTCCTGTCCTATGATGTAGGGTATAAAATGCCACTGTTGCTTATGTTACAGATTGTTAATTAAACAGCAAAAAAAAAGTGTTCAGAAAATTTTAAATACCAGGAAATTGTTCTTTTCTTTCTGAGAAATAATTTGGGCCTCATCATCATAGAATATTTGTTCAGTATTGTATTGTGATGATTGTTCTGAAGAATCTGCAGGAAAATGGTGTAATGCCTGCTTATCTGTAATCCCTGGACCAACTGTCAGTCTCTGTTCTGAGCTATCAAATTTTGTTTTGTTTTCAAGTGATTGGGATACGTGTATGTGCCTTCCATCAAAATGGAACAGAACAGTGCACAACTCATGTTTTCTAAGTATATGAACATTCAGTTAGTTTAATTTTTATTCTGTAATAGTCATTGGGAAATGGTAAAGATCTGTTTTAATACTTAGATGCACTGATTTATTTTCTAATTTCAGGAGTTTAGATAAAGAAAGGGCAGTGCTGTTGCAACGAAGGAAAAGGGAAAATATGTCAGGTGAGTAAAACTTTAAAGCTTTTTCCTCAGTAAAGCTTAGAATTATAAATCAACTATGTAGACTGTATGCACAGGACAGCTTCAGCTGGTTCAGTAAATCAGTGCCTTTTACTTGACCATATTATTACCAAGATAATGTTGTATCAGAATTGTTACAGTTCCATGTGTTTTATTAATGACTGTCAGAACTACTTTTTTCATGTTAGTGTGGAGTAATTCAATCTCTTGAACATTCAAGTTTCTTTTGAGATGAAAGGATTTCTAAGTCTACTTTTGAAAAGAAGTTTTGAGAGGAAATCCTAATTCTGATTTGTTGGATGTAGATTGGGGGGGCGTTTTGGTATCGTTTGGGTTTGTTTTGACAATGAGAAAAGTTGCTAAACTTAGGTAATACGATGTAGGTAATAGGATGTTTTGAGGGGTTTTTTGCCTTTGATAACTAGATGAGATGTGTAGTGCAAGTACCCACTTCAGTCTGTGTGTTTCATGAAATTAGCCCTCCTACACAATTTTAAAACTCACCTGGCCTATTGTCAGGAGTTCTGTCCAGCCATTACCAAAATTTGTTGTAGAAGTCTTGATTGACTGGTGGTACTTTCAGGCTCTATTACAAAAGTCAAATCAGGAGGCAGTCATCTTCCTGAACATGTCTTACTTTGAAATCATGTTTCTTAAGTAATGGAGTGTGTTCTAAGATTTCTTTAAAAAATACCGTGTAGGTAAGGTCCTGCTGCCCTCTTCATATGCCTTCAGAAAATCCAAAGTGTGTGGTGAGGCCTAGAAGTCTTGTGGCTTCATTGTGCCTCTTGGTGCAGTTGACGGTTCATGTTGTCTGGGGCTAAACTGCCTAAAGTCTGTTAAAGGCAGTAATGTCTTACTGATAAAACTAAATCATTGTCTGTTTTGTCTGTTTTCATTTTAATGAAGCCAAACTTCTTTTGTGAAAGTTTTGTTAACCTACTAGGTCAACAAAATTTAAATTCTAAATTTTTTTACAATTCAAAATTATTTTTGCTGATTCTATTTAAGGAATAGAACAAGTAGGTTTATAATTCATGTGGAATTAATGAGTTCACTGAGTGGTAGGATGATACTGTGAGGATGAACTTGGAGTTTACACACAGGATAGGGGAAGTTGATGGTCTGAGCTTTTTAAGTCATCTCTTGGGATTTGTAGGCATACTGTCTGCTCATTTACAGTAAACTTAAGAGAAATTAAAAATCTTAACAGGAGCTGAAGAGATTGTACCTTTGAAGTTAGTGTTCAGCCCTTAATCCTGATGAGCAGTCTTTTAAATCTGTTATATGCATTCAATAGGAAAAGAGATTACTAAGTGGTAAATCTAAAGTATCCAAACAGAGTTAAAAATAAAGACAAATTCTGGTCCTCTTTTGTCTAAAACTGAATCAAAGTGCAGTGTTGATTACTGTGATTTATAATACATAACTTGAATGTGTGTGCTTGCACCTTTACCTTGGATAAATGCACTTCATGTTGACTGTTATAACACAGTTCAGGAGGACTTAGTGATTCTGAGTGTGAACTGTCACAAGACATTAGTAAAAACTGGGCCAGTTTTCATAGATGATTCCAATTAGGAAAAGCAAAAGTGGCATCAGTTCAAATGCATCTCTTCAATGTTTTAAATATTCAACAGTAGCAGAATGTTACTTGTAATTCACTTATTACTGAGTTACAGGTGTTTGATAAAAGGTAAGATTGCATTATTTGGATGTTTTTTTATGAGTGTGTATATATAGGGTTTTTCATGTAGATATGGGAATTCTTTACAGTACAGTGGTTTTTATTGTAAAGATACCTAAAGTATTGCTGATTTAGCAACAGTGGGGAGCAAGTAGTAGATCAGTTGGTTTGCTTCAAGAAAAGAGCTTTTGGATGAACATATTACAAAATACAAAACTGTGTGTCCTAAATTTCTGTGTGTAACCACATCACATCTTTTCCTGACAAAATATTCAGCCTGAGGTTGTATGTGGTGGTGTTGATTTTGTTGTTCTGGTATAAAAGTGTAATTCTGATGCTGCTTACTGTGCATTGGATTGTGTACTGTGGTTCAGGGAAGGGAGCACCTTAGTTAAGCCCCTACCCAGTTGAATGCTGGATGTTTTGGATTTGGGGTTTTTTTATGTTTGGTTGGGTTTCTGGTTTTTTTTGCTTTTTTTTGTTTTGTTTTTGGTTTTGCTTGGGTTTTTTTAAGATAAAATATCTAGATGTGTAACTTATTCAAGGATAAGTTTGCTTCAAGCTGCCTGGTCCTTAAATTGATGCTGTCGAGGTCACTTGCTGCTTATGGGTAAATGAATCTGGGCCCATAACACTGTGAAATTTGGAGAGTTTGTATCTTGCCTTCCGACATGCAAACTCAAGATCTTCACTCAGTGTGCTTTACTGAGGCTCCTCAAAGTGAAAGCAGGTTATGTAGGTTAGGAAGGAGTGTCTCAAAACAACTCTATGTAATTATATGTTCAGTTAAGGTAATTATTCTTTACAGTAAGTTAGAGCACAATGTAGACAACAATGTTGAAATGTTGCTTCCCTAAGGAAGACGGTGTTTTGTGGGGTTTGGGGCAAGGGGGAGAGGTGTGTGGCTGTGACATCGTGATTCTGCAGGCTTTAGTGGAGGGAGGACAGACATTGACAATTGCCTTGGGTTTCCATTGCTCAGACTTTAGTTAGTCTGATGTTCATTTGTCTTTGGTTTGATATTTCTTCTTTCTGTGTCCTTTTTATGCTGGTTTAGAAAATATTCCCAGCAGAAATGTAAACAAAATCAAAAATCATCATCAATTCCTAATTTATAAAACATAATTATGTACCTGATAAATTGTTCAGAAGAACAACCAAGATGGTAAAATGAGATTGTTTACTGTGCACAGAAGAATCTTGTTAAGGAACATTATGAGCAAGAAAAATCCAGAGTAACCAATAGCTGGTGTTCTTTATTTAGTAAAGAAGGTTTCAAGAATTAGGACTGTTGAGTGCACTGATTAAGGCAGCATCCTTGCGAGCTCAGAAGGAATGTTTTCTGTGCTCTCATACTAAGTATTTGTAAATCTGGCACCTGTGCAGTTTGAGAAAAAGTTTTGCTTAGTGTGAAGTGTATTTATTGAGGGCAGAATATTTGGAAAAGCTGCTAAAATCCAAGAAGTCTGTACTGAGCACATATGAACAGCAGTCTCTTATCTGTGTGCACCATCTCTCTTCCAATCCTTGCCAGCTTTCACAGCCTTTCATCTTGACAGAACTAGGGTAATCCTGTTTCAGGTCAGGATATGTGTTTGACATAAATGCTGAGGAATGCTAAATTTCAGGCTTTGGCCTTGAGGTCTGTGAGTACACAGCACAAAAAAAAATATCTGTCAGTTTGTGTGTGATCATCCCTTTTCTCTTCCCCAAGTAGCAGAATGTTACTGTTAGGGGATTTTGAGTAGAAAGGGCTTTTGGCTAAATTGACATATTTACCCTAAAAAAGCACTTGATATTGCAAATTGCAGTTGAAATAGTTGATTATGACTTACATGTGAATAATTAATAGGGCTTCACAAGAAATGCTGGTCAGTCATTAATTTTAAGCCCTTCTAGAATACAGTCATCTGAGAGATCCTAATGCCATATTACAAGTAAAAGCTAAATATAAGTGAACGAGTTAACAAATACATTTTTTAACCTTTTTTGTTCTGATTCTAATTTTGCTTATAATGGAATATGGTAATATAATTCCGTTCAAAGAATGGAATTAATCTGGTACCTTTTTCTTACCTGCCATTACAAACATCTGTTAATTGCCAGTTGTTCATTGGTTCTTCATTTTCATGCTGTTGCAACTGTTGGTGAACTTTGCATATGAGTGCTTGGAGCATTTGTCAGTATGAATTTTTGGGTTTTGAAGGCAGATGTAGAGTAACTAGTGAATGTTCTTTCTGCAGTACTTGATTGTTTACAGAATATTCTTTGTTTCAAAGATGGGGACACCAGCGCAACAGAGAGTGGTGATGAGGTCCCTGTGGAACTGTATACTGCTTTTCAACATACACCAACAACAATTACTTTAACTGCTACAAGAGTTACAAAAGTCAATGATAAGAAGAGGAAAAAAAGTGGGGAGAAAGAACAGAACATAGCAAAATGTAAAAAAGTAAGTGAATGTAATTTCTCATATTACTTTGTGTTATAAATTATAACGATGTGACATCTCTTACCGAGGGACACTGATTTTAAAAATCAGGCTATTTTAGCACCTAGTTTTAGCTTGAAATGTATTAATCTACAGTAATGGTGCCCCCCCCCACACACTTATTTCAAGGTAATATATCTTAACTATAAACGTTCAATTTTATAATTGAGGCAGAATTTCACATCAGGAATTGCATTCACTGGACCATTTGATATAGTTAGGGATGGGGCAGAAGAAGCTTTGGGATACCCGAAGAAGAATTCTTTTAAAGTGTTCTTTTGTGGTTGTTTTACATTCAGAAATGTTTGCCATCAGTTGTCCTGATGTGACTCCGTGTCCATTTATTTCAGTTGAAATTGTGTGGAAGTGTGCTCTCAAAGTCAGCTGGTAAACTGCTTTGGTAAACAGGACATTGACATTATGCAGTTTAGCTACAAGTGTAAACAGTATCACAAATGTGAAGGCAGAATATATATGAAGAAGTAACGTATATGGAACTTACTAAATCAGGTTGCTTTTTGTAGTTTTGTTTCATTGGCTTGGATGAGAATTCTGTCTTTTAAATGAAGTCAGAATTAGTTACTGATGTCTTGTAAGAAAGTTTTAGTAAAATGTTTCTGCTTCAACAAACAATTCTGAACACAAATTTACACAGAATAACACGTGTTATTCTGTTACATCTGATATTTTGACTTGGATTCTGAAATTCTAGAGAGTCAAGTTATAATGTGGGAGAAAGGTAGAGGTACCTGGACTCTACTAGGCACTTAGGTTGAAATGCTGAATTGGTTTTTAAAATACATTTTGTGAGATGAAACCTCTTACCTTCTTGAGCTTTAATCATAGTTTGTTCTGTTGCTTTACTGAAAAGCTGTTAATTTGTTAATAGATTTTGAACTCCTTAAGAGGTTTTGTATTTTACCTAGTGAATATATATATCTAATTTTATTCCAGGCATTTCGAGAAGGATCCAGGAAATCTTCACGAGTAAAGGTAATGTGATTTTGTTTGGGTTTTGTCTCAAACCTTATTTGTACCTTACTTAAATAATAAGAAGCATTAAGAGTGTAATTGGGACTGTTCATTAAGCACTAAAATAACCTCTTCTTGATAACTAATGTACTACATGTGCATCACTGTGATTTTAAATTATGCACTACATCTTTATGTCCTGGAATTTAACTGAAATAATGTAGTGCAAATTTTTATTCTGAGAATAGGTGGTTTTCAAGACCTAGTGGATGAATTGAGGTCATTGTGCTATACAAGGGAGTAAAGTTGAGTGCACACCTCATTCAAACTTAGAAGCTCCGGCTTTTTATAACTTAAGCAGCAAAATAATGAAATGTAATAAATAATTGCATTTGAAAGATAAATTAGCAGTTCTGCTCTGTCATACCCTCTGTGTATACATCTGATGGGACTCCACTCACTAGTACTGGCACAGCCTGAGGAGGAGTCATGCTGGGAGGTCTGCTTTGTAAGATTTAAGTGTTAACAGCAGTCTTTAAATTTTCTGTGAGATAAAAATATGCACGGTGTGAGAACTAGGTATTTGCCATAGTTCATTCATGCTTGGGATATATAAAAACAAGTGGGATGCAATTTATGCTTCAAATGTATAAAATGTGGCTTCTGAATAGTGAAGACAGAATTGGGGAAGAAAAATCTCTGTTGTGTGGGGGTTTTTTTAAATATGGTGCTACTAAGGTCCCACTGTGTTTTTTCATGGTTTTCTTAGCATCACACCTTTTTTAATGCTGTTTGTGTGTATGGTTTTCTTCACGCACAAAAGAAATGTGAACAGGTAATTTGAATTGCTGAACTACTTGTGTTTTATTAATATTTAATAGTGTCTCTGCTCAGGTGGATATAGAAAAGGGAGCGTTGGCTGGCTGCTGCTGTCCGTAAGGAGCTTTGGTTGGCTGCAGCCTGGCTGCTGCTTGTGAGGTCTGGAGGTACAATGGCACTTTCTTTAAAAGTGAAAGGATCTGAAGCACTGCAGAAGAGAATTGTGTAGTGAGGAGCAGAGAAGGAGGGAAAAATATGTGCAAAGCCTGTAACGTTGAGTCACAACCTTAACGTAGTAGGTGTAGGATTAGTAAAGTTTAGTAAGTTGTGCAGCGGAAGAAAAGATATAGCATGACCTTTGAAGTTAAAAGGGAAAACCAAGTCTGCGTGTCACAGGATAAAAGCTGGAGTTCTGTGTATTTGCATATGTTCACAAAAGTTGAGTGGGTGGGGAGATCTGACCCTCCAACTCCCACACTCATAGATTCGTGATGCAGTGCATTTGTGGGAGGAAACAATGTCACTCTCCATTCTCATCCCACTAAAAGCTAGAATCCCTGTTGAGGAGGGAGTGTATTCCTGAACTTGGGTGATATTTTTGAAATAAAAGTCTTGAACAAATGTAATGTGACTGAATTCAACTTGAATGTTTTTAAGTAATGCAGTTTTATACCAGACTTCCTAAAAAAACAAACTTTAAATCAATTCAGTCAATACCTCTGCCCTTCATTTTGTGTCTTCTTCTAGAATTACTTTTTTTAATTTTTGTATAACCTGCCTTCTAATATCTGGTCACTTACTTTAATTTTTAGGGCTCAGCTCCAGAGATTGATCCTACTGATACTTCAAACTTCGGATGGGAAAATAAAATCAAGGCATGGATGGATCGTTATGAAGAAGCAAATAATAACCAATACAGTGAAGGTGTCCAGAGGGAGGCACAAAAAATAGCTCTGAGATTAGGCAATGGAAATGACAAAAAAGAAGTCAGCACCAGCAATCTGATTTTCAAACCTCCAGTAGAGGTAATCAGCGGTGCCTTGTTGTGTTATTACATGCTCTGTTTGCCATGACAAAAAATATTCATATAGATGCCTTTAAAAAAAACAAGTAAAAACCCCTCGAGACTTAACATCAGAATTTTAATTTTTCAGAATTTGAAATTTATTTTTTATA
Source organism: Platyrinchus mystaceus (assembly GCA_035041135.1). Taxonomy (NCBI): domain Eukaryota; kingdom Metazoa; phylum Chordata; class Aves; order Passeriformes; family Tyrannidae; genus Platyrinchus; species Platyrinchus mystaceus. The sequence goes on from JAWWLV010000045.1 coordinate 12,587,134, forward strand.
CATTCTGTATCATCCCTGGTTATGTTTATATTTGCATATCATTTATCCTAAAAAGTAGCTAAGGTGTTAGTCAGAGCCTGAACATTGGATTGTGCTTAAACTGTCTTTTGTCAGGCAGTCAGCTTTTTTCTTGTTTCTCTGTGAGGAATATCAGGAGTGGTTAGAGTAGATAGAAGCATAGAGGCTGAATCTGTTTGGGCTTTTTTTCCTACAATGTGTATCAACATGTTCATTGTCTACATTTTTCTTAAGGTGTGGTAAGTGTTCTGATTGTTCATGAGTGATACTTCTGATACTGATTTTTTTTTTTTTACTCACATGATTCTGTAATTTCTAGTTCATGAAGAAAATGTACAGTGTCTTTTTTTAGCCTTACTATCAATTGCTTGAAGGCTTAAAATCAGGGCCATATAAAAGACCATAGCACTTTGTAGCAGAAATCTCGAGGAATAGTTACTGTAGCAGATTAATAGAAGCATCTTTGCTTCTTTTTCTCAAAGACCATCATGGCATATGGGACACCCTCCTTAGAGGAATATCCCTACTTACAGAGCCTTTTGCCTACATAGAGGCTACTTCCTTTTTGATTGGTGGTGACAGTTATGAGAGGTGTGAGTTCACTAATTGCCAGGGTATGTATTGGTTTTTAATTAAAAGCCGTCCTTCCATTTAAAGACATGTAAATAAATTTGGAAACTCTCTCATGATTCTTTTATTATGTTACTTTCCTGTTCTGTTTTTCCTTGAATGAATTGTGAACGTCATTTTATGTCTGCATGTTTTGTTTTGTTTGAAGGAATTGGAGCCTTTTGAAAGTGTTGTGCAAAACAATGCAGCAATTCATCCTAGTCATGGTGAGAGTTAAGTGCACTAAGGGATGTAGTACTTGAATTGTGAGAACATGAATAAATTGGTTTTCAGCCATGTACTGAAGAACTAGGGCTAAAGCATTCCTTTAATCTAAATTCATAACCAGTCACATTGGTAGGGGAACAGGACAGTTTGGTCACTTCAGTCTGGAGGTTTAATTACTAGAAGGGTTTTTAATTCATACAAAATTGCTTAGTAGTTGTGAAAGTGTAATCTGCTGTTAATAATAGTGGAAAAATGAAAGTGATACTTCATAAATGAATCTATGTCTTTGCAGAGTTACGTGCAAAAAAACAAGAAAATTTTAAAAGCTGTCAAAGACTTGCCTCCTGATGCACTTATTATTGAATACAGAGGAAAGTTCATGCTGAGAGAACAATTTGAAGCTAATGGATATTTCTTTAAAAGGTTTGTTTATTCCAGATGTTTTAGTAAAGTAACTGTTAAAATGGTGTTTTTTCAAACTCTTGCCTCAAGTACAAGTGGGTCTTAGTTATCAGCAGTGTCTTGCATTTTACTGTTGTCTGATTAAAAGTAATGGCAGCTGGAATCTGGTCTCCCCCTTTCTCTTCTGAATATCCTTACAGATCTGTTCAGGAGCTATTTTCCTCTTTCTTTGTTCTTCCCTGGTCACAGGATTCCTACATTCTCAGTTGGGTAGTTTTGTACCTTCAACCAGGGATTGACAGGTTCTACCATCCTAAAACAATTCATAAGTTAATGGCAAAGGCATTATCTCTTGTGAGAGGAACAGATTTTAAGTCCATCAGGCTGAGAATGAAATTGGACAGAAATCAACCTGGGGTCATTTTACTGCCAGAGTTCTCTAAGTTACTGAGCCACGCATGACTGCTGCCTTCTTCCTGTGGGTTGTTTTCAGTGCTGCCATTAACTGCATGGACACACCCACTTGGGAATTTTCAGGAGGCCCATTGGAGGAGATAGAACACATGGCTTTTGCTCAGTAAAGATGGAAGGGTTCCCTGGCACTTGAAATAGCAGAACTTAAAGCATGTCCTGACAAATTATTTAAATGTCCCCTTGCCTTAGGAGGGTTAGGTGCTAGTGGGTCTGCAGGTGTTAGGCAAGCACATGGAGGTGTTACTTTTTTTGATACGGTTCTATGTGGCTTATAAATTTCTGAGTTTTATTTTAGGGCCTGTCAGAAGTTTAAAAAAAATGTGATAAATCTTAACCTTGTGTCTTCCATGTCTAGTGGTTGATCTGTTATTGTTCTCCCTTTAGATCCTATGCAGAAGGTACAGGACTGTAACTCCAACTTTAGGTATTCTGAGAATAAATTTGGAGAATGTACCAGTTAAAATCATGAAGCTTAAAGGACAAACATGTCAGTCTTAGATTAACCCACAAATCTGGTGTATCGTGTCAAACAGCATGTTTCAAACCTGACTAATGTGAAGAATAAGCACTATTTAGCATCTTTAAAAATTATAAAACTACTGGTTTTCTTGTATGTTTTTCAGGCCGTACCCATTTGTTTTATTTTATTCCAAATTCCATGGGCTGGAAATGTGTGTCGATGCAAGGACTTTCGGGAATGAAGCTCGATTTATCAGGCGTTCATGTACGCCAAATGCAGAGGTGAGCATATATATGAAGTTTTCGTGGGTTTGCCCTGGGCCAATTTCCTCACCCCCCACACAATTGCTATGAGTTGAGAGAAGGTTTATGCAGACAGAAGAGATTTGATGTGGGGGAAATATTAGGATTTATTACTAACAAAATAAAAACTAAAGAATTATATATACAACAGTTTTAACTAGGCAAAAGTGCTATGTATTTACAGAAGTACCCCTCCCCCCTTTGTATCAGTTTTGGAGGAGAAGCAGTCACTTCTCTACTTCCAGAGCTACAGGTCTTCCAAACAATTCTGCAGCATTTGAAAGTTCTTCTTCTATTATCTCTAGGAAGACAGCTCCGATTCATCACAGCTGGAATTGTCTTTCTCTCTCTCTCTCTCTCTCTCTCTTTCTCTCTCTTCTATGTCGGCCTCAGGACTGGGCCCACCTCCCCCTCTTGGGCTAAGACCGGAGACTGGGGGTTGCCCAGGACCTGTGGGGTCCTCCATGGACTGCAAAGGGACATTTGCTTTACCATAGTCTTCCCACAGTGTCACAGGGGATAATGGCTTTTTGAGTCCACCCCTGTTTCCTGTGGGGTCCCAAATTCAGCTGCATCAGCATGGATCCCTCACTGGGATCACAAGATCCTACCTGGGCCAAATCGCTCCAGCGTAGGTTTTTCTCTCCATGGGTCACAGGTCTCCAGCAAGACTCTGTTTCATCTTAGGCCTTCCATGGAGTCTCAGCTTCTTCGTGCATCCACTTGCTTCAGTGTAGGCTCCTCCATGAGCTGCAGGGGGGTCTCCTTACTCAGTAATCTTCCACAGACAGCAGGGATTTTAGTTTTCAGTCTTTTCCCTGCTGAAGAGAGGGAGAGGGGGAGAAGGAACCCCCCGCCCTTTTGAGCTTCTCTTCTCTCTCCTGCGGCTGCCAGTTTTGACCTTGGAAGCTGTGTTATCTTTCTGCCTGGAATTCCTTCTGCAGCAGTCTTGTCCAGGCAGTCTTCCTTTAAAGTTTTTTTCTCTTCACTCTGTTACATGTCTCGGCCAGGAGAGCTTCAATGCTACACCTGCCCCCGGCCCAGGGCCTTAGGGAGGAGGGAGGCCTGGCCCTGTGTTGGGGCCTCCTGCCTTCCCCTACATAGCTCCTAATTCTCCTTGCCACCTCGTGGCTCTTATCACTTCTGCCTCACAAACCTTCTTTTCTGTTTTCTTAAATATGTAATTGGCAGAGGCATTACTAAAACTTTCGATTGGCTTTGCTCTGTAAATCCACGTGGCAAAACTATTTTCAGCCCCGGGGGGGGTTTGGTCGGCAAACCCACAACAGAAGTTAAATTAGGTTTTATTTACTTAAAGTCCCCTTTTCCTTGAGATTCCAATAGTTTGATAATTTAAGCAATTCCTACAATTGTTATTTACATACTTAGAAAAAAGAGAGTAACTCATGATAATATGATATTTCCTTGAATATAGGTGAGGCACGTAATTGAAGATGGAACAATTCATCTTTATATTTACTCCATCCATAACATTCCAAAGGGAACAGAGATTACCATAGCATTTGATTTTGATTATGGAAATTGGTAAGTATTTGAGAACGATGTTCTAAAATACGTCAGGTGCTCATTTGGTTACTTTGCAATTCAGAATGGCTTTGGTTTTATGTCTTCTATTTTCTTGCATGCTTTAATAACACAAGGCTCCTCAGGCACTGTATTTACAGTGAACAGTGTGTGCGTGGGCAGAGTTTCTTCTGTATTTTTATTACTGCACTTCTGTGGTCTGCTCTTAAGCCAACTTGGGTGCAGTGCTGTGTAGACATGCCTTTGCTACCTGACCTGAACTAAGTATGACCATAGAGTACTACCTTGTATTAATCAGTTTGGGTTCAGACTACCTCAGGATACCTGGCACTTCTAAGAATTTTTCTGCATCCCTCTTTACTATCTTTATCAGTGACACAGACAGTGAGGTCAGATGCACCCTCAGCAAGTTTGCAGATGACTGGAAGTTGAGTTGAGCGCAGTTGATACAACAAAAGGACAGGATACCATCCAAGGGGACATGACAGACTTGAGAATTGAAACCACTTGAACCTCCTGAAGTTTAGCAAGTCTCCCTGCACCAGGATTGGGGCAGTCCCAGTACAGACTGGGAGAAGAACTCGTTCAGAGCAGTCCTGCAGAGGACTTCTAGGTTCTCATGGCTGAAAAGCTGGACATGAGCCAGCAGCATGTGCCTGCAGCCCAGAAAGCCAGACACAACCTGGGCAGCATCAAAAGCACTGTGGCAAGGAGGTTGAGAGAAGTGATTCTCACCCTCTACTGTGTTTATGAGATCCGCACAGGTTGGGAGTCCTTGGTACAAGAAGGTCATGGACCTGTCAGAGCAGATCCAGAGGAGGGCCACAAAGATGGTCAGAGGTCTGAGCACCTCTCCTGTGAAGACAAGGCTGAGAGAGCTGGGGTTGTTTAGCCTGGAGAAGTATCAGGGGAGACCTCAATGCAGCATGCCAGTTCTTAAAGGGGGCTTAAAAAAAAAAAAAAGAGGGGAAGAGGGACTTTTTACATGAGCAGATAGTGATATAGAATGGTTTTCAACTAAAAGATCATAGAATAATAGAACCATTCGTGTCAGAAGGGATCTTAAAGATCATCCAGTTCCAGTCCCCCTGTCTTGGACACTTCCTATTAGACCAAGTAACTCAGATCCCCATCCAGCCTGGCCTTGAACACACTTACAGGGATGGGAAATCCACAGCCTCTCTAGACAATATGTTCCAGTGCCTCACCACCCTCACAGCAAAGAATTTGTTCCTAATACCTAATCTAAACTAAACTAAAAAAAAACATGTTCAGGGCCAGGTTGGATGGGGTTCTGAGCAAGTGAGTGGCATCCCTGCCTATGGCAGGGGGCTTGGAAGTAGATAATCTCTAAGATCCCTTCTAAAATGAGCATTTATATAACTCTGTGATCCCTCACGTGAAGAGAACTTGAGAAATTGCTGGTTGATAGTTTTTTGGGGTTTTGTTATTTATCCTTTTAAAAATACATCGTAGTTGTGTTTAGTACTTACAGCTGACAGCTCTGTCAGTTGAATGTGTTTGAATAACATTTCCTGTGTATCCAAGTGCAGCTTGAAATTGTGGAAGTGACTCTGAGTTCAGTGTGCTCGTCCTGTAAATTGTGTCTGTCTCAGCATAAAGAACTGCCTGCCTTTCGTGCCTCTGTTTATTTTGTGGTGGTTGTATTTCCACCTAGGATTACACTCAGATTTTAGATGTCTTCTGTCTTTCAAGCAAATACTAACCTGAATTTAAAAGAATTCTGTGTGGCAACTAACCAGTTAACCAGTATATAAGATTATTGAATTACAGTAGGATTGTATATCATGGTGAAAACTTGAGTCACCTGCTTTTTAATGTGGTTGGTTTGCATTACAGATGTTTAATATGAAATACATCAGCTAATGTGATTTAGTATTGAAAGGTCTCATTGCTGTCCAGCCTAATCAAATACACCTTCTTGCATTTAATTACTTGCAGTAAATACAAAGTGGATTGTGCTTGCCTCAAAGAAAATCCTGAATGTCCAGTTCTCAGACGTTCTGAGCCTACAGAAAACATCAATACTGGATATGAAACCAGAAGGAAAAAGGGAAAGAAGGAGAAAGATGCTTCAAGAGAAAAGGAGACTCAAAATCAGAACATCACATTGGACTGTGAAGGAGCAGCTGCCAAAATGAAAATCACAGATAATAAGCAGAGAAAGCTCTCTCCCCTCAGGCTGTCCATTTCTAATAATCAGGTATTGACACAAAGACGCTCCAAAATAAAAGCTTTTAAACACGGATTCCTTTTGTAGCTACTAAAGGAATTTTAATAAGTCACTGAAAAGGGACATGGAGATTTATAAAAAATCAGAGTGGTGGATAAGCTATTCAGAATTTTATATACTATTCTCAGTTTTCCTTAATATTTGGTTGTATTTAAAAATATGTTGGTTCCCATACTACTTTTAACTATACTGTTTTCCTCTGAATATCTTTGTGGCTCTCTTATGTGAATGCCTCATGTCATGCTTTCTGGAGCTCAGTTCATCCTGAAGTGCCTTTTGATTAGTTGCCTCTGTTACTTAGGAGCAGAGTATTTTAAATGTGGCAGTAAGTAGCCCTGCTCCTGTAACAAAACTCCAACCCAGAATGCTAAGTGTTGAATGCAGCTCCATGTTTAATAGAACTCTGCAGCTCTGTGTTTTATTCAGAATACACCTTACTCCTCCTAAATGAAGCTGAATACTGGATAATGGGCAGATAGTATGGTAAAGCCACTTGGTAATATACCATGATGGTAAATTTTAAATTAGTCTTTCTTTTAATATATCCATTTGAAAGAGCTGTTGGAAGAGATCTGTGACACATAAATTACTAACTTATTTTGCAGAGCAGCTATTAAAGATAACTATTTAACATTACTTTTGATGTAATGACCTGAGGAGTCTTAGTTCTGTGTAGCTTTTAGTTTTCCCTAGTTTGCAAGAGGAGTAAAGCTTCTGTAAAACAGTCATTTCCATCTTTCAGGAGCCAGATTTTATTGATGATATAGAAGAAAAAACTCCCATTAGCAATGAAGTAGAAATGGAATCAGAGGAGCAGATTGCAGAAAGGAAAAGGAAGATGGTAAGTTGGGAAGCAAGTAGCTGCCTAAAGTCATCACTAAGGCTTAGTGACACCTGCTATTCGCATGCTAATTGCTGCCTTTTTGTAGGCGTGTAGAATCCGAGTATGTGTGAAGTCAGATCCTTACATGAACTTAGCCTTAAAATGCAAGAGTTGCTATTTGAGAACATTTCATCTGGGTCGATCACTGCTTTCTGACAAAAACCTGCTTTTATCTTCAGTTGTATATAACTTTTTTACTGCCTTTAGATGATTTCTACAGTGTCTCTCTTAGATTTAATTATTTGCTCTTTATTATTGCGTGTTATTTGTGGTGGTCATTTTTAGAGGTAGTGTAGGGAATCAGTATTTTTGCCTATTCTATTTGAGTTCCCAGTTTAAAAAGCCCCAGAAATCCTGACTTTTAGAGGTTGGTAGAACAGTGTTACAAAAAGTAGCATTTAAAAATGTGGGGGTTTTTTGTTAGGCATTCAGAAATTTTTAGCATGTTCTTAAACCTGAAGCAGGACTCTCTTGTTTGTCAGGGTTGGTGTGAATGCAAACCTTTCTACAAGAGACTGTAGTAATTGCAGAGATTGTAACATCTCCCTTTAATCTGAGCTTCTGCTGAACTTGATCTTCATGTCAACATATGTTTAACATGTTCTGAAGTACTTAAAAAAATGGGAGAATATTTAATTACATATTTATATGCATGAAAATTATGACTGAAATTGATCATGGTTATTGTTAAATCCATCAGACAAGAGAAGAACGGAAAATGGAAGCTATCCTGCAAGCTTTTGCCAGACTAGAAAAACGAGAAAAAAGAAGAGAACAGGCTTTGGAAAGAATCAGCACAGCAAAAACTGAGGTTAAGTCGGAATGCAAGGAAGCACAGATTCTCCATGATGCTGAATTTATTCAGGTAGTTATTTGGAGCTTTATTTTAAATCTAGCTTTTAACATTGCGTATTTTGTCAGTTTGGATGTCAAACTGCACTTCAAGATGTATGAATTTTTTTCCCCCCTCTGAATTAAAATATATTTGACCAAAATCTAGGTGGTTCTTTGATGACATTATATTCGCTCCTAAATTTTTTTCCCAATAAGACACATATAGAATTATTTAATGAGGAATTTCAGTTACACACACACCCCAGCTGTGTAATTCAGTCTGTCTTTGAAGTTCAGGATAGAAGCATTTACCGATGTTGACTTTAGCCACAGGAGGGGGCCTTCCTTAGGCATTGTCTATAACCAGTGGAGAACACTTTGCTTCTTTGGTGGTTTATTCAGGAACACATTATAATCCTTTCTGTTATTTTAAAGGAAAGGAGTTATTAAAGTGTATTTTTTCTGAGTTCTTGCAGATGATACTTACTGTCTTATAAACAGTTTTTTTACTTTATTGTTGCTTCTTAGTTTGCAAATACTCCTATAGGTTCTCAGTTCAGGTTGTTTCCCTGAACAGTTCCTGTCATCATTCTGTTAAGTACCTTTTGTGACAATGCTGAACACCTGGTAAACTATAAATTGCAGAAGGAATATTGAACTGAAAGACATCATGATGTAAGCAGTTGATTTTGAGCTTACTGATAAATTAATGTGGTGTGTCAGTTCTTAACACAAATCTGTCCTGATCTCACTGGTGTGTGCGAGTACTCAAGTGTTTGGGAGGAAAATACGTGAAAGGAGAGAAATACTGTCTCTGAAGTATTGTAGTTCTGACAACAAAAATTAGAAAGAGGCTCTTTTTGGACCTGTAAAAGAAGAGGGAACTGACGTTTTCATCTAAGAAAGATAGGTGGCTCTAAATGTGTGTGGGATCTGTTTACTAGACTTCTGTCTTGTACCAGGAACCTACAAAAGAAGAAACTGCCACCAAGCCTACCCCAGCCAAAGTTAATAGAGCTAAACAGAGAAAAAGCTTCTCACGGAGTAGAACTCACATTGGACAGCAGCGCAGGCGGCACAGAACTGTCAGCATGTGTTCAGATATCCAGCCGTCTTCTCCTGACGTGGAAGTAACTTCCCAACATAATGAAACTGAGAATGCTGCACTGGTAGCTGAGCCTGAAACAGAAACTGTTGTTACAGAAATGGTTACTGAAACAGAAGCTCCAGCACTTAGTAAATGCCCTACTAAGTATCCTAAAACAAAGAAGGTATGTGTCTTGAGGGATGGGGAGAAGAGACTGTACTTCAACAGAGTTTTAAAAAATTAGACTGCTTTATCAGTATGCAACTGCTTTGTTGTTTTTTTTTTAATGTTGGCTCATTTCTTTAAAAATCACCATTGTATAGCCAGTCACTGAAAATAGATTAAAATTTGTAACATCCTTTGGTAGATGTTCTTTTGGATTTTAAGAGACTTCCAAAATACATCTTTCAGAGCAATTTTGGAACAAAATGTTTTCTAAATGGGCTTTCTAAATGGAATGGAATACTACACATAACCAAAACATACTTAAAGTTGTTAATTTCAATAAAAAACCAAGAAAATAAGTTGCTTTTCCTTCCTTTGTTCATTGCATGCTTCAGATAGCAAACAGAATATCTCCAAGGAAATAATTAACTTCTAGTACTTCTCAAATGTCTGTTCTGAAGTGAATGGGTTTAAACACCCAAAATTTATGTGCATGTTTGGAGGGAAGATTCTTTATTGCTTTGTTTTTAAGGTTTTTCCACTGGACTACATTGCAAAAAATTTTTAAGAAATGGCACAGTATTTAAAGACACTCAAAAATATTAAATCTACAAGTGCGAATAAAGCAGTAAAACTTTCTGCTTTGAAATTCTACAGACTGCATTAAAAAGTGTTTTTAGCATGATTTACAAGAAGTTCTGAAAATTTTATATAATGGAGGGGTAGGGGAAGGAAGTTATGGGTTGAAACATCTTGTCAGATGAACAATAACAATTTCAAGGTGGTTTTATCTTAAACCCCCAAACATACCTTAGATTTTTATTTTTTTTCAAAAGGCACCTGAGTCATCCTGTAACACTACTTATTGCATCACTGTTAAATTCTTATGAGAGGGAAGACTGAATCTTTCTTCCTTTCTTGTGTGTTGCATAGCAGGAAGGAACAAAGATGTCCCAAGTCTGAATTTTACTGCACTGTTTTGCTGTTTCATAGTATTAAGGATGAATATCTGTGAAATGTCTCATCATATTGCACTCAGTGTACCCTAAGTGCAGAGAAAGTCCTGCTTTAAAAATTAATTAAATATAAATAGGTTTGTAAAAGACAAGCAACTTAAATATATTATGATAATCTGTGTTAAAGCCTTACTATCACATTAATATTATTTAGTGTGCTATTTTTGCATGTCCTTAATTTTGAATCGTTGTAGAATTTAGGAGGTTAGTTTATCTGTTAGTAGAAACTCAGATCCACTAGCATGTTTTTTAAAAACACTGAACTACCTAGGAAAGAATACCCTTTTTTGACCAGTGTGCTTTAGTCCATGTGTTATAATTTAATACAACTGTAGTTGAAGATTCATGTTCAAGGCACCTGCCTGAGATGTTGACTGAGGCACAGTCCTGACAGTACAGAAATCTGATGAGGAGTTTAAGTTTGTTCTATTAATGTTATGCTATTTCTCCTCAGCCTAGGTGCTCAGGCACAACTTAATTGACATTCTTAAGTGCAGTTGATACAGGAACTTCTATAGTATGTTCAGTGAGAATTACATTCAGAAGAAAGAAATGTAGTTTACAAAAAAAAAAAAACCAAACCAAAATGCCCCAAACTGCTATGTAAACAAGTCTGTACTGATTTCTTCTGCTATCTCCATTATTTCACTGAAACTGTCCTCATTCTTGCTGTGTATTTTTAAACCCTCAGCCTGGACACTAACTGTTTCTGATTTGTGTAATAGTTGACTAGATGAATAATTAGACTAAAAAATTTTTAAATGCCACTAATAAAAACCCTCATAAAACAGTAATTTTTTTTCTCTCTCTGTTTAGCACTTGGTCAGTGAATGGTTAAGTGAAAAGAGTGATAAAGCAGGGAAACCTACAGACAGTCTACCAGAAAGGCCTCTACGCATAACTACAGACCCTGAAGTTCTGGCTACTCAGCTGAATTCTTTACCTGGTCTCACTTACAGTCCACATGTTTATTCAACTCCAAAGCACTATATTCGTTTTACTTCACCATTCCTTTCAGAAAAGAGGAGGAAAAAAGAACCTGTGGAAAACATTACTGGCTCTTGTAAGAAGGTAATGCTTCCCTTCATTATGGTTCCCCATCCCATATTAATTAGAAAGAAGTCTTTATTCACTAGCATAAATTTAGGCAGAAAAAAAGTTGGTTGGCAAACCATTTCAGTGGTGTTACACATTTTGAAATGTTCATCATTAAACTTCTAAGTCACTAATGTGAACTTGTTGTCTTACAGCGTTGGTTGAAGCAGGCTTTGGAAGAGGAAAATTCAACAATGATTGATAGATTTAATTCACCATCACAAGAGAGGTCTAGAAGTCCAGCCATCAATGGTGAACATAAAAGTCCTTTATTACTGAATGACAGCTGTTCCTTAACAGGTGTGAAACTTCTACTAGTACACTGCATAAGAGTTACATCAGAGTAGCTGAATGTGGAGAACTGTGTTTTTTAAAGTGATGATATTTTCTTTGAAAGAAATATTTCATTGCATAGTGTTTGGGATTTTTTCCCCTTTTAATGTATATTAGATAAGAAACCACCATATTTCAAGGCATTTACAGTCAACAAAAGACTGATGTTTTTGACTATTAGTATTCAGAAGTCAGGTGTTAAATTACTTTCCATGCTGTTTTGTGTATTTAGATTCCTTTAAAACTCAGTAGGCCTGTGTAGCACACAGGGGAAAAGCTGTGAAATCTCATAGGCATAATAGAAAATGGGACCACACTAAAAACTAAACACACTTCCATAAGGATATGGAACCTGTCAGATGATTCCTGTTTACAGTTCTGAACTGGGAATCTCCACTTTTTAGCTGAACAGTCTTGAAAATGCATAGAAGTTGACTTTCCCTTTTCTGGAGACACAGACAGTTCTTCCCAGCTTCTTAACACACAAACTTCAGTTACTGATATATCTGTAGGCTGTTAAAAGAGTTTATTTTTCAGGAAGTCTGTAGGCTGCTAAAAGTTCATCTCTGAGGAAGCCTGCCCTTAAGAGATTTTTGTAACCATACAGGTTTTTAATGTGGAATTCATAATTCCATTACATAAAGTGACAACTGTGATTGCTGTATCTAGTTATCTTCCAACTTTTTTCTAATTTTTACACACAGATCTAACCACACCACTCAAAAAGAGAAGACTGTATCAGCTGTTGGAGTCTGCATTCTCAGAAACGTCCACACCTACTCCTTCTCCTTATGCCACACCAACCCATGCTGACATCACTGCCTCCGAGCCATCCTTGTTTGCTACTCCTCCTAGGGTAAAAACAGAAGATGAAGCTTGTAGAAATGGTTACAAACCCATATATTCGCCAGTTACTCCTGTAACTCCATGTATACATGGAAATACCATGCACTTTGAGGTGAGATTTATAAAGAATTTTAATGTGTTCAGAGAATGTGTTTGGACATTCCAGTGTAAATCGGTATTTGTACTCCTCCTACAAAGGGGGGATTTTTATTTCTCCAAGGTAAAAAATAAATTGACTTGCAATTTCTTCTTATTTATTTAGAATATTTCCTCACCTGACAGTTCCCCAGAAATAAAAAGGCGAGCTTACAGTCAAGAGGTAAGGAAACATGCTCAGGATACCTGCGAAGGGTATCTTGATTTCACCTGTATGGCTGCACTGTTCTTAGTAAATGCTGTTCACCAGCCATTGCAAGTTTTTCAGAATGTAAATGGAAAATTCCCCATAGGTTATTTGCTTACTGCTTTTTATTTCCACTTTACCTGTTACATTCTCTATTTTAAACTGGTTTCTTTCTTTTTCTGTATCACTTAAAACTCCTGATGACTGTAATGGAAAGGAATAACTACTGTAATTTCCAGACAAGAACAGAAAAAAAACACTTTGCTTTCCAGGCTGTAGTTAGATTCAGATTAACATTTCTCCTTGTTACCAGCATCTCTTAATTGTTTTTGTTGATCCCAATTATGCTCAGAGTGAGAGAGCAGAGCAGAAAGGTAGTAAATGGGCTTAGGTGGATTAATTGAGAAGCAGCAAGTGCTGTTGGAATGTGCCTGGGTACTCCCAGCGTGCAGAATGCATGTGTCCTGCTTTGTCTCAAAGTTCAAAAGTGTCTCAGTTAAAACTTTTCCTTCTCCCTCTTTGAAATGAGTGTTTTAACATTGAGGAGAATCTCTTTTATGTTGAGTTGAAGCAAGTGCTTTTTAGCTTCCTGGGCAGAGACTTGCTGCTGTTGACACTGCTCTCCTTCTGCCAGTCATAAAATAAAATCTGGCAAATAATGTTTATTTTTACTTTGGTTAATGTGCATTTTCTTAAAATGCTTTAACTTAATACATGGGAATAGTAGAAATAAGTGTCTGGCTGTAGAATTGTTTCTTAAAATAGATAAATTCATGGTACTTTAAGGCCTTTAATCCTGCTTAGAGGCACAGCTGATTGTCAGAGTAGCTGCAGTTTTGATGGGAGTGTGAAAAAATAGTTGATGTGTGTTTTCTTCACACAGGGTTATGACAGAGCATCGATTCTAGCACTGAATTCTTTCAGAAATTCCAACCTGACAGAAATGGGCCTGCAAGAAATAAAGACTATTGGATATTCTAGTCCAAGGAATAGGACTGATGTCACACGGCAGTGCACTGGAGAAATGGAATCTGTGTCAGACCTCCAGCTGGGACTCGAAGTAATTGAGCAAAGTGCACTGCATAAAAACCTGGAAGCCCCCACACATGATAGGACTGATGCAAACAGCCAACTAGAAACTGCTCATTGTGGACGGGGCACAATTTATTCTTCCTGGGTAAAAAGTCCTGACAGGACAGGTGTAAATTTCTCAATGAATTCTAATTTGAGGGACTTGACGCCTTCACATCAGTTGGAGGTAGGAGGTGGATTTAGAATAAGCGAGTCCAAGTGCCCAATTCAAGATGATGGAAGAGGCATGTTCATGGAAGCATCTGTTTTTTGTGCTTCAGAAGATGGAATTGCACCTGGCTTTGGAAGGACTGTCAATAGCGACAATTTGATGGATGGAAATTGCACACCCCAGAATCCTCCACAAAAGAAAAAGGTTATAATTTTAAGAATCATTTGGTCTGCCTTTCATCAACTGCTAATGATATTTCTATAACAGAGAGAGCCCTAATGTAATAAAAACCAGCTGGTGGCTCATCTTTACATGCTACAGTGTAATAGACATTTTTGAGGGGAAATAATGAAGGCATACAGCCATCAGTAAATTTATTTTTTTCCAAGTAATAGATACAAATTAACTTCTATTTCATATGAGTCTTAAATTAATTGCTCAATAAATTGCTTTTCAGGTTTGAAAATGGTTGCTTATGCCATCTGGTGTTACACTGTTCTATTGTACAGGATATATACTGGCATCATAGAGATGATATATGTGAACATCTGTTATGAATTACTGCAAGAAACTGCACTAACAGATTTAGGATACTCTGACTTTAAAGTCAGAACTGCACAGAAATATTTAGTTCCAAGGAATATTTTTCTTGACTTAATTTGGTTGTTGCTTTGGGGGTTTTTTATCAAGTACTGTGTTTGAAAAAAAAGTGCAATTTAAATTTGCTGCTCTCGTGAAACAGTTCTTGTGGGTAAGTGGTGTGGTCGTGGGCAACTCGAACCGGGATTGGAAGTTGCTTTGCATAGCTCTTAGATTGCATTGTAATGTCAGGTGAGAGTCCCTTTGCAGGAAGGACAGCAGACATGTAATGCAGGGATCTCCAGTGCAACATCTTGCCTGTTCTGTCTCATCAAAGACTGTAGGAATCTTTCTTGTTTGAAAGATGTGATTTATTTTCTTTATGAAAATAGTGATGAGGGGAGTGGGGGCATTTTCTGTGTGTGTACATACATGCACAGTGGGGTTTTGGTTTTTTGGTCACATTACAGCCCCTTGTATGTGCCTTCTCCTCTGTGGGCAGGGGGCATCCTGCTGGGGAACACTCAGGATTCTTCATTCAGTAGTTCTCCAGCAGAACTGGGTTTTTGTTTACTTTGCTTCAAGCTAAGACATAAACGGAGCAAGATTGGTAGGAATTCTGTTCTTACCTGGTCAAGGTCCTGAGAATTTTATAGATCCTGTGTGTGTTACTGTAGCCCTGCTGTTTTGGCAAACCCAAAAAGAAATCATAAGCCAAAATTTCTGTAACTTCACATTCTTCTTTGTCTGAAGGCTAAATTGGTCTTCACAAATCCCAGCAGCACTTAGTGCTTCAGTAATCCTCCCCCCTTCTCTTGCTGACAAGGATTCTTCCAGATTGTCACTGATGAGGGCTTATGCTACACTAATCCCTGAAAAAAAAAAAAAAAGGTGTGGCTGCCCCCTGACACCCCTGAATCCCAAAATCTAAAATTCTCAGTTTGAAGAAGCAACCAGAGAGAATTGCATCTGTGTCCCTGAAGGAATGGGTTTTAGGATTTCCAAGGACGCACACAAAGAAATTTTCAACCTTTGACAGTATAAATAAAGGAGGTGGTGGGCTGGATCTCACCAAAGGTGAAAGGTGAGAATTGAGATTTTATAGGAAATAAATAGAAGCCTTTTTCCTGGGACCACATGACGCAGAAATATCCTAGGGCAGGTCTTTGGAGGAGGTTTTTTCATATTTCAGTGTTTCTGTGGACATTTGCTTCACTGTTTTCTCTCACCATTGCACAAGTTTTTCCCTTTTCAGTACAGTCCTGTGTATAATGACCATACTGCATAGGTTTTGTCTGCTCTTTAACATTTAAGCTTTCTTAAAGCAATGTTCTTCAAGGGATCTCTGTCACATGATGAGGAAATACAAAATTGTTTGAAAGCAAGATCAGTTCTTAACCTGAACTTTTTTATGAAAAATCAGGTACTTTTAACTGGTTTTTACCCTGACATGTGGTTGAGTCTCTAACAGATAGAGATCTGTTTGAAAGCAAACAAAAACCCTTAGGACTGCAAACAAAGCAGGCTGCCTTGCTTTTCTCTCTGTGTAAAAATGGATGACCGCTTTCATTGAGGACTAAGCCAGTTACACATTAATTTTTTTCATTATTGCACTTTAGTTTCTTGGTTTGAATGTTGGATGGTTCAGAGTAGGTTGTTGATAACTCGGAGAATTTATAGACATTAAATGTCATTTTTACCAAACTAATGTAATTTCTGAAATAAAGTAGGTCTGAAGGTCAGTATTTCAGCTCTTTGCTTCAAATCCTGAAGATTCATAAGCAAAAATATTGGAACATTTATTTTTCTCACTGATGTCAACTTACTGTTTAAACTGGTTTCTGTTCTGTAGAAGGTCTGTTGTAGGGATTTTACATACATATATATAAAGTAGAAACCATTTTCCATGTGTTATTATTTTTGGTAATAAACTTAGAATTAGCTTAAAACTATGTTCTTAATCACTGTGTTTTAGCATGCAGTAAGGACAGAAATCCAAAATAAACTCTGGGAAAAGAACGAAAATTTAAGTTGCAAATTCTGTATGTTAAGAAGAATGTATGAAGAGCTTTGATTATGCAGCAGAGTGAAACAGAAGGGTTCTGGGTTTTTCATACAAGGGAGTCAGTCTGAGAGCAGGGTGTGACCTCATGAAATTAGCTTTACTGTATCAGTATACTCTTACTAATGCTGCAGCTCCAGGAGAAACTGTCCCTTGTAGCTACAACCACAGGTGAACTTTGTGCTGATCTGTGTCATCTTCTTCCCTGAGGCAGAATACATACTTGTTCTCTTGGCAGAAGCTTTTTTATATCATCTTTACAGTTTTTAGTAGCTCATTGCTCTGTAAATTCACTGCAGATGTGGTGAAATACCTTCAATTAATCTACCCCCATTTTCTTTTAGAACCAATTAAATGGTATGTCTTACTAAAATAACTCATTAATTTGAAACAGAGAAATGAAATGGGTGAAACTTCCCTTCTAATGTTTGTTTTCTGGGTTTTCTTGCTCCTTAGGTGTCCTTGTTAGAATATCGTAAGAGACAACGGGAAGCTCGAAAAAGTGGCTCAAAGACAGACAGCTTCCCCCTGGTTACTGTATCTCCTCATGCTGCTGGTGGAGGAAATACAAGTAGTAACAATGGTGCTAATGATGGGTATAACAACAGTGGTGAAAATGGGGAGCAAACTGATAACTCTGCAAGCCTGCCTTTACCACTGCCAGCTACTGTTTATAATGCAGCTCCAGAGGACAATGGCAACAACTGTGCAATTAAGGAATCTTCCTCCAGTGAGAAGAATGAACCAGAAGTGCAGTGGTAAGCCACAAAACTATAGGACTAAAGTTCAGAAGAATTATGTACTTAAATCCAAGTCTTTCCTATTTGAAATTAGTTTCCATTAAGGGTGCAGTGGCAGATTACTGACTGGAAGTCCTTTCAGATTAGTGGAGTTGTCTCATCTCTTTCCTCAGAAATAGAGAAGATACATCATAAAGATGAAAATATATGAAAAATTACCCATAAGACACTGGTTAAATTATTTTAATTCTGCTTTATTTTTTGAGAGCAAAAGAGGTACTAATTTGAGCATTTGTGTCTTTGTATTTCCACTCCTCTGTCTGTGGACTGAAAAGAATGTTTTCACATTAAAATCTCAAACCTTTCCATAAGTACTGTAGGGGAAGAGGGTGGACCAGGAGAATAATCTGTATTGATTAGCAAAAGCTTCTGGAAGACCTTAGGAGGTCTGTGTTTCAGTCATGTGGCTGGAACACGTGTGGGCTGTTTGCTGTAGCTCAGTTCCCACGTGCAGGGTGGCAGCCCAGCCATGGCTCCTGCTCAGGGAAGGAGCGTGTGGTGACACTGACAGTGTTGTTCAGGATGGTTAAGTGGTTCCCTTGTTTGCAGACCATATGGTCAGTTGAATGCCATGCCAGGTACTCCTAACAACCAAAAATCCTGAGGAGAGATGGAGTATGGATGGGGATGAGACAGAGTGACTTCAGTCTGTATAAAACACTGCACATATTTTTCACTGTGGTTTTGGTAGCCTTAAAATAGATGGTCAGCTGTGGTGACACTGTCTCCCAAATGTCAATGCAAAATAAACCCTGCAGATGTTCTTCATGTTGTAGTGAAGGCCCAGCTGCGTTGGGGATGAACATGGGCTGAGGTGTTGAACATTCTTCTGCTCACATGCTCCAGCTAGTCTAGAAGCTATTCCAGAAGGGTTTTGTAGAACCAGTTGAAGGGAGAGAATGTCTAGTGCAGTCTTCAGCATTCCACTGAAAAGTGGTTGTAAGTTCACTGTGCAGGAAACATTGCACTATATTATAATCAAAGGATGTGGAAACAGGCTAAACACAGAAGAATTAACTGCTAGGATTTTGCAGTAACCCTGCACAGCAGCACCAAAATTTATTTCAGTGCACCAGTATCATGGAATAATGCCATATGTCCTTGCCATAAAGGAAAGCAGGGTTTTGTGGAGTGCTGTTATTTATGATGTTCTTGAGTGGGTTGTGATTGTGAGAAATAATGGATTGTACAAGAGAAGATCTGACTGTCATTGCATACCCACTATCTGGCAAGTAAATGCAGAAGCTTAAACAGATATATTTGTAGTAGTGCACTATTTACAATTCAGATCCACTATTGAAGAGCAGATTCTTAAACAAATAAGATGATTGTTTCCAGTTTTGGAAGACAGTTTTCTACAAGTTGACACTAGGAACCAGCACCTGTGACCTTTATTTTTTTTACTTTTCAGTTGTTTAGAAAACAAAAATCGCACAGATCTACAGGTATTCCCTTACTGAATTACCAGTTCTTGTAATGTAACAGGGTTGCAGGAAATCAGTGTATTTGAAGTGGGAGAAAATAGATACAAAGCACTTAACTAATAATATTCCTTATGTACAACCAGTTATTTGGTTGTTACATGCAGCCAACACTGTAAATACTCTGACTCTGTATTTGCACATACATTGTCCTAAATTTGGTCCGTGGGAGTACATCTTGAATTTAAAATGTGCTTCTCTCTTGCAGGACTGCATCAACCTCTGTGGAACAAGTGAGAGAACGAAGTTATCAGAGAGCTTTACTTCTCAGTGATCATAGGAAAGACAAGGACAGTGGTGAGTTGATTTATCATGTCGATGGTGTATAAATCTAACCAGTTCCCCCATGGTAGTCTGTAATCATTCTAATACTGTGTTTGGGTCTGCTTCATCTGTAGGGGGAGAATCACCTTGTAGGCCATGCTCACCGTCTCATGTTCAGTCTCCATCTCATTCAAATCTCATTTCCCAGTTGCAGCTTAAGGTCCCTTCTTTGACTGAATTTATGAAAGGTCAGTAAGCAGATGACCTTATATAACACTTGAATAGTCTCTTGTAACAGCTTTAATAGCTCTTTTAAAGTCACATATAAAGAGCTTAGTGATCTCAGCAAAAGATTTGTTTTTCCCACTTTGATATTTATCTCTGTTTATTTCTGTAGAGCCTGATTCTGAAAATCCAGAGCCAACTTCTGAATGTCCATCCCCAGATACTCCACAAAGGACTTGTAAGAGTCCGTCAAAAGCAAGCAAGGTAATGCACAGTGTTTGCACAGTAAGCATAGGAATAGCCATATACATCTGTGATTTATCTTTAAAAATGTTAATCTTCTAGTTTACTACTTAGGTTACATACATACATGTTCATCTATCTGTGCAGTAATTTCACACAGGTAAACACTTGTAAGAGTATTTATCCATACATACTGAAAAGTCGGTTTGTGTGCTGTTCCTTCAGTATCTGTACCGATTTATAGATGATCTTGAATTCAGACAGAGATTGTGTCAGTGGTGTTCTGAGGGGTGAGTGCGGAAGAACTGGCACTCAGAACCAACAGCAAGGATGTGATTTACCCTTAACAGGAGGCTGCCCTTGTCATGGCAGGGTTTGGCACTGTTTGTCAGTCAGGGCACTGATAATACAGAGGAGGATGTTGAGTAGTTGCCTGTGCCATATTAAATGAAGTAATTCAGGTTCTAATGTTTAGTCTGCTTGCTTGCACTACCTCAGCTTTAAAAATTTAAATCAGTCTAAAATGGCTTTTTTTTTGTAAACAGTCTTTTCTGGAATGACTTCTTTCAGATTCAGAAATCCAAAATTTTTAACACAGAACAGATCCAGACTTCAATCTGATGGGTCATATTTTTGTTAGAGCTTTAAAATACAATTACTAGTCTTTGAAGAATTATTGACACATACTTGCTAAAAATAATGTCTTTCTAAGCTTAATCTTTCTGTTGTTCATGGTTTTTCTTAAAACATGTTTTCTTATCCTGCACCTTGACACTTTTTTTTGCCATTGGGGAGGGTTTTCTGAGATCTTTTCTCTCTGCTGCATGCATGGTCGAATATTTTGCACTGACTTGACTTTCTTTTCATTCCAGCCCTCTTCACCGAATCCTGTAGTTTCAACGCAGTCACTTGGGAAAACACCCACAAAACCAGATTCGCACTGGGAAACTGCAGCTAATGCACCCGAGACCGAATGTGCGAACCACCCAAAATCTGAGCTGCAACAAAAACAGCTGACAAACAACGTCCAAGTACTTTCAAAGAATCATCCATCTCAGTCACATCTGCGCAGTTCTGCTGAGCAACTCTCACATTCACAGAAGTTGCCTTCCGCACCTTTGAAGCTGCATTGCCCCCCTTCGCCTCATGTAGAAAATCCTCCCAAGTCTTCTACCCCTCACGCGCCTGTGCAGCACGGTTATCTGTCACCAAAGCCTCACTCACAGCAGTTGGGATCTCCATACAGACCTCATCATCCACAGTCACCTCAAGTTGGAACACCCCAGAGGGAAACACACCGAACCTTCTATCCGGCAGCACCGACCCTTCAGCCCAGTAATCAGCCGCAGGCGAGCGGGCCCCTGTTCACTCAGACAACATCAGGACAATCCTCAGCTTCTTACAGCCAGTTTAACCAACAAAATTTAAACAGCAATGCACCACCTCCTCCACCCCCTCCACCCCCTTCTTCTACTTACTATCAAAGCCAGCAGCCCTCTGGAAACTTTCAGAGCTACAGCCAGCTGAAGGGCAGCATACCCCAACAGACTGTGTTTTCATCTGGACCAAATCAAGCACTTCCTGGCACTGCAGGTCAGCAAACAGTGCCGGGACACCACGTAGCTGCAGGACATTTTTTGCCGTCTCAGAACCCCAGTATTCATCACCAAGCATCGGCATCCGCTGCTCCGCCGCCACCTCCACCACCGCCTGCTCCAGGGCCTCACCTTGTCCAGCAGCAAAGTACTCATCAGCAGCACTCTGTAGCACATGTTGTCGGTCCGGTCCATGCCATGGCCGTGGCTCCTGGATCGCACATTCATTCTCAAGCTGCTGGTCACCATTTGCCACCACCTCCTCCGCCACCAGGTCCTCTCCCCCACCACCAACCTCCCCATCCTTCAACGGGACACCAAGGTTTGCAAGCACAACACCAGCATGTTGTAAATTCGGCACCTCCCCCCCCTCCGCCCCCTCCCTCCAACGTCATCGGCTCGGGCCACCACCCGGCATCAGCACAAGGGTTACACCACCCCTCTCATCAAGGACCCCCCCATTTCCCTTCAAACGCTCACACAGGCGTGTCCTCCTATTCCTCACAAGCCCCGCATCACACGACGTTAGGACCTGGACCTCAACATCAGCCTGCTGGCACAGGACCTCATTGCCCACTCCCTGGTCAGGGTCCTCACATCCAACCTCAAGGACCAAACAGTATTGCAACACCTACTGCTTCCGGGTTCTGCCCTCACCCCGGCTCCGTGCCCCTTCCCCACGGAGTGCAAGGGCAGCAGCAGGCCTCGCCGGTGCCGGGACAGATCCCCATCCACAGAGCACAGGTGCCGCCCACTTTTCAGAACAATTACCATGGGTCAGGGTGGCATTAAAACAGATCCCTTTAGTTATAAACATTTTTAAAATGTTCTGTAATATAAACTGTATATATTTAATATGTACCTATTCAAGGTACTTTTTAAAGCTTGTACATGATACTTTGTATAAAAGCAAACACCAGTGCTCTTCCGTTGTATCCTTTCCATTTTTTGCTTTTTAAAATTCCTGAAAATGTGCTGTTAAGCCAGTATTAGGTATTTCTTTTTATTTTGTAAGTGGACATTCCAGCTGTTTTTTCTGGCAGTAGGTTTGATGCTGCATAATGTTTAAAATTTTATTGTTGCAGTTAAATTCATTTAGTGAAAGTTTTCTATATTACTTTTATACATATGTAATTAAATAAGTACACAGGCTAAGTGATGGCACTAACAATTTTTTTTTTTCCATTTTCTTCTGTCAACAGTTTTTTGTGTGCATAGAGATAGGAAACAATGCAATACAGATTTTTATAGTTTTGGTGTGGACATGGCTTTTTGTTTCATCAGTTATTTGCAGAAATTGTAATTTAATGTATAGACTGTTTCTAATGTCTGACGAGTGCTGTAAATACTGTATTTCTTTCGCTTGTAAAGTTGCTTAAAGCTTCTTTCATTTGATATAGTATTGTATATAATAAGTCTTTTGCAAAAAAAAAAGTGTGATCTTTGTGAAAGTAGTACAGTATATGATCTTTAATTTTTTTTTAATATACTGTCACATTGCAGCACTGGTTGGGCATTTTAATTCATGTTAATAAATCACAATTATGTCAGTTTTAACTACTTGTCCTGAAAGGGTGGTATGTCAGCAGGGAAGTGGCCTTAGGTCTGTGGAACGCCCTGTCTGCTCCCTGCAAGGCTGTTCACTTCCCTGCAGTTTCCAGCTGTGGCTTTACTTCTGTAGCACAGACAGACGGGGAACAGGCTGGAGGAGGGGAGGTTGAGGAAGAATCCCCCCAAGCAGAGGAGGGTCTTGGGTCAGTTTACTGATGTTAATTGGGGCAGTGATGTGGTATGGAGTGTTGTGTTCTGATCTTGGATACAGACCTAGAGCCACCTGCAGCTGTAGTACATTGTAGTTCCTGTTTCCTTTCTTGTAGCTCTTCAGGCCCTGTTGTAGGTGCGGACTTTGGGGAGCTGAGTGTGTGATGCTGTAAGGGGGCACAGAATGTTACAAACTATGTGGCAGTTTGTTTTCCTAAGGGCAGTGGTTTATTCCTGTGGCCGAAGAGCAGCAGCTGCTGTTGTGCTTATGGGTGCAGTTATTCTGTAATGGGTGAGTGACAGCGTCCTTCTATCTTGGCAGTAACTGCTCTCAATTCTGCTCACATAACAGGACGGTGCTCAGTGGCTCCACCTCAGAACCAGAGAGGAGAACCAGTGTGGGAGGAAAGCTGAAACGGGATAGGAGGGGAAGTGGCTGCTCCTACTCACTGAAAAAAGTGGTAATTCTTTTTAACCTGTAGACAAAAACTGGGGCTACTTTAAATTCTGACTTGCCTCTAATTAGTCTTACTAGTTAAAATCACACACAAGAAATGCTTTCCTGAACACCTGCTGGCTCTGCAGAACACACACTGTGGGGAGTGCACTGTTTTGCATTAGCCTGAAGTAGGACAGGATTAGGCCATCAACAGCAGAAAAACTGAACCCACACCAGCTAGGAGTTGCTTATCACTAATTTTGAAAAAAATATATATCAGCCTCTCAAGCCCCCTATTCAAAACTGGTTGTCTGCTCCTGCTTCCACACCACCACGTGAAGTGACATCATCACTTTGAGTGTAAAACACAAGCTGTGCAGGGCAAGGGGTTAGTGCAGCACAAGGACCCCCAAGTGCTTCTGCAGTGCCATGGCAAGGCCAGAGGGGAGAGCTGTGCCTGTTGTGTTCACTTGCCTGCCTTGGCTTGACCTGGCACTTTAATCCAGTGCCAGCATTTTCTGTGTATTCAAGAACACATTTCTAACTTGCAGCAAAGAGCACTATGGCGGCCGGGCTGGCTGTGAAGTTGAACACAATTTTTACCTCCAGTTCGAGTCCATTGTGGCATCATCCTTCTCACCAGTGTTGTCCTTGCAGCCATTAAAAGCAGTTCCAGGGATGGGGGTGAAGGCACATGGTCCTGAAACCCAACTGCTGTCAGGGCCTCAGCATTGGATGAGTTTTCCCTGCCTGGGGCCTTGGCAGTTCTCTGGAGGAGTGGCTGCCCCAGCCCTTTGCTTGTGACAGGAGTTAAAGAGCTGGTAGGAAAGACTCTTGTTGGGTTTTGCCAGGTTTCATCCAGCAGCCACTCCCAGCCCCTCCTGCCACAGGGCCCCTTGGGCTGCTCTGACTGACACCAGGGGAGGTATTTCATAAACGAACACAGGAAGCTGCATTTCTCTGGCCAGGCTACGCCAGCCCCCGCCCCCCACCCATTCAGCACAGCAGCCGAGTCCTGGCTAGGCAAAGATTCCAATGACCAGCAACACTGTCTGAAAAAACAAAACACTTTAATTAGACAACTGCAAGCACCTCAAACAACTGGTTATTGTTACAGCATGGGGCTATCTTCTCACAATCTAGTTATTGCAAAGGCATGTGAATAAATTTCATATGGACAAAGTCAAGAAAAAAAGTGGCACCGTAGTTACATGAAGATCAGGAGTAAGCTTACATTCATCCCACTGACTTCTAAAAGAGGCCCAAACACACCTCCATACTGTACATTCTAAAATCTGTATTGCCTATAAGCTTCAGCCTATGCAGCCTTTCCTAGGAAACACGTAATTGTTGCGTGCAACTTACAACGGGCAGTTGTATGTCTACGGATGGGAAAGAATAAAGCTAGTGCAATTTGTTTTAGAAACATGTAAAGCTATGAATGGAATGAGCATGATCTCGCTTCTTGGATTATTTTACCCACTGCCCTGTAAATATTTGCAGCTATATCCTTCCTTAACTGACGCCAAGCACACACTTTTATTATAAAAGATCAGTAATTCTACACAGAGAGTGGTTCTCATGCTCTACTTTTAATTTTTTTTCTTTTTCTTAAGGTATAGTACAACTTACAGTGCTTATAAAAAGGCAACACCATATGGTACCATGTCTTCACTATCACATTGTAGGGAAATTGCTATTTTTCTTTTCTTAAAAGCACTTAAAATAGGCAAAAGTTCTAAAAGGGAGTGCTAAATGATAATGCATACTTTATTAGAAAGAAGTCTAGCCTTCCTTTAAAGTGCCATTTGGGGAATGAAATCCTGTAAACCAGAGCCACTTTGTTTAAAATCCAATGAACGGGAACTGCTACAGAATAGAAAGTTTACACAATTCCTTAAAGCAGTTTAGAGTCCACTACATGCAATTGGTTTGCTATAAAGCTCTCTAAAACTTAAGTCGCTTTACTCTGAAATTGAGTCCCCAGTCCCATATTTAAATGGAAATAAACATTTACAGGGTGCATTTACATACACTATAATACAAGAATGATGTCCCTTTGCCAGAAGATAAAATTGTACAATTCCTCGCCGTAACTCAGTTCTGACTTGATAAATTTCTTACACTCGTAAATTATATAATATGCATCAGCTAAAATATTTTTTTTTTCATAAATAGTTACAAAACTTGCCAAAACACATGGGGGGAAGTTTCCTTTGTTCAAAAATCTGACATCTGAATGCCACACAACACAAGAAACAATGCTTAAAGACACGTTAAGTGTTTTCTGAAGAAAGTGGGTGAGTAAACTACTAGCTGAAGACAAAAAGACTACCCTTCCCCAAGAACACAGTGCACAAAAAGCAAAATGTCAAACAGTACCTCAAGCAAAATAAAGGTCTGAGGATTGAAGCCAGCTCACGTGTGATCCTGCTAAAGATTTTGTGACAGTCACCATTTAGGTCCAACGCATTGGAAGTGGTTGCTGGCTTTTTTTTTTTTTACAGCTGGGAGATTCTGCTAAGAATTCAGCCACGGATGCCTAAGGCATTCTCCAGCTGAAGCGCGTTTCTCTGGGACCATTTCTAGCATGGGGATCAGGAAATCTGTAAACTGTGCAGCATCTTCATGAGGCCAACCATACTTCTCCACAAGCACATCAAAAAGACTCCAAGGTTTCAGCTTGGTAATGTGTCGAAGTTCTCCTGCAAACAGAAAGATGAACGGCATTAAAAAAACACCTCATTATCCCTGTAAGTGACTAATCCCTGTTTCGTTTTTCTCCCACTCTGCATTCACAGCACCTTGACCAGGCTGAGAATCATTGCTGACGAAGGACAGCACACAGCAAGCTTGAGGTCCTCACAGGAGACGAGTCTGTCCGATGTCAAACCCAAGAAACCATTCCTACAGCAGACAGACACCACTGATGTTTCCTGCTGTCTCCACTCTCCCACACACACACAGGCTCACACCTTGGGCAAAGAACACTGCAGGCCTTTCCTTCATCAGCCAGTGAACCCAAGTTTTACAAAATCTGCTCCAATCCCAAGACAGAGGTCTCAGAAACACAGTTCCCTGCCTTGCTCCATGGCATTTGCCAACAATGCAGCAGAGCAGTGATTCATTCCTAACCAAGCTGGGCAGGGAGGTTTGGCACTAAAGGGATTCTGCTCCGTCTCCCAGGTAAACACCCCTGGGAGGCTTGATCTGAATCCTTTCTGAGAAGGAAGCATGTGCTGCTGTCCACGTCTCCTTCAGCCAACCACTGAGACAAGTGGCGGCAGCAGCTGCAGGATCTGAGTTCTCACAGAGGGGGGAATTGCACATCTGGCCAACCTGGCAACGTGTCTCAGACCAAAGCAGAGGTGAGAACCCGTCTGCCATTCAAACCAGCAATATTATCCAGGTCTACCACAGCTCATCTGGCATGATGGGGAAGACTCTTCAGTTTCCTGCTCCTCCGCTCCTAGGACTGAGGCCTAAAGCCATGAAATCAGCCATGAGGTATGTGATGAAGGGATTACCATGGATTACCAGGTTATCAGGCCAGATGACCCTTACTGCTGCAATCAGATGGGTGGAAGAGAGACTGAGGTGTCACCTTGTACAAGACCCTTTGTAACTGAGACTCTTGATATCCCTTGTTTACATATGACATGGCTGCCCCCCCCCCATTTATGACAGCAGTAACAGGGAATTTGACTGTGGTGTCACCTCCACTTCTATCAAAAGGATCAATCTGACATTTGAAATCCTCTGTGAAGAGGATGAGACGAGTCAATGGGCTCACTCATCTCTCTATCCCAAAGCAGAGACGCCTGTCTCGTAAGATTTGTGCTTCTGACTGTTGGAGCATTCCCAGGAACACTTGTACACAGTGCTTGCTATACACTTATACTTTGTAGTACATTTATCACCAGCAATCTCACCAGAACCTACAGCCCGCTGCTTCAATAAACTACACTAGTCACAAATCTGCATTTGTGAAAGTTCTTACTGAACACAACCAGACTTCAGAGCACCTGATCTGTTCTAAGCAGTAACAAAGCCCGTCTGCACTCAGCCCTCTGATCTCTGAGGACCAGATGGAACACAAGGGCAGTTGTTTTCTGCCAAATTTCTATACTCTTAAGGCAACCCATGGCCATCTCCCTTCTTCCCAAGCCTGAGCCAGACAGTCTCCACATGACACGGCAAAAAACTTGAGAGACCCCTGTGGTGCTTTTGCAATGTCCCCTGAACTGCTGAGGAGAGTGATGGGGTCTCCCCCACAACAGGAGGCTGAACATGGCCCCTCCACAGCTTCACAAGCTCACTACACCATCTGGTAAGGGGGCATGCAGGCCACTCTATATTTAAGCAAAGTGGTCTGCCCGCTTGGTGGTTGTCCCTGGCAGTAACCTACTGCCCATACGATGCCATCAGACATCCGCTCGCAGTCAGAGTTTCTGTACATCCCCGTAGCTAGAGAAGTTCCAGGGCAGGAAAAGAAACCTGTGTCAGACTGCCCAAGAGGCTGAGCATCTCAGTGCAATGGAACAAAACCCCCAAAGGCTCAGCAGGCCACATTTCTGCTGCCCTCAGCAGAAGGTCCTACAGGAATCAGTGCTTGAAAAGGCAGCTCTCCAGCCCCTGTCACAAGGTCCCCAAAAGAGCAAGCGTGCAAATGATCCATCATTTGCAAGTGAACAAAAATCCTGCTGGTAAGAGAAACTCAGGATGTGTACTGGCCCATTGTCTTCTTTCCATCTCACAGGGCAGCAGGGTTTCTGAGAGGACTGTAAGCAGAGGCTGTGTCCTCCTGTTTTATGTCAGAACATTTACAGCACAAATGTGTCCTGTCAGTACCCGACAGTCAAACTCAAAAAGGCTCCACTCTGGGCCCACAACTGTCCCACAGTATGAACGTACAGGAAGGACAGCACATCTCAGAGCAGCATATTCATTTCCAGGCTCACTCTCAGCCCTTTAAATCTTTGTGTAACTCTAAAACTTATCTGCTGAAAATCTTACCTTTTGGAAGGTTTTCAAAAGTGTGTACTGATGGATACTTATAAGAACAGGTAGTAAATTATGTAAGCATAGACTCAAATTCTGCCAAAAAGCGATAGAAAACAGTGACTTGTTATTGAGTGCAAGCAAAAAATTACTAAAAAAAAAAAAAAAAAAACAAAAAAAAAACCACCCCCAAAAAAATCAGGCTGTGTCCATGGCTTCTTCAGCTGACAGCATTCATTGCAAGGGTTGTCGCAATCATTTACCAAACTAGGCTATCTCTGGGGGAGGGGGTGTGTTTCCATGCAGCACTGTCTTCATCTCTGCCATTCCCATTATATTGTTTCCAGCATCTTTCCTCCCTCAGATTTGGTAAGGTAAGACTGCAGGATGAGGCTCCTGGTGTCACTGCAGAAGGCAAGTTCATGCTGTTTGAATACTCCTTATTTTTTAACTGCTCACACTAAGATCAGCACAATAGAGTTTTTCTGCTGGGGAAGAAACTATTTTAGCACTGTGGACTGAAGTTTTCCACAAGAAATTCTGTGAAGACTGTAAAAGCCTTTAAGAAGGTAGGATACAGTAAAAATTATCTGTATGGGGGCCACAAGTTAAACGAGTGCTTCAGTTTTCAATAAGGATCATGATGCTAACCATGGAATCAAAATAGCGTAAGTAGAAGACAGTTAACACAACAGAGGTGGACAAAAAACCCTAAGTATTAATTTTCATGTGGTGGGTCCTTCTCATTTCCATCCTAAAGCAGGAGAGAGCAGCACAGAAAATGGAGGTGTCTGCCAGCACGTACTTTCATCGAGTTAATGAGCCTTGTACCAGGTAGGGTGAGGAGATCAAGCCTGTACCTGTATGTGAGGGAGAAATTAAAAGCACAGGCCCCACCGGTCTGACACCATCCATATTCAGGGCATTACCATGAATTTTCAAAGAAATGCTAAAAATGTAATGAAGTGAGATCTTCCTAGCAGAAGCTCTTTATTTAGATTTTTTATAGTGAAGCACACAGGAAATAATCTGCAGAGGACAACGGAGTTGTCAGAGCTGTAAAACCGCTGTTGCCAAAGCGGAGGCAGCAATGATCCCTCTGAAAAGTGCAATGTTAAGTCAGAAGGAAATCACTAAAAAAATTTCTGAAGGACCTGGGGAGGAGATGCTATTTAAAGCTCTCTCTGCTGATGATAACACAAAAAACCAGAACTAGTCTATGAAATTTGCCAAAGACAAATTTAAGATGTGTCACCAGGCAAGACACGGATGACGTGAAGGACTGGGGAAGCAGCAGTGGGATATATTCTGCTGCTATGTACATATGACATGGTCCCCAGAACTAACACAAGGACTGCTGGAAAGGCCTCCCAGTACAGCAGATGGAAGCGAGGGAGGTGGAGGAGAGCCCTCTCCTTCCCTTCCAGGATAGTAAATGAACAGCAGTACTTCTCACTGTTACAGCTTTCAACGGGCAAAGCCAGCACCTGGCCAGCACCTTGCAAAGGTTTAGCTCACAAGGAAACAGGGTTAGCAAATACCAGAAGAAAAATAAAAGTGTTTCAAGTTTTAATGCCAAAATGTATTAATTATTTTTACAGTCAAAATAGCTTCCATGAAGACATGGAAGCTATTTTCCATGGAGAAAAGGACTCCCTGGAGTTATTACTGGGCTCAATCAAGATGAGACCCTATAAAAAGTATGTGAACATTTGTGTTATAGTGACTAAGAAGTGACTTGCAAATGCTTTTCCTTTTTAAAACGCACCCTCCAGTTTGAATGTCACAAACTGCTTCAGTCAATTACTGAGAATGGACTCAATCCTGTAAACTCATTAGTTGCTAACACCTTTCTTTCTGTGCCTGTGACTTCAGTGGCTCAACTCAAATGCTTAAAGCTTCTCTCTGAGGTCAAACTTAAGGACAGGAGCAAAAGTCATGGCTGATGTTTTCAAAACAGGGGCCTACAGCAAGTTTTTTAAGCCCACCTTTACACCACGAAGAGAAATTCTCTGAAGACCCTCATTCCTGTGCCACAGGGCTTCTGATCTCCAGTGCTCAGGCCACAAGCAGATGAATACAAAATGCATCAGCTTGCTGGCCTATCTCCGCCAGCCCACCACATGCAAATCCCTCCTGGGGGCACCAGAGGCTGGCAGTACTGGGATGGCCAGAGAAAAGGATACCTGGTGCCTGATTCCAAGAAAAGATGCTCAAGTGAGCAGGAAACCTGCCATCTCCATTCTTCCATCCACAAAGCACTTCAGTTTTCCCAGCCTGCAGTAGCAGAATAACTGGGATGATCTGAAAATGCAGCTTGGGCTATTACTCCTTCATCTTGAATTTGAGATTTTCTGGTTTGAGTAGAAACAGGTGGGATTGAGTCGACTTAAGCTTCCTTAGCAAACTTGCACTTAGGTTTTCTGTGGTGGGTGAACCCAAGCCTTTTAAGGTGCTTAAATCCCACCCTCTGGGATTTAAGAGGCACCCTCAGTGCCTCTGAGGAATGTCACTGGAGTTCAGGCCCTAGAGGACAACAGTGACAGTCTGCAGCTGATGCTCATGGAAGCAGGAGAAACTCTCCACTTCACAGGAATTTTACAAACTGCCCTCTTCTGTGCACTGCCAACACTGCAGTTACCGAATAACTGTTAGGTCATTTTACGGTTCTGGGACATCACTAGAAAATGCCAACCCATCTGCTGTAAGGTGAAAATTAGGATCATGAGATACACTTTAAGTGAGGGTCAGGCTGGGGGGGTCTTTCTAATTTAGTTGCAGCCTCTGACAAACAGGAAGGGGAAGTGAGGGCTGGCAGGGAGCCCTTCTGCAGGCCCTGCCTCGCTCCAGCAGCCGCATTCCTTGTCTGGGGGTGCCTGTGGGTCTTGAGTTTGTTCATCTCAGTTAAAGGAAATTGTTTCAAGCCTGCTGATACAGCCTCTCTCTCTGCTCCGTGTGGCAGATCCTGAAGCTCACTGTCTGCTGAATAGGGAAGTGCTTGTTTTAAAGCCACCCCCTCTAAATTTCACTAGGTTTCCCCCAGCTCTAACACGGTGGGTGCTGGCAAACAGCTGCTCTGTCTTCAGCTTATCCACTGAATTCCCAGTTACGTAAACCTCAACAATTCCTCCAGCAGCCTTCTCCACTCCACACTAAACAGCCCCAGGCACTTCAGACTCCCCCAAGGGGCAGCTGCTCCCTCCTAGATCATCACTGCTGCCCTTCTCTGCACTGTGCCTAACACCATTAACAGCCTCCTTGAGGACACCAAGGCTGCAGAGGTCCCTGCCAGACCAGAAATATCCACGCACAGAACAGGCAGCTCTCCTACAAGGGAGGATGAATCATTGGATCGTGTCCTGCCTCATGACCCCAAGCTGCTGCAGCCAGCTCTGCCCTCAGCCCCCCCAGCACCCCACGTGTCTGATGCCACTGGCCGGCCGGCACCGGCCCTGCCAGCGGAGTCACGGGCTAGAGGGAATCCTGTCCAGCAGGAAAGCACTCACCAGCTGCAGCTGACAGCCCCAGATGTTCCCCCAACCACATAAGAGGATGCTTCAGACACACCCTGTCCCTCGATAGAACACAGTGCTGTCTCATACACTGAGGGGACAAAAGACACTTGAGGCATCACCACGTTCCCTCACGTGTCAAGGAAGCCACTTGCCCTGCCTGCTCCCATGAGACCGACTGCACACAGCCCAGTGTCCACTGCCTGGGTATTCCCTTCCCACCTCCATTATTTCTTACCAGTAGCACCTGCTGGACCACCATGGATGATCCAAAGTTGCTGACAGAGGATTTTCCATCACGTTACAAGCTACGCAGAGAGTCCTCACATTTGCACGAACATCAGACAACAGATTCACACAGACACTTGTTAACATCCACACTTTGTGGAGTACTTCCCAAAATGAATTTTAAATGAAATACTGAAATGAATACTGCAAATTGTGGCTTTTCTCAGAAAGCCAAGTTTACACCGAAATTCTTCTTCAATAAGAGCTCTCCATTTAAATGGATATATTTCTTCAGTACCCATAAACGAACACACTCTCCTTTTGGATAGCATTATGCTTTAAATTAGTGTTGCATAAATACCGTTACCTTTTTTGGTGAAAAACTCCTTGGAATATTTCCCCAACATAGCGTATTTTCGAGGGATTTTTCCCAGCAGTTCAATGATCAATGCTATGTGGTCTGCATTGGAGAACATTGCCAGCAAAACAGAAACATACAACAGTTTAATCAGTACATTGCATGCACACACTAACACTGGCCCGGTACAGACAGAAATAGATTGATCCTGGTAAAAACCACACGTGCACACTGCTTGCTCAGTGGCTACTTTGGAAAGATGCTTTCAGCAAAACTTCCTTCTCAAGACAACGTTTGAGTATCAGCTGCCACAAACAAGTTTTGCCACGTAATTTAAAATGCACCAATAGTTATTTTTCAGAACATGTGGCCATAAAAAAAGAAAAAAAAAATTTGTCAGAGATTCCTGTGCATTTTGCTTTTCAAAAAGAAAATTTTGTTGCATGATTTCAGGAAATGCTCCTCACTGGGATGTGCTACAACCAGCAACAGCAATTCCACTTCTGTCTGCATCACGGCACCTTTCAAAAAGAAGAGGTACTACCTCTGCGATTGAAGAATTCCCGAGAATATTTTCCAGATAGAGCAAAGTGCCTTGGGATATTGCCTAGCAGCTCTATGATGTGTGCTATGTGGTCTATGAGGGAGAGAAAAAAAGGATACGGGAGTGGAAGGGGCAGGGAAAGGATGGGATAAAAAAGAAGAGGAAAGAAATTGGAATTAGTAAAAAATCAGAAATAGTTTCAAATCAACAATGTTTGCAGCAAATCCATGCAGAGGTTTCCAGGATCAGCAGAGCTCTGGCATCATTAGTAGCATTTAGGAACAATGAATGATGCCCACATTACCACTGCAAAGAGCATTTACAAGCAAACAAGCATGAAAATGGACAGGTATACAGATGGAAGCAGGAGTTAACTCTGATTTAAAAAAAAAATAAAATTAGTAATTGCCTAATTCAAATAAGAATACACAATGTAAACATTATTCCAGTGTCACTCTTATAAAGAGGAAATACTATCAAGTTCAAATTTGTTGTTTCTTTTCTAAACTAAAATGTTGTTATTTTCAATCAGGTTTCCACACATATGCAGTCTTACAAGAAGGGCAGTTTAATTCCTTCAGGCAGTTGTTAAGTAGATGAATATCTGCAGAAGGGACTTTTTGCCCACCCACTGCTAGTGGTGGAACTTAAAACTAAAAAGAAAAAAAATCATATTTATGTTCTGAAAACAACGTGTACGAACAGTTCTACTCAAACACAAAACTTAACCCCACTGTAAGCTCACTGGAAATTTAAGAAGAGGAGTATGAAAATATGCAGAAACTCTTATTGTGTCTCAAAAGATTCATACCTTCATCCCTGGAATAGTCTTCACCAGAGTGTGGTTCAAACAAATAATCTCCCGTCGCTAGTTCAAACGCCTACAACATAACAGACATATTTACGGTATTTCAGAAATCATGGTTTTGATCGTAAGATGTCAGCAAAACATCACAGCTGTCTCAGGACCGAGAGGGAATTAACATTCAAAGCTCAAGGCCTATGACTGGATCTAAGACTGAGGAGAGGGACCATCTTACCTGGGGACCATCATTCCTGCAGTGCAGGGACAGCAGGAACCCGGGCTCTGCAGAGCCCCACGCTCAGCCTGGGGCTGCAGGCCTGGCAACACGTTAAACGTGGCTTTACATACTGATGTGTTGTGATCATGTGAAGATTGTGTGAGTTAATGAGGCTCAGAGGTATTTCTAAATATATAATAAGAGCTACACATGTATCTGAAGGTTATTTACCTGCCACATTGCACACCAGAGACTGAACTAAAAAAGGCTGAATCACAAATAAAATCCATTTATAGCTACAATTAACCACCTGAAATTAGCAAACAGGGTAAGCTTCTTCGAAGACTCAAATTCTAGAACAATTTTTTTTGAAGTACTTTTGTTGAATCAGAAGTCATCGAAGTAAATACTGTAATGATGGGGTAAACAGTGAGACTGACACTGATGGGGAACCCAGAGCAGACACCATGACATTTGATCCCTCCAGGCCGTGGCAATGCTTCAATGGGATGAAAACCCTGTGCCACGGTAGGGCAAACCTGAGTTATGGGTGCAATGGGTGCAATTCTTTATGGGTGCAATGAATATGAAAAGCCACGAAGCACTGAAGTACCTGTGAGAGCCCCTGCTTGTGTACCAACATGGATTCCTCTAGTTTAATTTGTTAAACTATTCTCTTTCAGCTCTGGCTCAGCAATTGCCCAAGAAGCTACAGGAATCTAATTTTTTCCAGGTGGTTTAAACACCAAAATATTTTCCATGTCCAAGACCTGGGAAAACATCTGATCCAGAAAACCATTCCAAAAATCAGGCAGAACTTCCTGGCACAGTTCTAGGATGGGATTTCATTCTGTCAGAACATTTACTACAAAATATCTGTCTTGTGAAAATAGACAGTTTTCTGTTCCAATTTATAATCTGGAGTTGTTAAATCACCTGTAAATTTAGCCTATTTATGGGTACTTGGCTTTTTCAAGCTGTGAACTACAGTGTCATCCAAGTGGGCTACAGCCAACATAATTCACTGCAATCACACACAGCAGCCAAGAAAACAAGAACGCCCCTTGTTGACATTTTTGTTGATCCTATGAATGGGCCTTTAATTTCTAAAGTCACTATCACTTAATAAACAGTCATTCACTTTTATTCTACTCTTAGCTCAACATTGACAGTTTTCAGTTTACAGCTGTAAAAAGTCTGAAGGACTTCATAAAACACCAGATTTCTAAACTGAAATAAATTTTAACAGTAGCCAGAAGACATCACTGGGAGAGACCCTAAACACAACACAGAGAACATTGTCATTTTCTTGAACATGAGACTGAGAAGATCCAAGTGTCCCCTCCATATCTCATGGACCAGTTTTCCTAGGAGAACACATGCTGATGGGGCTGATTTCTGAGCACATTAAGAATCTCACTGCTGTAACAGATTCCCAGAGAACAACAAAAATGTAGCTGAATTCAGCCACAAAGGTAGACTCCACAAGAATATGGTTTCTGTCCCAAAAAAATGAAGTATTAATAGCTTGATTTGTCTGCGTGGGACTAGAAAGATTAAATTGAAAAACTGTAAAAACTGTTCACAGAGGAGCACAAGAAGTAACATATCGCTGCGATACTCTGAATTTTAGATCGGTTTGTGTATCACAAGAGCTGCAAACTCTCACAGACTTGGGATATTTATACCACCCTCTTGCTGAAGAGAAACTAAAGCTTTTCAAAATTATGCTGCTTCTTTTTTAACTTTTGTGTATAGCTCTGATTATCCCAGGAAGGGCTGGAGCCACAGCACCTCACATTTATTTCCTGACTCTCCCTAAAGGACTCTGCACTGAGAACGAAAAAACTTCCGACTCAGATGCACACAGGGACAGCCTGGAGACAGGTGCTGGGATAAATATCTGTAATAATTCTCAGCATCCATGGAGAACAACGTCCCACCGTTTCATCTGTGGCAACCTGGCAACACGTTCTGAGATATTTGTAGGATGGACTGGCTACAAAGCTCAGGATACATGAAATTAATTGAGCCTCATTTAAAAAATAAAACCCAGGCCTAGGTTTTTATCATAAAGAATCAGCATTAAAAATACACTAATAAACACATAAATAGCTGTAAGAAGGACAATGACACCTCTGGATTGTATCAGTCGGGATTCTTCTGCTCTTTAAACCCATGTCCAGAGGCACGGTGCACTGGAAAGCCAACCCACTAGAGAGTCAGTGCTGCTGGAAGAGCAGCTCTCTGCCACTGGTTACTCAGAACCACAGTTTTGGCCACACACTGCTGCTCTGGACTTCCTGGTCGCTCCCAGTACTCACCCAGGCTTTACACCCAGCCGTAGGTACATCCAACCACCCAGCCCCATGAGGGAAGTCGCTGACACTCTGCGATGGCATCAGGAGGCCGAGAGCCCCAGGGTGAGCACAGCGCCGTGTCACAATCCTGACACCCCCTCCCCTCAGCACTCACACGTGCACCTGCACACCTGTGACCAGTCTGGGGCCACCAGCACGAGGGTGAGCCTGGCAAACTGGAGAAAGGCCAGGGAAGACCTGGCCTTGGGTGTCCTGAGCAGAGGATGGAGGATGGGAGGCTGGTGCGGCTGGGTGTGCTCAGATTGGAGAAGGGGAGGAGAAGGGATTCAGTTGCTGCACTCCACTGCCTGGAAGCAATAACAGAGAAGACCAAGATACACTCTTCCCAATGAAAGGACAACAGGGAGCAGACAAGAGCTGTGAGATGGGAAATTTCAATCAAATACAAAGAAAAAAACCTCTTTGGCAACACTGGCTGAGTACGGGGACAGGCTGCTGAGAAAGGCTGTGAAAATGCCATCCTGACAGGTATGTACCCCTAAACTGGATGAGGCTCTGAATTTCATCTGAGTTTTCATCTCTGAAAATCATGTCAACCCTGGTTCAAGAAAAAGGCAGATTACTAGAAATCTTTTTAAACCTAAATTTGGCTATATTTTTCATGATGCTACAAATACAGATTAACCATATTTACTTACTTTCCCTTTGAAAGTATTAATTTATAAAAACTAGTTTCTTGACAGAAACTCCAACTTCAAAATACCATGATGTTTTTTACTTAATGTTGACATTTACCTCAACAGAAGCCAGCATTTCATTTATTATATGGAGATAAAAAAAATGAGATGCAGCACACTCAACATATGGCACAGAAGCCCAAGGCAATCATCCATCCTTACTGACTGTACTGGCAATTCCTACTTACCACTTTCCTAAAGTTATCATAAAAAAACACTTAAACTGCTCTTCTCCATCTGCAGATGGAGAACCTTTCATATATACGGTCACACTGGTGTTTTACAGGCTCTGGAGAGGCTCTGTTTCTTTCCTGCCACACGACTGTGTATGAACCTACCACACTACTGAATTTGTTGGCATCACTATTGTATACTATGGATCCACATCTAATCACACAATTGGAAATAGCTACATTTTCACTGTGTGACAGCTGTGTACTCAATCTGGTGACTGAAAAATGGATGAATGCCTAGGGAAAGCTGCCTGGGAGAGGACTGGAAGAACAATTCACTTGGACTGCATCAGCTTCCCTGAATTGAAGCTCCAACTGAAAAAGGACAACAAGCTATAGGCCAGAATTATTATTTTGACAGATGAGATCCGGCTCTTGGCCAGAGTTTCTCTGCCCCAGCTGAAATGAAGAGACGTGAATGAGAGGACTGTAACTGCTTTAAAAATAGGCTTGGTTTTAAGAACGCTGTTCCACAGGTAAGTGGGAGCATGGAAAGAAGAGTAAAAAGCTTTTTGAGACACACACACCTTCTGAGTTTGTTCTCCCATGGACATCTCCCTCTGAAGAGCCAGGCAATGGAAAGAATATGAAAGGCATTTTGCACGGTTAGTGCTTGGTAAGAAAGGCCAGATACACAAAACAGAGACTTGCATGGGATGCTTGGAAAGGAAACAGGGTTCCTTTATTTGCCATACTCCTATCTCAGAATCACGCACATCCCAAGTGGTTGCTTTGGAAAGTCAGCTTTTCTGGAAAATCATTTTCTGTTAAATGTTTCAGGTTGTCCACCCACCACCTTCAAAAAGGGTGTACAGTGATTAATAACAGCATTCTGTACTGTATCTGCCTACTGAAAAATATGTGCATAACGACTTCAGGTTTTTCTCCTCTCAAACCCACATTTTTTATTTTCCATTTTTCCTCCAACTACTGCCTCTGTGCAGGCTGAGGCCTGTCATCACACCTTTGGTATGTGCCACTCACACATACTAGCATGATGATACTCATGATCCCATGGAGACATGATCATTTTTCCCTGCTTACAACACCATAAGAGTAGTTAAGGACAGTTACCTCGCCACCCCACATTAAAGGACATCATACAAAGAAGTAAATCGGGGGCACAAGCCCCCAGTTACCTACAAGCACTTACATGTAGGTTTAATTCTAACATCCTAAGTTACTATATCCTGCTAATTCTTCATTCTGTTCCTCTGAGTTCTCTCACATGAACAGAAATGCTCATACTAAAAACCCACCACTGTAAGCTTCCTTGCTTCCTTGCTTGTAGTAGCACCTCCCTCACTTTGGAAGTTCTTTGCCCATCCCCTTCCCTTCGCACTCACTAGTGTTTTCTTTCATCATCTATATTCCCTTTGGGTAGATAAAACACCAAGTACAATTTTCACCTTCTCTGAGTTCCTGCTGATCTGCAGCTATGATCTATCTGCTCTTTCTTATTGTAAAAACAAGATATTGTAGGAATCACAACTCTCCACAAAAGACACCTCAGAAAAGTGTTAAAAACATATCTTGTTCATGTCCCAGCTTGTGATAAAGTCATCTCTTCCCTGCAGCTCAAATGAGAGTGCACAGAATGAACAACAAAAGTCGTCACTTCAGGTGTTTTTCCTGTCTCCAATCCAGAGCATAAACAAGGGAATGTGGTGGAATCGTGGTGCTTGCAGTCATTTCCAGGAGCAGTACAAAAGGATGCTGTCTGCCAGTACTGACTCCCTCATCTTGCCAGGATTTCTTGGCAGCAGCAGTGGAGTACTGTGTTCCATGTTTTCTGGGATTTAGGAAATGCTAAATCATGCGGTGTCTGTTCAGTTTCTGCTCTACAGAAAGCAACGCTCTCAATACTGCAAATGTGGAAATACAGCCTGATGAAATTAAATCATCAAGAGTGGTTTCAATCCTGTCAAAGGTACTGCTGGCTCCAAATCTATTCCTTTTATTGGGGTGAAACTGAGAGATGCACCTCCCCATTGGCAGAATTAAATTAGGGCTTAATACATCAAGGGAACATTTTCTGGAATTTAATAAATATGGAGAGAGAATCCCAGTGTCTAACTTTCCATGAGAGCAGCTGGGTATTCCACTTAAATAGGCCACATTGTTAAAAGACAAATACAAGAGCACTGTACAATTTCCCTAGCAAAATTTATAGACCTCCAGAAAATGACAGCAACAATCACTCAGCCTGAGGTCACCAAAGTCTAGGGAAAAAAATGTAAGTTACACTTTTTTGCATGCTTTGCCGAGCACAGAACAAGTGAACAACTCTGTCATGGTCTGGAAAAGCCCCCTGACATCTAACCTCTTTCATTAGCTCCCCAGCACTTTGTGCATACACTGATTATCATGGCCAGTCTTCGCGAACGAAGATCTGGGAAAGGTCTTTTTACCTTTCAAGCCTGCACTGATTATAACCTTCCAAAGATGTGCATCATTCTCTTTTTTTTTTCCCTTCCTTTTTTTTTATTTACTTTTTCCTGAAGACTCTGAGACTCAGATCACCTGAGCAGAGGACTGGTACTGGCCTGGGGATACTCATGTTCATCCTTTAAATCTGATTCAAAGAAGTTTGGGGCACAAGAACTGGGCCACGTCAAACCATCTAAAATTAGAAGATTCAGCTCAGAGGCTGCTGGCTTACAGTGCTGCTTATTCACTGACATAACATGAAAGAAACAGTGCTGTAAGGTTATTAGCACTGAGTTATTTTGCCCACTTCTGCTATTTGGGTGGAGTCGTTACATGTCCCCGATTAAGTCTGCTTCCAGCACAAGTTCTCCTGACCAGAAACTCTGGCTACTCACATACTAAAGACAATACAAATAAAACAGACTATTCTTTCCTGGAAGCTGCATTGAAACCATGGAGTTTATGCCTAGACAAAGCCGACCCGTACCAGCAGAGGCCAGGTAAGGAACCCTCTCCACGCAGCCATAACAGGTCCCAAAAGCAAGATTAATAAGGGGGTATTCTGGAAGTTGCTGTGCACACAGGAACACAGATGTTTTGCATGCCTATGGCCCATTTATGAGAGCCTTTTGTTTAAAAACATCATTTCCATCCTAAAGATTATGTAAGACTGATGGGCAAATGATATAATGAAAAAAAGACAGTCTGTTTAAAATACAACCTCTGCACTCCACTTACCACACTTTATGCCATAAATACAAGCCAACACAAGAACCAGTAGCTTTGCTTCTCTTCATCAATGCTATTCTCAATGAGCAAGACTATTTCATCAGCAAGGTCAAGGCAGTGAAAACCTGAGGCTCAAATGGAGATCCATAAAGCACAAGACCAAGTTAAGACCCCAGGTGAATCCTGGTACCGTGCATTCCAAGTCCTCCTTCATAAAATCCAGGACACATAAAAAGATTGATGCGTTTTACACACACATAAATCTCTGACACAGAAACCCTATGGACACTAAATTTGTTATATTGCTGGACCACTCATTTTGCATAGTATTGCTTCCAAAAATGCCCTTAATGACTCTGGACTTGTACAAGCAAAGAAACATGACAAAGTCATCTCTCCGTTCTCCTCTGACAATCTTGGACAACATGGCTAACGGGGTATCTGAGCTGTATTTTGGCTGAAAAGAAACACCTTCTGGTCCAGCAGACAATCCTTTTGAAAACACACATAACAGTAAAAACTATGGAATAAAGTGAATTAGGCATGAAAAAGAGCAAGGTAACCTAGAAGGGTATTTTCTAAACCACAACTAGGTACCACAAGGAACCCAAACCTGAGAAAGCAAGTTTGTAGTGGTATTATAACACACTGGTACTTCACAGTTCTTGACTGCTCTAGGGATTGGGGAGATTAAAATCATAATTACCAAAGACAGCCTAAATAATCTGGGGAGTTTGCAGTTCCACATCAGGAATGTTTCCCTGGCTGTTAATCTCTGTTACAAGTCCTCTGCAGAAGAGCTATTACGGTCTTCAAGGCAATCCCTACCTCAGAGCTGGTTTTCATCTGATACAGGATCAGTGTTCACAGTGCTCTGACCCATTTTCTAAGCCAAACAGGAACGAAAGTAGATTCTGGAAGGTTTCAAATGATGAATTTTTTGGGTAAGCTTGAGAGCCTGCTCTGTTTTTTACACAACTATACAACGATGACAACTGAATTCAACAACTCTGTGTCAGTGCTGTAAGTGTATAAAATTTCTACTGCATTTTTAAGGAGAAAAAAACCAAAGTCTTTGTCAGAAGACAGAATTAAAGCACTTCTGTCTCAAATGCTCTGCTATCTGTAAAACCTACATAACAAAAAAACAGAAATATAATTTCCTGGTTAAAATATTTCATACATAATTGTGAATCTGAGTTAAAATACCTCCAGGGGCAATGATGCTTTAGGCTTTTTTTCCCCTGAGTTTGAAGAAAGCAGTAATGCTTATATAACATGTAAGAGAAAGTGTAAGAGGCTGGGCAATCCCAGGTATTTTAAGAATATTTTATTCCCTGGGTACGACATTGCTATTAAATACCCCACTACCTCTAGACACAATCCTAGACACATTTCAGCCTTCTTTATGTGTCTTTAGCTACAAGACTGTACATAAAATTAGCAAGGGTAGGTACAACCCTAAAGAAACATGAATATAGGATATAAAGCCATAAAAGGTTATCAAGTTCAACTGAGGTTTACAAAATATCAGGTAACAGGAACAAAAGACTCTAAAATGATTTTGTGGTTAGTTAAGAGAAGAATCATTAAGGAACACAACTGTGGAATATTTTCTATGCTTTTTTTTCAATGTAATAGAAAACTTCTACATTTTGTCCCCAAATGGAAGAGTAAATTTGGAAATGGATCTTTTTTTTTCTATGTACTAAAGCAAAAGCTAGTATTCAACTCCAGAGAAAACATACTTTAATTTCACTTATGGGTTAGTTACTTCCAACACATGGCCTGCTGAGCTTATAATATGTAGGATTTTATGTTCCTTTCAATCCTCCTCCTCCTCTCCCTCTGAGCTGTGCAGTTCTTCTCATCACCCACGCCTGCAAACTGTGTCTAGTATTTGAGTTTTCTCCTCCCCCTCACACACTTACGCTTTTCAGACATGTATTTGTAAAACATAAAGATTTGATTAAGTTTTCACTTTTAAAATAGACAAAGGTATTTTTAATGCATTTTTTGGAAATACGCACTAGTTTTAACGAGAAGATGCACGTGGCTTGTTTGTCCTCAGAGAGATACTACAAACAAGACTGTTTCAAAAAGTTGCACGATTAAGTTTTCACATTTCCTGCTCTCTAAAGATTTTTAAAAATCTGTCATTTCAGTTCCCATATTAAAACTAATTCTACAGAATGTTACCACATATTTTACACTAATAAACTAAATTCCTTCTCTTCAAAGTTTAGAACCTGAAGCTGTGACTTGCAAGCCTGATCCAATCCACGTTTTCACTAGGCTTGGCAAAAATTTAAAGTATTTCACTGTTTTGCTACTTGACACAAGAGAAAAGAATGTAAACACAGCAAACAGTAGCACAGATTCTAAGACTGGAAGGAAATATGCAGTTGCACTATTTCAGTTACATTCTGTCATTTAAAATATACATCTATTTCCCTCTAAACTTGCATGTTTTTGACTACCAGTGTAAAGTGCATCACATGAAAATTAGAAATGTTCTCCAAAATACTTCCTTTTGATTAAGAAGGCTTGAGAAATTCAGATAAAGGGAAGAAATCATCAGTAGCTACCTGATACAACATAATTCATGATAACATACTTGTGTCAAAATGTCAAAGCATCCCCACCAGGTCTCCTCGCTAAATAAACAAACCAGTTCTTAGGGGGTTTACTCTTGTAAAATACACATTGTATTGTTCTTACCATACATGCTGTACTCCAGATATCAGCAGGTGTACTGTAACCTGCTCCTATTAAAACCTCTATGGATCTATACTGTCTTGTCTGGATGTCTTCTGTGAAGTGTTTGTGCTAAAACAGAAAGAAGCACATTAATGGGAAAAAAGGACAACACAAAGGGCTGTTCTAAGCAGTGAGCAGCTAAAAGGATGTAGTTACACTTACCACCCAGCAGGCATTTCCCAGGTCAGCAATTTTAACTCTAATTTTATCTGCATTTCTTGGGTCCAGTGGATTCACCAGTAAGTCAGCAGCACGAGTTTTTGCTAACACAAGCAAAATGCAGAATAGTTAATATTTTGAGTACAATCCATTATCTCTAAGCAGTTTTGCCTTGACACTTCATCCAGTGTTGTCACACACTGAGACATCAAAATAATCTGCTGAATGTTCCAAGAAATTAAAGCAACATAAATAGGATTTCTTACCTCGATTGCTAAATATCCTTATACACTTGAAGTACACATTTTCTGCACTCTTTAACTACCAAACAACTATTATTACAATATCCAGAGTAGCTTCTAAGCAAAACCAGTGCATATTTAGACAGAATTCAGACAGAAAATGTTAAAACTCAGACTCCAAGAACTCCACATGAAAGATATGTTCTTGGAACAATTTGATTGAGAAAATAAACCCTGCACTTCCATGCCTGGCTAAAGTAAATAAAATTTGTCTGGATTTTTTTCTTTTTTTTTTTTTAATCTGCCCCAAGGGTTTGGAAAAGACCCACCAAAACCTGGCGGATTTCAGAGCCTGGGGACTGTCACCATTTTCACAATTAATTCAGCAGTGAATCAAAGTTTTCTGAATGTCCTATTTGCATCGAGTATGATCCAGACTAAAAAGGCAAAGCTTCAATGGAATTAATCTTGGCTCCTGGGACAGTGACAACCTCTACATAGACCAGTGGAGGTGCCGCTTCTCTCTGTTTTGACATGCCACCTGCTAGTTCCTAAACCGCATCGGAAAAAAGCAGATGACTTGAACGTAGAAGA
Source organism: Platyrinchus mystaceus (assembly GCA_035041135.1). Lineage (NCBI taxonomy): Eukaryota > Metazoa > Chordata > Aves > Passeriformes > Tyrannidae > Platyrinchus > Platyrinchus mystaceus. The sequence continues at coordinate 12,631,590 of JAWWLV010000045.1, forward strand.
CAGAACCAGGTACCACAAACCACAGAGCAGCAGAGAGCTGGTCTCAGTTTCCTTGTCCCTGAGCTACAAAGACTAAATTGGAAATCAATGGTAAGATAAGAAAGAGGTACTGGATCCAAAAAGCACTTGTGATTCTAATGATCTGTTAAATTCGTGTAAGAATCTGACAAGGGAAATATATGAGACAATAAGAAAAAACACTGGATATCCTAATGGGGAGTCAGGAGTGACTGAGATCAGGTGAGGATCTTCAACTGCTGGCACAGGAAGCCTAAATTGGTCATCAGAGCACTGAATACTGGCCAACCAGAAAAGAAAGTGGCAGGGTCCCCTAGGGGAGAGAAAGAATGAAAATACAGGACTAAATAGCAGAAGACAGAAGGGGTAATGACCTCAGCAAACAGTCCTCTACAAAAGCTGGAATGGAGTCCAAGACTCAAGTTTATAAAAAGCACCAACATAGGCCATAGAAGTAAAATACTTAAAATGAACTAGTAAGACTAGTGAGCTTAATATTAAAGTCTTCCCTTACAAGCACACTGCATAATGCAGCCTAATTTTTTTAACACAATCACATGCATTAGTCAAGAAATAACAGGGCCTTTCTCAGTTCACTAGTCTTTGCAAAAAAAAAAAAAAAGGAAAAAAAAAAAGAGCACCAGATAAATCCCTCCCACACATCTTGCTGAAGGTGAAGGACTGCAGTAAATAAAGTGGAAAGAAAGGCGGGGGGAAGCCTCATGAGTAGAACATCTGAATGTGACATTAGAAAATGGCTTTCTTCAACTTTCTTCTAACAGAGCAGGTAATAGGCAAGTGCCTATACTTCTGTGTTTTTCTTAGGAACTTATGATGTTTATGTCCTGTATCTTCTGAGAGATGAATTCTTGGATCCTGAATTTGACACACACAGATCATTCACAACTGAAAGTAAGTCAGAAGGAATATATCTTTTAGTAAGTACTTGCAAAAAAGCATCCAAAGAAGCTTAACCTAAGCACAAAATTAGTGAGCACTTCTGTGTCCTAGTTCCATAAAACCTAAGAAATATCACCTTAATTCTCACAGTCTCAGCATGACAGTGTACTTAGTAAACATTCAAACACTGGAAGGAGGAGGAGAGCCATGAGGAAATTACAGATCTATCTTCAGGGCATTTGGTCTTGCAGTGAAAACTTTAGAAAGATAAAAACTGCTCACCCACTGAACATAACTTGGTCTGTGCACCAAATGAGGCAAGTGCCCCAAAAAAATGAGACCATGTCACTTACTAATGTATAACAATGCCTAGACATTAATTAAGTCTACTTCAGTACAAGAAAAGGGCACTAAAGTTATAGTGAAAAAGTAGAACCATTTAAAAATACTGAATAGCCTGCAACTCTTGTATGCTTCTTCTTTCTAAATACCTTCATATGCTTTATTACTGTTTAACCCAACATTATTACTGATGCCATTAATATTCATAACATTCAGCTTTTCCTCTTTCTGCAGAAGTGAGCTATTGCTGAATTTACTGTCTTTCCTCTTTTTTGCATGAAAGGTGTGTGAATTGATGAGATAACATCATGGAGGAATAAAGTAGGTTTGTTTCTCCAGCTATGGAGATAAGCTGCTTCCATGATGACAAAACTAGCTTTACTCCCTGGAGGCATGAGGATTTTACACATCACCCCAGGAAAACAGCAGTAAAGTCTTTCTGCCTAAATACAGCCAGCAGAACAGATGAAGAAACTACCAGGCATCTAGGAACCTCCTCTATATTGTTCCAGGGACTTCAGAGTGTAAGGAGATAGACTGGAAGCCTCATTTTCCTGGATCTTAGCATCTTCCAGAAATATAGCTCTGTTCAGTTGTATTTTATTTCACATTTCTTACCTTATCTGTCGGATTCTGTAATAAATTGAGTGAATTACTCTCATAAAGTCTTAAACCTAGAAATACACTTGGGTGCATTTTTCAATACAGTTCTATTTAAATTTAGTAACTTCATCTGTGACAATGTTGATGGCAGGCTTGGTGATCTTCTCCCTAAGCTATCTCATTTTCTTCTATCCGCTTACAGATTTAGTCTCTCAGTATTTTCTTTATTAAAGTTGAAACCCATATATTTATCATTTAGCCATAGGCACTATAAATAAGACCTATGTGTAATACCCTGAAGCTATTTAATTCAATGGCAAAAATCCAGCTATTCACAATGACACAGAGATTTCACCTTCCATGTCTTCAAATAAACAGGATTTACAGGCAAAAGTTTTGGACTGGAGCAGTTCTGATGGCCAGAATTTAAATGTCCAAACCAAGGCTGAATACAGAAAAGTCATAATGAGCTGATGGTTGGCAACATGCCCTGGTGAGTTTTAAAAGGTTAAGAGAGGAACTGTTTGACACAGAAAGAACCACTAATGAATGAAAACCCAGCATATTAAAGAATTATTCAACATGCCCGAGAGAAGATCTGACAAAAAGTAACAGATAGAAGCTGCAGCCAGACAAATTCAAACTTGCTACAACTCTTCTGGAACAATTCAGAGTACTGAGCAGTAGAACACGAGCAGTAGAACACACTTCAGCTACACCACATTTTTAACATTTCATTTGTCCAAATCAAAAGCAGGTATTTCTGTGAAAAAAATGTTATAAGCCAAACATAAAGGTTACTGGGCTTAACAGATGGTGTATTACTGACTTGTTATAAAAGGAAGTCAGGTTACATGATCTCATGATCACCTTCTACCCTTTAAACTACGGGAATGATGCTTACTTGCAACTATCAACTTTCTTTTCTCTTTCTTGTGTAGACTGACTTGTCAATGCAAATATTTCATCTACAATAATTTATCTATATTTAAAAACAAGTTCTAGAGCAGAGAAAAACCATAATTCACAGTTCTGCCACAAAAATCATCCAGTTTACTTTAACAATTTTCTCTTAACCTAACCCCTGCCTTTGTATTCCACTTATCTGACTGTTTCATTTAATGTAACACACTCGTGCTAGAAGTCACTAAGAGGAACACTTACTTTTTGGTAAATCCCCAGTGCTTGAAGCTGAAACCGTTCTGCTCCTGTCATGAGATGGGCTGCTCTCCTCTCTTTCTGTTACAGTTGATCCTTCAGAAACAGCAGAACCACAAGCTACAGACTCTAGAGCCCCAGAGAACACTGAAGCTGAAAATTCAGAGAACTGTGACTCTGGTATTTTATGACGTCCATTTGGCAATTCACCGTTAAACTGTTCATAGGAGCTGCTGTAAGAGTAATCGCTTTTTGCATTTGGCTCATCAAGATTATACTCCTCTGCATTTGGACATTCTTCCTCTTCCTCATCTTCATCTTCAATCTGTTGTTCCAATAGGAATGGGCCGTTCACAATATGCCCATTTGTTTTGGGGGATTCTATCCACTTAGGGTCTGTGGAGTCAGTGTTGACAAGATCCTGCTCAACGTCATCATCCTTTTCAGTGTTTTCCTTCTCTGTGTCTTCTTTTTCATCCTGATCTTCTGCTTCACCTGAAAAATTTCAGTGAGCAACACATTAGATCATACATCAATAAACCAGATTGAAATCAGGCATTCACCATTTTTAAATCTTCAGTAACTACTTGACTTCTGACATATCATACAAGGAAACACTGAATATCACTAAACACACAACAACCTTAAAATCTAAATTAAAGGCAAAAGAAAGAACTAATAAGGCTGTTGTAAAAATAGAGAATGGGAAGTGGTTCAGGAGGAAACAATTCAGAAAAGAATAATGTTATGAAGGGAAGATGTATGAGACCTTGAAGGCAAGCTTTATAAATCTACAACTCAACCTGTGTCTATCAGGGAGTCATCCCAGAAGTAGGAAAATTCTCAGTAAGAGAAGAACAAAACCGGACCAAATCAAACTACAGTCTCAGTAGTTAAATCTTCATCAGGACTGAAGAGCTGACGAAAAATGAAGGAAGCCAGAATGGAGCTGGACCATGAGAATTATGGTCCAACTCACCATGACTAAACAGGAGTTTTAACAAAACATCTCATAAATTTTAGTGAAGAAGCTGCAATCATTATTACCTTGCAGATCATTCCAACAAGCAATGCAAGAAGAAAAGGGGAAAGCAACGATTCTAACTGCTACATTAATGTTATAGAACACAAATGCATCCTATTTTTCTTCTACTTCACCAGATATGCAGTTTTTCCACTCAATGCACCATGACAACTGACTGTTCTGTCAAATTATCTACTTTTCTTTTATGGTATTTGATAGCTATAAACTGCTATTGATGTTTTTCTTCACTTCTATAGTAGGTTTGATTTTTCTTTACCTTTTTAGGCTTTGTAGTTACAATTTTACCTACAGGAGAAAATTAAACTTAATGATCTAGGACAGTTTGAAGATTTTGTTCTTAGCACCAGATGCAACACTGCACAATTACTTTCCTGTCTGAAATAGTAAAACTCAGGATCAATAAAAGCAGGTAATACAAACCATCATCATTTCCAGGTTCTTCATCTACTACTTCTTCTATATCAGCTGTTTTTAGTTTCACCTCTGGGTGGTACTCATCTTCTTGTTCATTTGATGGTACAGATGAGGTTACATTTTCTTCTATTTTTTTCCTTTCAGCTTCCCGCTCTAGTTCTTCTATTTCCTGCAGGCGTTTTTCCAGCAGCTCAGCTTGTCTCTTCTGTTTTTTCTTCAGCTTTTTCTTTTTGTTTTTGGATATTTTTCCAACCTTAAATATTAATAATAAAAAAACCCAACTTATCAATTATTCTCAAGGCATCTCAAACCAAACTCAATTGCAGTATGATTACTGCAGTATGATTTTTTTTTGAAAATACTCAATGGCAATTAATACAGTAATTATACCACTTTTTCCATTTGACTTCAAATCAGGAATGATTAGGGTTATATGAGGCAAAATGCCACCAAAATTTTACATAGTTAATCATGTTTTTACATGGTTGTTTATTAGCTACAGGAGCAAAATACATCTAAGATACCATAGTAAAATTCCTATCATCCTATAACCTCAAATAGGCAAAATAATCTTAAATGTCAATCTAGATTAACATGATACTCTATGTGGAAGATAATCTGTCATCATATTAGTTATTTGCATATAAATTTAATACATAACTTCTCTCTCTGTACAATGTAGGTAATGACCAGCAAAAGAATGCTGAGAAAAAAGGCACAGGCTAAAGAGACTGAAAACAGTGAAAATTTCAAACAAATCCTGTGTTGTTCAGCTATTTCCCTGTGAAAGGAAAGCATTTTTATTATTCCCTTCTGGCCCCAAACATATGAGTCACAAACAACAGATGGCCATTATGAAGTTTCACATTTTATATAACATAAGGATTGAAAAACTCAGGTACAACAATAAGGAAATGAAAAATTAACACATCTGAGCTAGAACTGAAACACGTTCTTACATTTTAACTTAATTGTGACTTCTATTTTTACTATTTGATAAATGAGATCTATCCAGTTTTCATTCATTGTTTAGGTATCATAGCAAGAAATCCTCATATAATTATTTTCTCAAAGGTTTATCTGTAGATCCTGTTATCTTCAAAAGAAGCCATGGGATAGTCAAAACAAGACAATTAATTTGACAGTTCTGTTAATTTTCATCTATGTTGTATGGCCACTGAAATTATGTACGTTCCGTACACACAGAAAGCAGGTTTGACCATAAATATTTCTACACAGCTGTATTACCATTAGTTATTTCCTATATGCATATGGCAAAAAGATCTTTCAAACCTCATAAAACTCCCTCTCTTTTAAGGCCTTGATGCCCTTAAGCTATCTGCAATGCACGATATTTAGTGCATGCACCCATTTTTGTCAGGATTTGAACGAATGGATTATTCCTCAAGAGATGAAAATGGTAATGCTTAACTTCCTTTGACACAGCAATAGAACTGCATGTCTGTGAGAGTTTCCATCAGAGAAATACTGTGCTTAAAACTGGTAAGGCCAAAGACACAAAAAGAAAAATGTTCCTTGAAAGATAAAAGCTTTATTCAAAGGCAGCTTTTAAAAAAGGTAGAGACTACTAACAGTCTAATAGCTATTAATACCCGCAGACACACAGAAAATAAGATAGTTAATTTGAATTATATAACAATACTTACAGGCTTTTGTTGTGGAGCTGTACTCACTAAAAAGAAAAAAAATATAAATAAAATAAAGATATATTTTTACAAAAACAACTCTTTAATGAAAGCAAAAAGTAGTAGATATCATGTAAAAATATTCTTAACTAAATAAGGCTAATATAACTAAATTTCTCTGCTAGCCAGATTTTTTACTCTTTACAAGTGTTGCCTGAAATCATTTGATGTCTCCACTACAGCACCTGGAACTGGAAGGAGCTAGGAGCAATTTGTGTTCAATGTGCTGTAGTTGGTGGAGAGTTTATGAAAGTCAGAAAGGAAAGTCTGAATCTGTAAAGAGTGGACAGAAAACATCAAATGATTGCAGAGTTGTCACAGATTAAATGTATGTAGTCAGCTGACCGAGCAGGTACAGACACATTTAAATAGTTCAGGGAATATCAGCAAATATACAACTGTGGTGTACTCAACAGAAAAGCCAAATATTCATGTTTCCTTTATTCTGAAACAAGGCAGTTTGATTGCTAGGGCTGGAGGCAAGAAGAAGTGCCTAAGGCAAAAAATACATCATCACAGAAAAAGCACTTCCAGCAGGGCCTCCTCCTAAGCACCTCTGAGAAGGATCCCATCAGTGACTAGGCCTGATGAGATTACAACACTGACTGTGAAAACAGCAATACAAGCCACATAAACCCTCCCACCAATAACCAAAACCAGTAGAAATAACCTAATATGGGAGACAGAAGCAAAGTGGAAGTGAGAAAGAGGAAGTAAACCAGGCAGGAGAACCTCTTGTGAACTTCTTCAGGCAACAGGCATCCGGCAATTAACAAATGCAAAATAAAACACAGAGTTATTTTACAGGTTCAGATCCTGAGGTAAGTTCAGGGAAAAAAACTGCTTGTATGCCCCTGAAAGGGCAAGGTTTTCAAAAATATTCTTAAACCTGAGCACTATCACTGCTATAAAAAAAGAAATTATGCAGAACCTATTCTTGGAAATGCTGGCAAGAAAACACATCTTCAGCTCCTGTGTGGAAAGCCATCTATTTAATCACAATTTGATAAGAACAAAGTGTGATAACAACCCCATTAGTCTATTCCTTAAAATACTATTTATTTTAATGTCAGGAAGAAATATAAAGGCTGCATGAACAAAATCAAGTTACTTCCCGCACCAATAACATATAATCTTCAGCTGTCATTACACATTATGTAAAATTCAATACAATATACTCACAATTTATAAGATTTTGCATCTAAAAATATATAATGCTGTGAAACGGATTCTGACCACTGTATTTGTCCCTGATACAGCAGACATTTTTATTATACCTCAGAGATTTTAATTTGCGATATATTTTCTGACAATATTACAAAGGTAATGGTTTCTCCACTGCCTAAAACTGATGTGCTCAACTGACAAATTAATACCAACCATAGTACCAAAGATCACTAGAAAAGCCACATTTCCTCCCTGTTAATCTTTACTGATTGCTGTGAACCTCTACACCTTGGTTTCTCCCAGCTAAACATAACGTACAGTTCCTATCCAAACCTCTTGGCAATTTCAATACGGAACATTTTACACCCCAAGGAAGAAGGGCGTATCACGAGTTCAGTCACGTACAATACATTCCATTTTCAAGGGTGAAAAACTATGAATCTAAAATTTTTTATTGCATCTTGAAAATCAGCTGTAACTGACAAGAAGGCAGATAATTTCAACAAGGATGCTGATGAACTTGTAATGGAACTAGACATAATTTAATTAAGATTACTAATTATTGTCAATATTAGAGATGCAAGCTTCCAGTGTGACTAAAACCCAGGCATTAAAGTGTGTGAGGTAGGATGAGAGAAAGTTTAAACCAATAAATCTTCTTCTGTATCTGGGGACCCTGAGAACTTGAACGTGCAAAACCAGAAAGAAAGCATTTCTCTGATGGTTTCCAGAGCAGGAAAAAGAATTAACCAGACATTGATTTTTCTCACGCCATTACTTAAAATGTTAATTTTCCATGAACAAAATCCTGTTAGCAGTAATATACTGATGGAACTTTACTACACTGCATTTAAATACACTGTCTTACCTGCTGAGCCAGAGGGGGGAGGAGCACCAGCTTTCTGCCACTCGGTTGCCTCAGCAGCCATTCTGCGCACATAGGCATCATCCACGCACATCAAAATATTTTCTGGCTTTATATCCGTATGAATGATCTTGCACTTGCTGTGGAGGTAATCTAGACCTTGAAGTACCTAATCACAAAAGCGTTTTTAAAAAAGCTGCTTGAAACTGCCATTAAATTTCTTATTAAGAAACTCAACTCTCATCTGCATTTTAAAATAAAGCAAGTTTTATCCCAATGCTCAAAAGTACTGAAAAATTGGAAAAAAGATATTTCCAAATCATAGTGTAAAAAACACAATTTTCCATTGTACCACGGAATTATAGAACTTTCTGAAACAAAATTGTTTGATGCACAGTAACACCAGTGCAGTAACTGAATTGTTTCATATTGAACTTTCATAAATCAGTTTTCAGAACATGCGCAGCACACGTTTTGACGGAGCAGAAGAAAGAATAAGGATCTAGATTATCTTCACTGAACGTGAACAACCTGGAAGCTTTACCAGACAATGCCACTGTCACTAGTCCAAACTGTTAATTCCAGTCTCACAAAAACCGAAGGACTAAGCTGTTCCTCTTTTCTCAGGTATGAAGTGATTGAATTACTTGAAACTTCTATCTTTTCTTACGTTCACAGAGCAATTCAGGTTGGAAGACTGTGTGATTCAAGTGATTCACCATTTAAGTCAGACAGCTTCAAAACTGTATTTAACCTCAAAATCAGACCAGCCTGCTCAGAGTCTTTATCCAGTTCATTTCCAACTACCTCCCAAAACACAGAATGCGTAACACTGTAGACAGCCTGTTCCAATGCCTGACTACCCTCACTACAAAGAATTTCTCTTTCTTTAACTCATATACACTGCTTCTTGACTTACCTCTGTGTATTGACAAGAGAAGTTTGGCTCCATTTTCTCTATCTGTGCTGAGGAGATGAAAAGCTTTCCCCTTTATTAGCCTTTTCTTCTTGAAACCAACCAAACCAGTTCTCCCAACACTTTTCATTCATCATATGCTGCTCACCCTCTTCATTGCCTTTCACTAAACTCACTACATTAAGCCAATGTCTTACACTTGGAACCCAAAACTGTACAGTCCTAAAGAACTGAAATAGATTATTCTGCTGCCTATGCTCCTGCTAATTTGGCCTACTACATGGCTAGCTCTGGCCATCACAGGAGCCCACCACCGACTCACATTCAGCTTGTCGGCCACAACCCCTCATGCCAAGCTTGACATCAGTCTTCACATTTTCAGCTTGTTTATTCTATTCATAAGCAGTCCAGCAAGGTGCATCTCCAGCTTGTTTCCTTGCTGATATGTAGCTCACCCTATGCTACAAAGTTGTCCTCCACACACTCCAGAAACTTCCTTCAGTGCATGTACCCCACAAAGCAGACATCTAGGTGGTTAAGAGTCCCCCGAAAGAACTAGCTTATTTGAGTTGTCTAAATATACTACTTCTGAAACTGGCAGCCTGTAGGGGATACATACCAGGATGTCACCCTTGTTGGACTCCTCTCTGACCTTGGCCCATCAAACAACAGATTTAAGCATTTAAGCTCACGAAGGAGGGCTAAGGAGAATCTCCATCCTTTTTGGGATGCGGGGGGAAACACAGTGACAATGGATGAGGAAAAGGCTAAGGTACTTCATGCTTTCTTCTCCTTGTCTTTCAATAGTCAAATCAGTTCTCTGGGGACCCAGCCCCCTCAGCTGGGACACAGGGACAGAGAACCCCCATAATCCAAGGGGAAATGGTCAGTGATCTGCTGCATCCCTTAGACACACACGGGTCTATGAGGCCAGATGGGATTCACCAAAGAGTACTGGGCTCATTGGCTTGGAGGGGTGTACTGTTTCCTGGGCAAAACCCTGGATGGATGGGTGGGCCCAGAGAGTGGTGGTCGATGGATTTACATCCAGCTGATGGCTGGTCACCAGTGATGTTTCCCAGGGTTCCATGTTGGGCCGGTCCTGTTTAATATCTTTATCAATGACCTGGATGAGGGGATTGAGGGCACCCTCAGTCAGTCTGCAAATGACACTAAGCTGCGGGCACGTGCTGATCTGGTGGAGGGTAGGAAGGCTCTGCAGAGGGATCTGGACAGGCTGGATCAATGGCCTGAGGCCAGTTGTGTGAGGTTCAACAAGGCCAAGTGCTGGGTCCTGCACTTCAGTCACAACCATCTCCTGCAGTGCTACAGGCTGGGGGCAGAGTGGCTGGAAAGCTGCCCAGAGGGAAAGGACCTGAGCATGCTGGTCAACAGATGGCTCAATATGAGCCAGCAGTGTGTGCAAGATGGCCAAAGGCATCCTGGCCTGTACCAGCAATAGTGTGGCCAGCTGGAGCAGGGCACTGATTGTCCCTCTGTACTTGGCACTGCTGAGGCCACACCTGAACTCCTGGGTCCAGTTCTGGGCCCCTGATTACAGGAAAGGCACTGAAGTGCTGCAGCATGTCCAGAGAAGGGCAGTGGAGCTGATGAAGGGTCTGGAGCACAAGTGTGATGAGGAGCAAGTGAAGGAGGTGAAATCTGTAAAAAAAGGAGGCCGAGGGGGGACTATATCACTCTCTGTAACTCCCTGAAGGGAGGTTGTATCCAGGTGAGGGTCAGTCTCTTCTCCCAGGTAACAATAAGACCAGAGGAACTGTCCTTGATTTGAGCCAGGGGCAGTTCAGATCAGATATTAGGAAAAATTTCTTCACTGAAAGGGTTGTCAAGCATTGGAACAGGCTGTCCAGCAAAGTGGTGGAATCACCATTCCTGGAGGTATTTAAACAATGTGAAGACGTGGCACTTGGGCACATGGTTTAGTTGTGGACTTGGCAGTGCTGGGTTAACATTTGGAATCGATGATCTTCAAGGTCTTTTTCAACCTAAATGATTCTATGATATATGCTTTTTCCTTGTTGAAACGCTATTTCTCCTTACAATCACCTCTCAGCAACTTGATTTTCATAGCATAGCAAAAGAACATTATTTTGAAAGAACACTTCCTCGTGAAATGTTCTGCGGTGTTTTCACCTTTTTAAACTCTGATTCTACAAAAACTTAAATAGAGATGAACAGCAATTTTTCAAAGAATAGGTTATTTTCATTCATAATCTACTTTTCAGAGAGATACAATTTTTTTTCTTCATCATCATCATCCTCATCATCATAATGTATTATTTCCCACAGTCCTGACGATATATTTAAAAAGCATGACATGTCAACCGAAACTACAATTTAATATGAATATCCTTACATCCACGAAGAAAGACTCATTGCTTCAACTTTTTATTTTCTAAAGCAGCTCAGGAAACTCCTTTACCAGTGGAAAACCTTGTTTAAAAAAACACAACTCCCAAAAAACCCACCAGCATGCAGAACTGCAGGCTACCCAGAAAGATGCTCTTGCAAACCCCTGAGATTACCAATAAAATGATCTTACCTTAGATATTAATTAGTAGGAGTTCAGTTTAAATATCATAATTCTAACCCTCAAATCATTAACAATGGTGGTAAAACATAATTAAATAAGTAAACCTAATTATTAAATAAACCTGATTATTAACAAACCTTACCTGTCGAATTATACTTTTTACACAACGGATAGGAAGGCCTTGATAGTTGGACTTGATTATCCATTTTAGAAGATGATGTCCAAGTACTTCAAAAACCATACAGACATCTGGGATTTAATTAAGGATAACTTCCAAATAAACTTGTTGATGAGATCAACACAAACGTTTGCTTGCATGCTGGCTAAAGCAATCATCACCCTTTTAGAGGGAAAACAGTTCCCCCTAAAGTGAGCAGAACATGGCATATGCTTTGGTACCTTGTTTCAATTATATAAAAACACATACAAAACCAGTGCCCAACTGCAGAACAAATTAAAATAAAACATTTTAATTATGCAAATCTTGTCCATTATTTCTACATGTTAACAATGGCACTAGGATGAACAATTAAATAAGTAACTGTAAAAAGTAACTAATTAATTTTTGTTCTCTTTGAAACACTTAAAAGTACTGATTTGGCCTATTATCTCTAGTTTCTAATAAATTTTAAATTATCTGCATAGGAGGTTTTAATAACAGAAGTGTGCATCAACAGTGTTTTAGAAAACGAACCATATTAAAAATCTTTATTAGGCTCAATTAAGAACCACTTGACAACAAATACCAGAGCAGTAAGAGAATGGGTCTCTTGCAACCTACAAAGCCAAAAAGTTAAATGGGACTCAGCATTTACTATTGGCCATTGACAGAGGCCAACATGAGATTACCAGGGAAGATTGTTAGGAAAAAAAAAAAGGTGCAGGAACTTCCTGTAATTTGTGGCTTCCTAAGTTGAGCAATTCTACACTTATATACCTGGGGAGATTATCCTTCTATTGAGAAAATCTTCAGATATTAAAGCTAGTTTTGATTTCTACCAACCACAACACTCTGGCAAGAAGTTATACAGTTTGACCATACAGAATTAATCCTCAGACATGAACTGAGAATGACCTTAATGTCCCTGGAAATCAGAAAGGATGCTAAAATCTTAACTATACGATACTATAACCTTTCAAAGAATAATGTAATACAAATAATAGAAAATTAATTGATTGATGGATACTGCAGGAAAATCTCAATGAATTAAGCTGAACTATCTCAGAGACCACTCATATGGAATTATACTGCTGGTGGAGAAACCTTACCTAACTTCTCCAAGTTTTCTTAACTGGAGTCTTGTCAATGATCTTGAGTCACCATCTTATTGTGTCAAAATGAGACTTACCTTGTCAGATTATCATTTACATTCTTCTCAAGTACCTACTGACACGCATAAAGCTAACTCAAGTTTTAAAATCCACATTTCCTATAGTGAAATAAGACCAAAGGTAAAAGGTCTCAAGACTCAAGGTCAAAGCCCCTTGTGAAGAACTGTAACAAAACTGCTGCTAACTTCATCTCACTTCGTGTTCCTGAATTCCTGTATTAGAGGAGACACTGAACAGTCATTTCCCAATCACACCAATCAGGTCTACTCAGAACATTACAAAACTCTGTTCATTCACAAGAGGAAACAGTCTTGGTTACCGTACCCCACAATGAACAGCAGTCACTAGTAGAGCACCCAGCCTTCATAAAGGATGAGCAGAGCACATCAGCTCTGCAGGGCTTATTAACTGAGCCCACGCAGGGAAGTTGCAAAGCTACAGCAACATAGATTTCATAAAGGCAAGACTCTGCAACATTCAGAAATGAAATTTAGGACACCCACCCACAGTACTTCAGACCACTGCTGCTGCAGACTCTTCAGTGCACATTCCTGCCATTCCTTACACTTAGAGAAGTGTTAAGCCTTGCCAGTAACCAAAAGAAAAAGGGGGGTAGGGAAGTGAATGACTGAAATGGGAGGGCACCAAGAAGTAAGATGTAAGAGTAATGGCAGAGGCAGACAAAAAGAGCAAGGGTCTCAAGGAAGAAAAATGATGTCTACTTGAAAAAAGATTGCAACATTTTGCCGGGAGGACTCTGACAAAGTCAAGGCACACTCAGTACTGGAGAGACAACTGGAATGGGGAGAAGACACAGAGCAGGCTCAGTGTTGGAAGTAGGCATGTGAAAATGTGACTGTTGTCTGATTTACTATGCTGGTCTCAAAAACATTAGCTGTAAGCCAGACTGTCCACATCCAGGAGTTTGGGAAAAGATATGCATTAACTATTAGGAAACCAGCCTTGCAAGCCCCTGGATCTTCCTACAGCATCAACATCCTGACAGGTGAGTAGGTTCAAAAAGTCCAAAATAAACCCACCCAGTGGACATGCCTCTCTTGTGGAACGCTCCTCAAAGCAGCATGGGGGATGTCTGAAAGGGGGAAACAAAGCAAAGCAGCAAAAGTGAGAGAAAACATAACATTAACCAGCTGACAGGCTTAAGTACTAAGAGCTGTTCCTTCTCAACTCAAAGCCTATCTGTAACTATCTATCTACAAATACACATTACTAGAGCATTTAGGTGAGGGTTAAAGGATAGTTAAACTAAATGAAATAAGGCTCTAGTACCAACACAGAAGACTTCAGGAGGTATTTCAGCTGCTTCTGGATTGGTAGAGTTTAGGTGCCCTGGCATTTAATTAATGCTGTATATTCTTTGGAGGTACATTTATTACAATCATTATAATGTCTGATTATGTGGGAATGTTTCCTTCCTTATTGTTTCACTTGTCTCTCCAAACTCTTGGTCCATTATGTGATTATCTGAATCTTTTCTTAAAAAAATGCTACACTCAGATGAATCTTTATTAAGGCTCTAATAAATATCCAGTGCAAACAAACATAATACTCTACACTTACTGAAAACACCAAAGTGCCCAAGCTCTGGAATTCTGTTATTTCATGAAAAAATCGTAACTGCCATCTTTTTAAAATATACAAGTAACTAAAAAATTTTCAGTCTAATGGAGCATAACACACATTATTAAAATTCCTCTGTATATAAACACTTATTACAGCTCCTAGGAGAAAGATGACTGTTTGCAGATACACAGTGCAGGCCAATTGCTCTCCACATTCCCAGCTCTGGTTCTACACAGTTCTTGACAATTTTCCCTGTTTGGAAGCTCCATGACATTTTGTGGTATTAGCCATCCAAAGGATTCACCCACCACTCTTCTGTCTTACTTTAACTTTTAAATGTAATCCATAACCAATCATTAAGCCTCTAAGAAGCATATGTTGTTTTAATTTATAGTCAAGGAACAGATCTTCAGTGCCTTGCCTCAAGGAAGCTGGAAACATCAGACCATGGAAAAAATCTTAAATTACTCTATTTCTCTCAACCTATTCAACTCAATGACACTAATGTAGCACTAATATGGCATTTAAAAAATGTTAACAGCAATAAAAGGTTAAAATCAATTAGCCGCTCCCTCCCAAGAGAACATGAACCAAAGATTACCTTCCCTAGAAGATAAAAAGGAGTTGATCAAATAATCAATGCAACCAACCACTGCTCAAATAACTCAGGATGCATAAGATACCTGGTATCCTATTTTCATTGGCAGTCACTGACAGACTTCAGACAGCTGCAATTCAAATTTGAGTCCAGTATACTGGTACTTTTCTGCAAAATCTACTTCTCAGTAAGGCAATACAATAAAACTTCTATACAGCCTGAGTTTTCAACACAAAAACTGTAGTAGAATAAATCAACATTTTAACCTGCTGATACAAGGCTACCTGAACCCTTAGCATGTGATCTCTTTTGGCTTTGTCAATTAAGTGCTATATTTCAAAAAGACGCAAGTTTGGATATGCTCTCAAAATATTATCACTAACAAAATCTACTCTTCACACTTAGAAACAGTTCTCACCTTTAATACAGTTGTACACAAACATGTGAATCTTAGCAAGAATTTAAGAACATTACTGGGAAACTGCTCTGATAAACAGGTGAGAGTTGTTTCTGTGTATAGTTATGAATGCATTTTCTTATTCCCTATATTAGTGTTTTACAATAAAAACAGTAAATTGAAACTTGTGATTTCTAAAAATAACTTTAATTATTCTTCAATTGTACAGCTGTCAGCTGAAGACCTGAAGTGCACTGGCCACATTATATTTTTGTGAACAGTTAGACAAAATACAGGTATTTATAAAATACTTCTTCATAAACTCATAAATTAAACCTATTTTCTGGTAGCACAACAGCAGCATCGAGAAACCTGACCCTGGGTTCTTCGTCTCACTGTGTTAAGCAATTTCTTTGATCACCATTTATATTCAGTTTGAAATGACTACTAGCAACTGTATGGTTTATTTTAATTCTTTCTGATTTGATGATAAAACCCAGGGGACAAAAGAAGACTATACTAACTTCACTTACACTTAAGCACCTTTCTACCATGGTAGCTGACCACTGAAGCAACCACAGAACAAATCAAAATGGGAAAAAGGAAAAGGAGTTAAGACACAAGTCTGTAACTGAGAATACCTGACCCCATACTCTCATTCTCACTCACCACATACCCAAAGGCCCCATAACTAATGTTGAGAGACAGATGAATGAGATGAAAACTGCTGCCCACTTCTCTCTAGAAGGATGTTTTCTAGTGAGCATTCAGATTTACTGACAAGTCACCTACATTCCTCTCCTAGAAGATGAGAGCTGGTGAAAGCCACCTTAATCTGATCTGCTGAAGATTGAAGGCATGTGACCAAAATGCAGGATGAAGCTCTCTAAGAGGAAGAGCTGTCTCTGTCTGGTGGTATGACACCATGAACAATGAGATCTGCTATTAGGGCTCCAAAACACAAGAAGTATACACATAAATACCAGCTGTAACAGTAAATGAAAGCCAGTAATATAATAAGCTGCTAAAATATGTAATTAGCAAGGATAACTCAGTTTAGCTCAATTCTAAAATCAAATCCATTCATAGACCCAAAATTTTCCACAAGAACAATATTCAGTCAGTCATATTTTACTTTGTCTCTCTCCTTTCCCCTCCCCCCCCCTTTTTTTTAAAGGAAGCATTTGAAGGTAAAGCTTTACAACCTTTGCCAAAAACAAGGTTAACACTTGGCCAAAGATGATCACATGAACAAGACAAGAACCTCCACATCCTCACACTTCCTACAAGAAAACAGAACCAGCTTTTTCATGACAATGACACTTTCTCCTTACCAGTCCAGAACAAAACAGTATTTCTTGTAAGCTTCAATTACTACAAATGTTTTCATAAAAACTCTAATAGTTTTAAAGCAAACTATCTGTAGTTCTGCCACACCATGACAGGATTCATGTGATTTTTTTTTTTTAATTTTGCATTGTGTTTAGAAAAGCTAAGCTACTTTCACTGCATTACACACTGGACTACTCTTTGCATCTACTTATATTTTGGTGTTGCTACTTTACATTTTTAAAGTATGACCAACTAGAAAAAGTCCAGAGCTAAATGCTTACTTATCTCAATAGACCATTTTTAAGGAAGATGCCATGTTTTCAAAAGGATACGAATTCCATTCATTCCAGAAATTTTGAAGTCATCAATGAGCTGTACAACCATGTCCTTGTTGGGGTCATTAGGGTCACTTTCACGAACCTAAACCAATAATGAAAACACTGACATTTTAGGGAAAAATTCACTTTAAAATACTAATTAGTTAGATTAATTATTAGTAGTAGTACTGGTACTGAACGCGGTATTGCAAGAGTGGTACTTACACATTTGAGCAACTTTATTTCATCCAAGGCTGTCTCTGTATAATGCTGGGCACTTTTTACAACTTTCATTGCAACAAACCTTTTTCCCCTTGAAAAGAACAGAAACATTTTTAACACACGCTCTGAGCTAATACAAATATGCTTTGAAGGTTGGGAAATTTTAAACAGAATACTTCATAGTCTAATGTATTCTGACAGAAAATACTGAAATTACACTTAAGAAGAACTTTTAGTAGTATTATTAAAAGCCTAATTTATTGAATATTTTGTTGCCTTGGTGCTAATGTCTCTAAAAGAGGAATCTGCTTACAGATTTTATTATTTAATCAAGGTAAACTTTTTTATTAAAGATAAAACAAAAATAAAAAAATTAGCTTATTCTCGCATGTTCAAGACAACATGAGAATTCAATAAGCAAAACTAATTGTCAAAGAAAATAAAATTACATTTATTCTGAGAGATTTTATAAACTATACCCTTAATCAAAATACGACTGTAGTCATCTCTCTGCATAAAATGATAGCAAACATTTACATAACTTTACCATGCACATAAAACAAAAATTACTGCAGACAAAATAAAGTAACATAATAAGAAAAAAAGTGTATGGAAATAAATAGGTTTCTTACTGCATATCCCAGCATAGCCAGACTGTAGAGAAGTGTCCCCATCCTAACTTTCTAATAACATGATACCGGCCATTGAAAAGATCACCAATTTTCACTGGATGATAGCCTCCTTTCATGAAAAAATGAGTAGAAAAAGAATATTCAGAAAACAAACAATAATTCCCAGGTTTTCAAGTCATTCTTGTACCATAAATTTTCCTCTTCAAATTGTCGTGTACTATAAATAGGAAATCTAAAGAAAACTTTAATGTCAAAAATCCTGCCTTGCTTGGCCTGGAGGGAAAAAACTCATGTCCTGTAACTACTGTAGAGTTTATTCACCCTTCTCTCTTATGGCTTTTATTTATGGTAATATTACCATCTGTTCTGTATTTCCTCGGGCTTATCTTCCACTTCACAGACAGTACAGAAGAGATCTACATTATTTCTTTATCATATTTGAAGCTTCTCCAATCAACATACTTTGGATGATTGCAGAATCTCAACAGAGATTGTTTTAATTCCCATTTGCTTTCTAGTAATAACATCAGCAATAAAATACTTCCTGAGAAAATGTTAAGAACAATGCAGACCTTATTGCTGCTCTTCTGTTTGGCTTGTGACCCACAGCAGCAAGACATTTTTCTCATGTCTGAGGGTTTTACAGTGAGGAAGAGAGAGCAGGCAGCTCTGGGCTTTGTCTGAAATGCTCTTTAATTACTAAAGTCTGCAGTCCTAACTTAAACCACTACACAGGTCCTTCAAAGCCCCATGAGACAGAAAGGCCAACAGGACAGAGCAGGCTGGAGCTCAGGTTTCCAGACAGTGTGAGGAGGTGTAATGAAGCCTTTTATTTCCTTTGTGTCTTAAGAGGCATTCCTCCTCCCAGTCAAACACAGGGAAGCCAGTGATCACACAGGATTTTTATTCAGACCTTAACACACCAACATTCACAATTCTGCCTAAATTGCAAACAAATAATAAAGCTGCACCATGAACCCTCCAGGACATCACCAGCAGCAGACTCAGAGCAGCTGTCAAGGAATCACTTCTTTGTCTCTTTCTGGTCCTTCACAATGTCATGCCCAGCTGTCCTTTGGCAGGATCCTCCATTACTGACTATTCCATTTGGAATCAGGAAAACCTCCTAATGCAGTCTAAGTTGCTATATTTGTTTTGAAATCCTCTGAAAATCTTGTTAGAACTGGTACCCAGTTAAGACAACAATGTGAATTTATAACTTAATTCCTTGGATTTGAAACAGGGACGTCTTTCTTATCTCCTTTTATCTGTGGAACAGTGATGTCAAATCTGGATATATTTATATTTTTTTCCTGCTAATAACATCTTCTGTCTTAACAGAAGCTCAAGGATTTATTTATGAAGTTCTCTCAAATGCTTCCAGAGCAGATTAATATATTTAACACAACTGTACAACAGAATTATAAAGATTACATATTCAACAGAAGGATAAAGCCTAAATAAAGTATTGTGTTAGACGTTGGTATGTCTAACAAGCTGTAAAACACACACAGCTTTGATCTATTGGATGGTTAAGGTGTAAATTCAAGCTTAGCAAACAGCAGACACTCAGAGGTTTGCTCACAGCTCCAACCAAAGCTGACCCATCCCACATGGCTGCAGCTGCCCAAGCTCCCACACGGGATCCCGCTGCCAGAGACTCCGACAGCTCGGCCAGAGCATCAGGGAAGCAGCAATCACAAGTGTCTGTCTTGGCAGGGCAGGTCTGAGCCAAGCGACAGCAATTTCGGAAGGGCAGCGCAAGCGCCGGTTCTGGAGCGCTGACTGACCCCTCCCTGCCCACAGGGCACCAAAATGAGTCTGATGTGCACAGGTAGCACGAACAGAGCAGCCTCAGCTCCCTTAGCCCAGCACTGAGGTGAGGAAGTTACATCTTTATCATGAGAATCCCGCACAAATCTGTGAAGACCCTGATATGAGAACAACCTTTATACTCTTAACCCATGAGAAGTGTACACTTACTATCACACACCACATTTCATTTCACAAATCATTAGGTATACAGACACCAACATGTGCAGATAAAAAAGTGCAAAGGAAAAAGAAGGCCCTGGTCCAGGAACAGCACAAGGCGTTACAGGAGGACTGAGACACAGGGATCCAGACTAGGATTAAGTCTCAGGACTGCCCTTGGGGGAAGAATTATCCACTCCTCCATCACTGGGAAGCAAATGTTCATGAAAGCTGCCAGGGCAACTCACTTAGCAACCTAAAAAGATACCTCCTACTGTGCCAGCCGCAGTAAGGATGTGCACATTGCCAAGTGGGAACTCCTTATTTCCAAAGGAAAAAACAGATCACTTTTGGAACATCTCACCTATTTTACTCTCCAGGAAAGTAGGGGGGATATGGACTTACTGAGAGTAAGTGTCGACTATTATGAAGTCCACTTGCAAAAAGAAACAGTATCAGCCACATATGAAGGCCAAGTCTATTGCAGTTTCATTATTAGAGAAATTCTGCTGAATAAACACACATATGAGAATCCACACTGATAGAAAAATCTAAATTTTAATTTGTCTTTTTAACCTTCCTTCTAGTAACAGCTGATGAAGATAGTTAACAATCTGTATAAATATAATCATTATTTAAGAAAGCTATTGACTGTTTTAAAACAACAAAAAAAAAACTTGGTAACTTTTTTCCATAAAACTCTATCCAGGATGATTAAGTCATAGAGTGGAAGGTTAAGACAACATAGAGAAATTCTACCTTTCCATTACTGGAAAGGTTTGCATTTGTGAAATTAATCAAGTCTGATGACCTGATAGCAAAATTTATATAAGTGAATTTCACATAATTCACCATCACAGGATCCTTTTTTCTGAATTGAGTTTTTGCTGTATTTATCATTGCATGAAAACAGTGTGAAGTATGAAACATTATTCTCTATATAATAACCTTTCCTTTGCAAACAAATAGAATTAAAAAAAAATTAAAATTATTTTAACACCTAGTTTTAACACCTCTCTATGGTTTGCAAACAGATTTCAAAATTCTACAATACAATCATTTCTGGAACACTTGACAATTTTCCTAAATATCTAGCTCTATTAAGTCATTCTCTAACAGTTATACGACTTCAGATGTAAAGCACTCACAATTCATGCAGTCTTTTGCACTGTCAGAAGGATGTTAAGTGGGTCTTCAAGTATATAAAACAATGTTCAGAAATAATTTTTTTGCACTAAGCAAAACAGTTGCTTTTTTAACATGTTAACAGTATAGCACTCGATGAAGACTTTAAATACAGGTAAAAACATGTTTCTAAGAATAGTTTAGGCAAACAAGTGCCTTGTTTAAGTCAGCTTTGGGCATACTTGTGCTTCAAAGTAATCAAAAACTTTTGATAATTTCTTTCCATCACAGACAGAAAACACCATACAGAGGAAATCAGACAACGACACCAAAGTCAAATTAATAAACTGAGGGTTGATAAATTATTTTAGTAAACTCTCTGTGTTGCAAGTGTAACAATACTATATATGTAAAACCCACGTTATTTTGGTCCCCACACCACTGTCATAACTAATTATAGCAATACACCAGCATATGTGACAGATGCCAACAGTGGTAGCATATTCTCTGAGTATATATATTTCAGAAGATACTTTCCACTGTCCTAAGCCACAACAGAAGCAGTTTTGGAAATAATCAGTTACCACTCCTGTACACATTACTCCCTGATCATTCAGATCAGCAACATGTGAACTCACTGTGGACAAACAGGTAGCAACACAGTTAAATGCACTTTAAAAACTGCTGTCGTCCTGAATGTAATGAATGCAATTATTTCAGTTCTTCGTGATACAGAAAGTATTTCTAAAAACAGTAACATGAAAGCATCAATGCACAATTAACTATTTGGGAAAAATTATGTGCTTTTGGAAAAACAATACAAGCATTGGAAAATATACAATGTATAAGTGGCTGCTGATAATGTAACAAAAAAAAAAACCTGTTGTACTATTCACTGCAGCACACACAGGGGAAAAAAAAAGTCTCTCTCGCAGCTAACTAGCTACATGCACGCAAGAAAGGGGGTCAGAAAAATGAGATCATTATTCCTGAATGCCTCCTGAATGTATTGGTAATTGTAGCTGGCTCGTTCTATGTTTGTATAGGGAATTATTCCCTTTGTGAGAGGGATGAATAGGAGACATCTCCAGGGGGCAAGGAAGACGATCAGAGAAGCAAAAAATTCCAATTACATCCATGACACAGCAGGCTCTTGAAAAAAACTGCCAAGTGTTCCAAGGCTTTACATAGAAGAAGAAAAACTAGCTTCACTGTCTAAGTAGCCCTTAAAAAATTATGTAGTTGGACCTTTGATATTTCCATTCCTTACACAAATAAATATTCGAGAAGTATTTAATATAAATTCAGTGACACAAACAGAAGGAATGTCACAGATCTGAAGAGGCCCTGAAGGAAACCCCAGGGAACAGAGGTTAGTCTGCTTTACACAGATGGCTGTAAGTTGACTCTTTCACATCAGGTGCTAATTCAAACAGATCCAACTTCCTGACTGAAAACACTACTCTGACTATTTACTAACCACCATGTTACAAGACCAGCACACAGTAACATACTCTTAAAAATAAAATTAGTAACAAAAATACTCAACGGGAAGTGAACAGGTCATATGTTGAATTCATTAAAAAAATTAATTATATACTCATCAAAATGCACTCCTACAAAATTTCAGATTGGGGTTGAGAAGAGATCAAGTATGCTCTGAGCTTCACTCAAAAACCCTGAAAGGCTGCCATTTTGAAGATAAAACTAGGAATAAAAAAGACACTCCAGTAATAAATAATAATTTACAAATCTTTATCTACCACCCTGTAAATACAGATTAAGCCACACAAAACAGAAACAGATATTCACACTAATAAAACATCTCTCAAAAATAATGTAACTAATGTATTTACAAGCCATCCCTGGAATTTTTTACGAAATAACTTATTCATTCCCCAAATT
This sequence comes from Platyrinchus mystaceus, assembly GCA_035041135.1. Classification (NCBI taxonomy): domain Eukaryota; kingdom Metazoa; phylum Chordata; class Aves; order Passeriformes; family Tyrannidae; genus Platyrinchus; species Platyrinchus mystaceus. Next base: position 12,654,696 of record JAWWLV010000045.1, read on the forward strand.
GAATATAAAATATACAAACAGAAAGTCTCTATAGCCCCAGATCATCCCAATCCCATTCAATTCAGATCCCTATAGTGAGCCTCCCATCAGTTGAACCCCAGCAGACTAGAAGAAGGAAATGCACTGCTCAGTCTTACAGGAAATTAGGGTCAGAAAACAGGTAAATCATCCACTGGAACAACAAAAACACTGCTCTCGTGGAAACAAATAACAATCATCACATCCCAGATGAAACAAAGCTTGAACTATCTTTAATATACTTTAAAAAATTGAAAGCTTCAGGATCAGAAAAATTTAAAAGAACCTTTTTGCATATAATTTTTCAGGAAGCCCAGAAGTATTCTTAGTATAACATGTTTTAAAAGCATACACATCTCACTCCTGACCTGCTCTAGTTAAACAGGTAACTCATAAGCAGACTGTCAACTTAAGACTATTTTTTTGTTTTGTGATCTAGCTCCTGCAGATGGCATTCTGCAAGAGATACTGGAACACAGACAACAATGGATTGTTTGAAATTAAACACAGCCCCTATTTCAGGAAAGAATTAAGTTGGGGCCTTGAAATGCTTAATCTGAAAGAAACACAGACCTTACAAGTAAACAGATGTTTAAACAAATCCTTACTCACTGATGGAAGATGTTAGAGATACCAAGAGAGTTATCTTAAGGAGCAAATGTGTTTTAACAAAAATAATAGAAAAGAACCAAAGCAAAATGCCTGAACATGCTTTAGCAACACATTTTTCTTTTCCCTGCTGCAGACTGCAACATTTAGTTGGAGTTTACTGGTTTTGGTTTTCATTATTGGCATTTGTAAGCCACTTATACATTTGAAATGTCATATACTAATAAAACTTTTACACCGAAGTGAAATAGTCACTTTCTATTGTTAAATCTGAAAATACAAAACACTTATTCCAAGCTGGGAGAGAGGTTTCTTAAAACAGCACATCTCCAGGCTTACAGAGAAGATTAAGTAAGACTTCATTGTATTTGACATAGGAAGCATTTCTTGGTATGAGGAATACAGAATAACAGATATACTCAGTGTGCATAGAGTGCTTTTTGGCTGTTCAAAAGCATTAATATGAAGTGATAAAACTTTAATGTTTCCTAAAGTATATTCATATTCTTGAAGTCTACAGCAATAGAAAACCCAGAGTTGATAGACCTGTTATTTATGTTTTTTCATGTAAGGACAGTATATATTTTACCCTAACGGGAACAGATGTACAACTTCAGCAGTGACATTAAAACAAATTTAAGTATCAACACTATTGTACTGCAGTCAGACTTTTATGCATTTAACAATATTAAAAAAAATTAACCCAATACAAAGTTTACGAAAATTGAGACAAAATGAAGATGCAGAGAGCCTCAGACAATGCTGAGGGCTGTGAAAGACAGCATGTGGAAAAGAAGCATGTAACATCTCAGGATAGTGCAGGTGAGAAAAGACGAAAAAAAGATATAGTATCATGGCATTTTAGAACTTTTTGGAGTGAGATGGGGTTGTTTGTCTTGGTTGGGGTGTTTTTGTTTCTCTTACAATTCACATCAGTTAAGAAAAGTTTCTTCTCTATTCTTTTAACTAGGACATCAGGAGGAGAACAGGGATGCAGTATTTGTGTATTTATTACAAAATGTATAAAACTATGGCTAAGTAAAAAACTAAAGCTGAAGACAATTATGCATCTGGACCCGAAATGAGTAGTTGTTCCTAATTCTAGCATAAATAAATTCCATAATTAGAGACCAGCTCTTTAAAACCTCCCAAGAATCATAACTGAGACTGGCACTGCAAAGTTCACCCTCACCGGCAGGGGTGAACCGCACACACCTTTACAGTAATCTGCGGGATCCTCTTGCTCCTCATCGTCGGACCCCAAAATCTCCTCCTCTGGCTCTGGCGGGCTCGGCTCCGGCAGGGGCGGAGGTGGGGGCGGGGGTGGAGGTGGAGGTGCAGAGGGAGCTTTCTGTTGAGGCTCTGGCCTGAAAACAGAAGAGAGAGCACACCTGGTAAAGAGCTTCCTCACAGGGGTCACCCAGCCGTCCAGAGGGGACGAAGAAATGCTTCAGGTTATACCAGTGAAGCACCTCATGCACTCACTGTCATGTTTCATATCCCCCACAGGACCATAGGGAGGCGTGGACAGAGAGGCACCTGACCAAATGAAAAGCAGGTCTCTAGTGAATTTGGACTTACTCACTGGAACAGCTTGGAAAAGATACATAAAGCTTGTCAGTATCCAGTTATAAACTTTTAGAACTCCTGACAAGCAAATGAGACGTTAGATTCATCTTCTTGAGCACAACTGAGAAGAAATACTTTTCAAAGAATATCAAGTTACTGAAAACCTCCTGCCTGCTATCTGAAGTAAGAAAGATCTGACTAGTACAGAGCAAGAAACAATCTTCAAGGGACATTGACCCAAACCTTAATGCACTTCTGAGCATCTGTAACTGCTGCCAAGACTATGGAAAGCTGTATCAGTACACAAAGTACTGAAAAGAGCTATTAGAACGTAAGAGAAAAAATATTAATCTTCCTAAGTAGCCTATGATGCACTCCCAGAACATATGCTTTAAGATGCCATATATACCATATGCTTTGATGATGTGCTAAATAAAAAACCCCAAAGAAAACCAAACCACCAAAGCCCAACACTGCCAGCCAAGAGATGTTATTTTGTCTTCCAGCTCCAATTTAGAAAAAAACAACCAAAGAAGTGAATATATTTTATATGTTATATTCTATTCTGAGCAAGGCTGTACTTGGTATTTCTAAACATCTATAAACTACTCACATTTCAAAACTGAGTATTTTCAAAACACTTAAGTCCAGGGTTCAATTGTACCTGATTGTCAAATAATTAAGAAAGCCTTCTCCAAACAGGTTGATGTTATGTTTTGTATTCATACTTCTTACAAATAAAAATATATACTTGCCAAATACATTTGCAAAGTAACTTAAAGCATCTGTACCATCAAAAGCTTACATTTATATCTACTTCAAATCTAACATGTCTGAAAAAGAGCATAATAACAGTATTCTGACAATCATGTGATAAAAAAACCCAGAAATCTAATTTTTCAGCACCCAGAAAGAAGATTCAAATACTTCCCTGATCATGAGTAAAAACTGTATTTATGTTTATCCCACTCATAAGTCCTCTTACTCATAATTCCCCCTTTTTCTTTTTAAACACTGCAATTGTTCAAGACAGACAGAGCATTTGGTGTCAAAGAGAACACAGTTGGTCATAAATAAATTCCACTGGCAACATTCACCACCTGCACAGCAGCTGCTGTTATGCCTTTGCTTTAATGGACATCACTGAAAGTTGTATGCACTCCAAATTTATGTGCCTGCTACCCCCCTCAGATAACAAAATTCCTCAGTCAATAAATGGTTAGATTTAAAAAGGAGTATTTTGAACTAAGTTATGATGAGAAATCTAACCAAATAAATAAATTTACATAATTTTTAACCACATAAAGCTTTTGACAGAAGAGAGAGAAGGGATCCATTTGTAGGACAAACAATAAATACAACTGCACAAGCTCCTACTTACACAACTTACGCTGGTTTTTTGCCTTCCTGTTTGGCTCCCAACAGACGTCTCTATAAGGTACATAGCAAGGAAAGCAAACCACAAATAGAAGGTGCAGCAGATTCTCTGACCAGTTACTCTTACTACAAACTAAATTTCTGGCCCTCCAACAGCCTGGTTTCATGGTGTCAGCAAGCTGACAACACCAATGCCTGGTCTGAGGTTGGCAGGAATCTTTAATTATCGTATAAGGATCTACAATTACAAACCTTAAAACCTGATCTGCTGGGCACGAGACCATTTTGGATACACAGATCAAGAACTAAGAACGCTTAAAAATTATTAACAGCTGGACCCAATGACCTTAAAAGTCTTTTCCAGCCTAAATGATTCCATGAGCAAGAAGGAGAACACAGTAAAACAGCCTGCACTTCATCAGTGTATCTGAAAGAATTGTGTGCCAGGACAGAAAGGAAGTGTACAACACAAGATTACTAAAAAAAAAGCTAAATTTATTCCTAAGGAAATAGGTTAAGAAGACAGGGCTGCTTCTGAGTCTTTCTCAAGCTACTGCATTTGATTTTGGTTTGAAAAGGGTTATTTTTTTCCTGTCTCCAATCCTAGTTGATTTTGGTATTCAGGAGTGTTTTCCTACTCTCCTTTGTGCACATCAGGAAGGAAGGAAAGATATTACCTTATTTCCTTCTGGAATTATTTATGATTTTTATCTGCAAAAAACAAAATACTGCTTTAAACTGAGGAAAGTCTTCGATTTACCCTTTTAGCTTTGCATGTACCTTTTGAAAAATAAATATTAGTACAGAAAGATGAGTGAAGGAAAGAAATGCTGCTGAGTTATATCGGCCTGACTGCTAATTCTGCACTCTTGGCTTATTTTGCTGGTTTTTTCTTTCAGTTTAGAATCCTTAGCAAGAGATTCTTATTGTTCTTTTGGTTTTGTTCACTTTTACTTTTCTGGGGTCTAAGTAAAGATCTAGTTTTCAACACTTGACTTGGCTGCTTAATTTCTGCCTACAAGTGGAATAACTCATCCTGGCATCACCAATCTTGCTCTTCTGCCAATACACAGTTTCAGTTTTAGGTAGGACATCAGTCAATGAGAGAACTCCAGTTTTGCCATTTCTTAGTATCCCCTTTATTGAATTGCAAGGACAAGCTATGATGAATGCTCCAACAATGTCTTAATTTTTATTTAGTTTATGGCATGAATACATTGTGAAAATGTGAATTATTTCTTCTTTTAAGTGGACTTCAAAACATCATTTATACTAAAAATCCAGCCATTAAGAAAGCTGTAATAAATATGTATGTGACTTCCATTTCCCTTTCAGAAATACAATTGTCAAATACTATCATAACACAACAAGTTATTCAACAGCTGTGTTATTTCAAGTTATTACTCTTTCTTATTCCTATAATGTTGTTATGTAATGAAATGCATTAGGTAACACATGCATGCAGAGATAAATATTAAATTTGTTTTCCTTTTATTCTGAAGTAATCACTTGGTTCTCTGTGGTCTACCACCATTAGGTTATTCATCACCATCCAAGCATAAACACTTAATTAATAGAAGAAGATGACACACCATTTCTAGACTCACAGTATTGTGCCAGCAGGTATGCAGAGAACTGACCATCTCCACAGGCTACAATGACAAACCTTATAACTGTCTTGAAAGAAACATTACAAAAAATTAGCAAACACTAACCAGCATGTTTTGTCTTTTAATTACTGCATTTTCAACAGAAAAAAATAAATTTACAGCAAAGTCCAATCAAAATACAATTAAATCCTATTTTTAACCTTCTCTTAGAGGGGATGCTTAGTGAAAAGACAAAAGGAAAGTTGAAGCTTTTCTCTTCTACAGTGAACTTGAAGCAAAATACGTCAAAACCCTGCATGGAGTCTTATAAAAAATCAACTGCCCACTGTTATGAAACACAAAATTACTGACAACTTAATTTTACTGTTCTCCATCATCGACATGTTGCTTCACGTTCCCACTGGGGAACAGCTAACAGTAAAAGCAATTTCCCTAACATTAAAACCTGGAAATTCTGGGAAAATTGTACCATGAGAAGTTCAGGAAGAACTGTTCAGTTTTTTTGTTGTTAATGTTGTTGGGGTCATTTGCTATTCTTCTGTTTGGAAAAGGTAAAACAAGAGTAGTGAGGGTGATTAAAATTACAAAATGCCTTCCATATGGGAAGCATCTGAACATACCAAAACTCTTCAGCCAGGAAAAGAGACAGCAGAGAGCTATAAAATCTTGAGAGGCGCAGAGAAAGCAAATAGGAAATAGCTGTCCACTGCCTCTCCCCAGACAAACTGAGCCAAGCTAACATAAAATGGAAAGAAAAAAAAACAGTCATGCAACAAGATGTTAAAAACTAAAGCCACCTTTTCTCCTCAGATATCATGGATAAGAGAAGTCAGTTTCAAACAGGGCTCAGAAAAACTCATGGAAGAAAGATCAGCTAACAACCAATGGACTCATGAAGCCCCTCAGCCTGAGACCACTGGATTTGGAAGAGCGTTCAGCACGTGGGGGCCCAACCCAGTGCTCTTCCCCAGGCAGCTGCTCCTGGCCAGAAGGAACACAGATGCACCTTGGGCCTGTGCTTGTGCAGACACGTCATCTTCAGATGCTCCTTTCTCTTCCTTAACAAAAAAGACTTCAGGCCTCTTTATCCAAAACTCACATAGACAAAAAATATGCTTTTATTATCAAGTAATGGATAAGGATGTATTGCAGGCTATTTGTTCTATACAACAAGATTACCTGAAGAAATCCTCATGTTCCCCATGGGGAGCAGGCATGTAACAACAGGAGTCCTTCTCTGTGAACACTGCACTGCACACATGGGGACTAATTTTAGGTAAACAGAACTTTACCTCCAATGTAGCTAAAACCTGCAACTGATTGATTCTTCTACCTTTAGGAAAACAGACTGTGTCAAACAAAAAAAAATTGGGAGGGAGACAAAAATTGGTCGGATTAAGCTAGGAACTACCTCAATCTGAGGGGAAAACAAAATTCCCCTTCAGATTTTCAGATGAGCACAACCAGAGGCATTTTTTCGCTAACAGAAAATGCAATTAAAGGTAGGTTAAATTACTTCATATATTTAATTAAATAAAAGATAGAATAAACTATATTCTAACAATGTTATTAACCTCCTGACATGTCCACAGAGGCTCTTCAGGGAATTTCAATTTGAAGAGGTAAAAAGAGGAAGCAAGGGGGAGAGTGAGCATCCAAAGAAATGTGCTGTAAGGTTCCTAAGGGATGTAAGCTTTACAAAATCTACAAGTGGGTGTGGGTGCATCGGGAAGGAGCTCCAGCTGTGCTTCCCTCCAGCTCCAGAAGGCAGAAACTTTCATGCTCCTGGGTGAGGCTTGCAGGTGCTGGAGAGTTTAAAATCTGAAATCTCTAAATGCAAGTTTCCTCCAGCTGTTATTAATTATTTTAAAGACTCAGCTATTTGGATCTCTTTCTCCTCTGTTCAAATGGTGTCTGCTTTACGAGCTGAACTCTTGCCTGCTCTTTTTTTCCCAAATGCAAATTTAGCTTAATTAGACAGGTGCCTTGTAACAGTGAGCTCTTTGAACCGGAGGCAGCCTTAAATGGAGGCTTTCTTAAATAGAGGCTTTCTAAATAAATCCACACACATAAAACAAGCAACAAAAACAGAAGAAAGATCAAAACAACTCTGAAGTTCTTGCTCAAGGAACAAAATGATGTTGCATATTTCAAGTAAGACTTTAAATAGGTAATCATTCTGAAATAATTTTAAAATATAATAGCTATGATCAATTATTTGTAATTTAATAATTATTTTTAATTATGCCAGAGGTTTATAAATCCAGAAGGACATATGTTTTTAACTAACTCCAAGGAATTGTTATTGTGAAATTCCAGGGACAGCTTTTCTTTACACAAAAAGCACTATTTGTGTTCTTAATCTAGTGCAAAACTGTACTATAATCTCCAACTCCAATTCTGGAAAACTTATGCATAAAAAGCGAGAGTGCTGACATGTCACGTGACTGAAACAGTTTCTACATCTGGTCATTATTAAATAAATTTATCATTCCTCCTGGGACTGTTAAAGTTCCTTTGAAAGATACCATCCTATCATCAAACACTAATAGAAGCACCAGTGAAAACCCCTCCTGGAATGGTGCAGGCTAAGACACAGTAGCTTTTGTAACCTCTGACAGCAACACAGAGAATGAATTTTTCATTCCCATCTTGCTTATTGGCTTTTTGGAGGCCACCTTGGGCTTGAATGCACACTCAAAGTCCAAGCAAAATGGCAAGGAACACGCCTTCTTCCGTTCAAAACAACGGGTACTATAAATAAATGCCATTTCACGCAGCAAGTACTGCAGTCTTACCGTGCTACCGCCCCAGCCCAGCATCACAGGAAGAACACATGGCCAGGGGCAGAGCTGAGGGGATGCAGGAGCAGCCTACTCTTATATCAAATCACATCTAGGATGAAGCAGTGAAGGCTGCCAGGTTTAGGAGGCAGCTCTTAATGGCCTTTCTCTGACACTGAGTTACACCAAGTTCCCAGAAGTAACTGATTTCAAGCTCTGAAAGTGAGTCCCAAATGAAATTTTGTTCTCAAACACATGCAGTTCTGTTAAAACCTTCTTAAGACAGTAAACCTGAAACCAATTCTATCCAGGAAGCCTCAGTCTTAACTTGCCAAGGTAATATGTTTTCCTCCTCAAATACTGTTTTTCTTGCAGAGTTGTAATTTCCAGACGAGTCATCCATCACAGACTTGCAGAGGGAAAAAAGTCAACAGTTAAAAAAAAAATACAGACCCAGCTGGCAACACAAAAAGAAAATATGTAGATATACACTCAGCAGCTTGCACCTTACCCATATTTCTAGTCACCAGTAAAGCATTATAAAGGCTGAGAATGTTAAACTCTTCTAATATCTTGAGTTGGAAGGGACCAACAAGCATCATCCAGTCAAACTCTCAGCCTTGCACAGGACAGCCCCCAGAATCACATCACGTGCCTGAGAGCAATGTCCAAACTTCTTGAACTCAGACAGACCCAAGTCTGTCTACTGTAACAACTTCCCTAGGGTTCCAGTGCCTGGAATCCCAGTTCCAACTACGAAGGCTGAAGAACCTTTTCCTAATATCCAACCTAAACCTCCCCTGACTCAGCTCAAGTCCTGTCACTGGTCACAGGAGTGAAGAGATCAGCACCTGGCCCTCCGCTTCCCCTTCTGAGGATGTTGAAGACCGTAATGAGGTTTCTCCTCAGTCCCCTCTTCTCCAGGCTGAGCAGAACAAGTGACCTCAGCCTCTTTTTTTAAGGCTTCCCCCTCTAGACTCTTCACTATCTTCACTGCCCTCCTTTGGACATCTTTTAATAGCTTTATACTTTTCTTATATTGCGATGTCCAAAACTGCACCCAATACTCAGGGTGAGGCCGCCCCAGTGCAGAGCAGAGCGGGACAATCCCCTCCCTCACCCGGCTGGCGATGCTTTGCCTGATGCCCCCCAGGACACGGTTGGCTCCGTGTCTGGCTGCCAGGGCACTGCTGGCTCATATTCAACTTGTCATCGTCCAGGAGCGCCAGGTCCCATTCCGTGCTGCTGCTCTCCAGCCCCTCATTCCCCAGTCTATATGTAAACCCAGGGTTGCCCCATCCCAGGTGCAGAATCCGGCTCACTTGCTGTTCTTAAACTTCCTATGGCCAGTGACTGCCCAGCCCTCTACTTCAGCAAGGTCTCCCTAGAGGACCTCTCTGCCCTCAAGGGAGTCAACAGCTCCTCTCAGTTCAGTATCATCAGCAAACTTACTTAGTATTCCTTTGAGTCCTATGTCCAGGTCATTTATAAAGATGTTGAAGAGCCTAAAACAAAGCCCTGCAGAACCTCACTAGTGACCAGCTGCCAGTTTGAAGTCACCTCATTTGCTAAAACCCTTTGCGCTCGACCTGTGAGCCAATGGCTCACCTACCACATGACGTGTTTTTCCAGCTGTGTGTTGGACATTTTGTCTAGAAGGAGAGACAGTATTGAAAGCTTTACTGAAATCCAAAAAGATTACATCCACTGGCTTCCCTTGATCAGTGAGGTGGGTTTACCTTGTCTTAAAAGGAAATTAAGTTTGATAAGCAGGACTTTTCCCTCATGAAGCCAAACTGGCTGTGACCGATGACTGTTATCTTCCAGGTCGTTTTCAGTAACTCCCAGAATCATCTCCATAACTTTGCCAGTCACTGAAGTGAGGCTGACATGCCTGTAGTTTTCAGGGTCATCCTTCTTGCCCTTCTCAAAAATTGGGACAACATTTACCAGTTTTTGGTTGACTGGGACCTCTCCAGATTCCCAAGATCATTCAAAAATCATTGAGAGAGCTCTTGCAAGGACATCAGCCAGCTCTTTGAGGATTCTTTTATGAATCCCATCAGGCCCCATAAACATATTGGGATTCAACTGCAGCTGCAGATTCCACAGAAGTTCAGGGTCAACTGGGAGCCGATCATTCTCACAGCCATGGTCCTCCAGCTCAGGACACTGGCACGCCCTTAGCCCACTATCAGTCTTGAAGAACAAAGTAAAGAAAGAACTAAATATCTCTGCCTTGTCTATGTCCCTGTTTGTGAGGTGACCACCCTAATCCTGTAACAGGTCTGTGTTATTTCTGCACTGCCTTTTGCCATTAATGTGTTTAAAAGAGCTCTTTTTAATGTCCCCCACAGTGCTAGCCAGCTTCAACTCCAACTGAGCTTGTACGGACAGTGACCAGCTTCAAGCCTTTGTATCGAACAGACTTTTGACTTACTGCTTGACATGGTACAGAGCCCACCTGCATCTCCATTGTGATGGGAGGTTGAGAGTCCTGTGACTGTAGGGTCTCTGAGAACATCTCTCACTCAATATCTCTCTGATTTTCATGAATCCTGCACAGCCTGCTTAACTCCTCCCCTAAGTCCTTGACCCAGTGACACAGTTCCTCAGCAACAACACACCTTCTGTCAGCCCCAGCTTCACAGAGAGGCATCAGGCACTCTTGGCAACCTGAGACCTGAAGAGCTACATCTACCATCAGCTCTGTCTGGGTGGAGGCCTCTGACTTGGCTGATGCAGTGACTCCAGCAGTTACAGGGGAACAAGCTCTGCAGCGTGACCAGACCTACTGAGCGAGTGTTCATTACAAAGACTGGGGATGAAGCTGCCCCATGTGCCCTTCAGCACCAACTACTGAGTCTGTCCACTGCCTCTGTTAGCTGCTCCCAGACATCACAAACTGCTGCCTGGTTCCTGGGTTGCAGGTACTTGATTCTTTCATTCAGACAGTGGAATGACCTCCTATGGAGAGGAGCCTTTCCTCGCACCTTGTTTGCCTGCTGTGGTTTCTTGCACTCCCTAGGGACTATATTTTATAGGTATGGGGGTGGTTTCACTGTGTTTCAATCTCCTACTGCTGCTCTGGTGACACGCAAGCCTCATCAGTAGATCCCACAAGAGCTTTTGCTAAAAAATACTGAGAAATTCCAAAAAGCCAAAGAGGAGAAACATAGCTGTCATAAATCCATGGACTATGTACTGATCAATGGAAAATACAGTTTCTTATACATGTATCTTAATGTGTCAAAATGAAACCTCCACCTGAAGTTAAGTCAGATAAGGAATATCGCTCCAATGCAATGATTAAAAACCCAGTTAAAAAAAACAAGCCAGTCTCATAAACCACATGTGAAGCTTCACCGTCTTCAAATCCTCTTGCAAAAAGAGTCCCTTCTCATATTGCATGACTCCTTCCTCCCTCTGTGTGCAGGCACCTCCACTTCTGACCATTAAGATGACCTGACAGAAAACACTGGCAGGCAGTAACAGAAATGGTCCCTATTTTGACTTCTTCTTCCTCTCACTATGGCTGCGTGATGGATTACTTTTAACAGAATGACTCACAAGTGTAAAAACGGAAATTAATTTTTGACTTTCTTTTTGGCATATTGTGTTGTAGTGTTTAATTTCTGCCTTTCTCTTTAGCACGTTATAGTGTCTCTAGTCTTTCTATTAATAAGATATATTCCGAAAACATGCTGTTGTTGCTTCAGTATGCTAGAGTTGCCACTGTAACCTAGAGTTGCTACTAGCAACAAATTCTCAACTTCTGAAGGAGAGGGGGAAGAAGCATCCTCTGCTCTCCAACAGTCCTATCTGCCCCTGGAAAAGCTAAGAGATTTAACTTAATTTGGCATCAAAATCCCTTAAGTCACTGACCCTTTGAGATCAAATACAGAGTTAAATTTGAATAACTAAATTAAAAAATATGGGAGTTAATCTTTTCCACAATACAGCAACTCCCTTACAGTTAATATAAACATACACATATTACAAGGAAGTATATCTTCTATTTATATGGGTTAGAAACGATATGAAGACAGCTGTGATAATCTTAAGCAACATGAACCAAAATAAGTGCAGGGTTTCCCACCCCTTTTTACCTATTTAACAGCCTAGTAGAAAAGATTTCATAGGAGCAGTGAAACTGTAACCCTTCACTTAATAATAAATGCAGTCAGCACCAGAGCACCTGACCTCTTGCACATTTTTTTGACCCCAAAACCACCATGGTAGAACGTCATCCTGACTTCAAGTGACCATTTAGGGCAAAAAGGTATTTTTCATGTCCATGCTGAGTTGATGTTTAGAAGAGCCGTATTAGTGCAAATGCATCATGTTCTGGATTATGTCTGGAACTCAATTCTACAGGCAATGAGAAAAGGGTAAACAGACAGGCATTTTGGATGGGACAAACACTGAGGGGTGTAACTGGCAGGTGAAAAAAACAGAGCCTGAAGCAACAAGGCTGCATGACTAAGACAGCAAATACAAACCACTGCTGCAGTGAAAAATTCTGATTGCACCGGCTGGAACTCTCCTGATACCAAGTGTCACCTGTTAACCTCGCTTTCAAGAAGTTGGAATAAAAACTTTACATGAACTCTCTACAATAACAGTCCTAACTCCTTTTCACTATCAGGCTCTCTTTCAAAACAAAGGATTGATCTCAATCTTCCTAAAAACACACAACACTCCTCCCAAACTTCCAACTGCCAGGAATATCTCTCCTCTATATTTTAACAAATCTCTTCACCATTCCTAGTAGCATTTTATGAAAGTTCCCACGCTTGCACTGCAGTGTCAGTAAATAATAAAAACAAGCAATTTAAAACTTTTAAACTTAATTATTAGTCATAAGTTGTAAAGATGGCTATCATTCAAAAACCTTTTGCTAGTGTTCAAAAGTTCCTAAATTTCTTCCATTTTGGGCATACATGGCCATAAGTGCAATATATGAAATGCCTTCTTTGAGTTTCTCTCTGTATATTGTTCTTTCATGTTAATTTAAGCATCAGTTTTCCTAACAGAAGTAAGTAAAAGCAGCAAAGAGACTGCTGAGTCCAGCCACAGTCAGAAGTGAAAAAATGGAAAAATCAGATAGGTGTTTTTCACAAAAACGCATTCTCACTCAAATACAGAAAATAATAAGCAGCTGGTTTTAACCGTTTACTTGATCATTTGTCTTTCTATTTGGATAATTTTGATAAACTGATCTAGAAAAAAATCCAAGTTCCTGGGATAAAAAGTACCTTTTTTTAAGTGCCTAGATCTTTGAATGGGTCCCTGGTGGCCTAGCGGTTAAGGTGCAGTGCTCTCACTGCCGAGGTCGCAGGTTCAATTCCCGGTCCTGCTTCAGGGACACCCCCGGGCAGATGGAGCTCGTCAGCCCCTAAGGCCATCCATCTAAGAGAAGGTCACTCTAAACAAACCTACGTCCT
>JAWWLV010000045.1:12668208-12703748 GCA_035041135.1 Platyrinchus mystaceus
CCTAAAAAATCCATTGCGCAGGCTTGAAAGGTAAAAACACCTTTCCCAGATCTTCGTTCGCGAAGACTGGCCACAAACACCAGATCTTTGAATACTTTTTTCACTTTTTATACTTCTTAATGCAAAACTGACAGTTGATCTCTTGCCCAACCACCTTATAGAACACAGCGTATTTTATTTTATTCAAATGTCAAAACAACATGTTTCCAAAAGCCTTTGCATTCAGCATGCTCTCCTGTCACATGTTCCCTGAATGAGACAGTCCCTAGGTTATTCCATGTCCCCTTGGCCTTTCTAGGTGTTTCCAGGGAAATTCCCTTCTGTTCCTTATTCCCATCAACCATTTGTCCTGTAGCTTGTAGAGCCCATTTTGGAGCTTTGCAGTATTTTTGAAGCTTGCAAGTGAAAGGCCTTTCATCTGACAGGATCTTCAACAAGCAGCAGCTGTTTCACAAGAGTTAGGGAAGTCACCCCAGCATTACAGAGCCCTGCTGGCTTGGATGAGGCACTTTTGGATACCAAATACTGTGACAATTCATGATGAGATTTTCAGAATCTCTTTTGTGTCAGCAAGTCTGAAAATAAGGGTTATCAGACCATCTGACTCATCCCAGCCTTGGCATGCTTTACCTCACAGCATGGATGCTGCATGACTCACTTATTGGAATATTCCTATTTCCAAGAGCAAGACGGAGTGTCATCAGTGGTGGAAAAGCACTCAAGGAATCCCAGCTGTCCTGGTATCCCAGACAAACCCTCTCCCTAGCAGAGAAGATGCAACTCTTAAAGATGCACTTGTCTCCTACGGTGAAGTCTTTCCATATCCTATGCCTTGATGCCAGAACATTGTGAATGAAGCTTCCCCTACCACGTCAGTAAACTGAATGGCCCAGGAAAGGGATCTCACCTTGTAAAGGTAAATTCTGGAGCCAGTTTCCAGCAAAAAGTGGACAGTAGCTATTACTTCTGTGAGGCTACAGCCTTCAGTTCACCTCTTTTCCATAGATAATCCCATCTCAGGGTTCCTCAGGGAAGGATAGTGGTGTTTGCTGCACCTGACCACCACACAGAACTGTCTGAAAAACTGAAGAACTTTCCCATTCCAGGTTTCAAACATCAAATGTCCAGGATAACTGGCATGGCACAGTAAAGATCAGAAATACTCTGGTATTGAATCCTAATGACAGTAAAGGACAGTGACATCATGACTTCAAACCTACAAGATATTTCAAGCAGAAACTAAGGTCTGAAGAACACAGCAAGTTTACCACTGCTGAAAATGGAAATGTTAAGGTGTTATCTTGGTGACAAAGCTTCTGATCTGACTGGTGCTAGAACTCTGACACACTACATATGTTTGCAATGTACTGCCATGACTTTTTCTGAGTCAGTGCCAAAGGCTGCTGAAGTCGACTCTGCCACTGGCTCAGTGATCGGACGTGCCTCAGAGAAGTCTTCAAGAAGCTACGCAGACTATCCAATAATGGATGGAAAAGAGCTGAAGGAAACTCAGAGCTGAATCACTGTGTTTCAAGAGAAGAAGCTGAGAGGAACTGAAAGCATACCAGGCTCATCTCACCTTATGTATCTATAGTTCCTGCTAAAGTTGGTTTTCTTGTCCTAAATGAAGATGAGTATATGCAGTCAGTACCACTGTGCACACAGGCTATCACTGCTAAACCTCTGAAAAGATGATAGCTGAAACACATGCTGATTGCAGGATGGGATGGAGATACTCCACTATAAAATGAGACATCTCTGAATCATCAGCACGACAAGGCAGCCAAGCCATGGACAGCTGCAAAATGCCTTTGAGCTTAATCCTGATTGATAGTGTGGGTGCCAGACATAGGAAGAGGCTAATATTCCTCCATGAACATTTTATCTACTTGGATTTCTACAAGAGTCCCAGCTAGGATAAAACAGTTCCCTTTAGACATTTGATGAATTGCTGCTAGGCAACATCAGACACAGACTAACTGTATAGTGCCAGGGTTGGGAAAGAAAGATGATGATTCACTGAGAGCCCTTCACACTTCTAAAGAATGCTGCTTCCAGCTCAGTTTGTCTTCTCAGAAGGTTCTGACTTCTCAGAACATCCCACTTCATCGAGGTGGAGCAAGTACTTTGCATGTAGGAGGCATAGGGAAATGCAAAGAGAGCATATAGTTGTTTAGGTCACAAAAAGCCTTTAAGATCATCAAGTCCATCCGTTAACCCAGCACTGCCAAGTCCACCACTAAGTCATGTCCCTAAAGCGCCACATCTACACATCTTTATAGCACCTCCAGGGATGGTGACTCAACCACCCACTCAACACTCAAGATGAGCAAAGCTTCACCCTAGTCCCATCAAAGATAAAAGAGAAACCACAGGCTTAAGAAAAATCCCTTCCCTTAATGACTCCTAGTACCCAAAAGAAGACATAGTGTTTACAGACAGCTCCCCAATACCTTCAAGACATACTTTCCTCACTCTTTCTTTTTCATTAATAACAAGGGAAAATACCTGAAGATCTCATCAATGTAGATATGATATAATTCTCCAGAAATATAACTTCCACAGAAGTAAAGAAGCAGCCTTTTATTGTTTATTTTAAACACAAGCTTCACTTTCTTTACCTCATCACACACGAACTGATGTCTCAGGCTATCCCTATCTGCAATCTTCACAAGTTTGCAAAGACAGTTTGTAAAATAATGTCCACTGTTCTTCCAATTTCATCTGAATTCCCCTTTGGTATCGGTGTATCAGCTACAATCACTTCTTGAACCAACAGTGATGACACAAAATACATGAAGAGGAAGTAAAACTAAGCAGTGAGGAGCAATTGTGCAGAACTACTGGACAGGTGTTTCAGATGAGGCTGGATGTGGCACTGAGTGCCATGATCTAGTAATCACAGTGGGGTTGGACCAAGGGTTGGACTTGATGATCTCGGAGGTCTCTTCCAACCCAGTTAATTCTACGATTCTGTGATTCTATGACAGTCTTCAGCAAATAAGTGGCACGAGGGGTCTGACTTCCTCATCACTTTCAGTGATGGGGGTGAGGAGAATACAGGAGTCAGTCTCAGAGCTCCCCCCATCCCTAAAATCATGCCAAAAGTCAAGAAATGTACACTAAGTAACACTGAAAGATAACAGGTGGTTGAAATAACAAACAAGCAACAATTATCTTTTGGAAACCCAGAGAAAATAAAGAAAATCTAAGCAACAGAATTGTCATTAAAAAAAAAGAAAATATTTTTCTGTAAGATCTCAAAGACCTTTGTGAAAATTATTTTAAAAGAGTTCAGAAGGTGAAAACTAGAATGAAAAGGCCAGGAGACTAAGCCAAAATTCAGTCTGTTTTGTCCCTGTTTTGCCTCAGTACAAAACTTCCTTTGTCCTTAGTACAGAAGTCTCCTTGCTATTTCCATGTAAATACAGCAGTAATAATTGTGTATATATTTAACAGTGCTTTCTGTAATATTAGATAAAAATAAAAATTAATTTTCTATTGCAAACAGCAGAAAATAGGTTTCAATTTCCACTGTTATACAGATTCACTTTTTCCACAGATTTATAAAAATTGTTAAAATGTTTTTGTGCCTTGGAATACATTTCCTATGTAAAAATGTAGGTCTGCATCTCTTCCCTTGCATAAAAATACCAACTACAGCACAGCATCAGCCTTTCTTCCAGTGGCACCTCGTTGCCATAGAAACTAGACCTGATTTCTACTGCCAACATAGGTTCTGTGTAAGCAGGAAATGAGCTTAAGTAATATTTATATAATATGCAACAGAGAACATATATACAACATTTATCATTTCATTGGAGGCCTGCAGACTGGCTGAAGCAGCTTACAGAATTCTCAGACCGTTTCTATCAGACATTCAAAGTATATTTATACTACTAGCCTTAAATTCATAGCATAGGAAATGCACACATATGTGGAATTTAGTATATTCTTTTCTCCCTCTTGTTTTCAATCAAAAAGACAGACAAGCTCCATACTCATAAGTAAATAAAATCATGTGTTCTTGAATTGTACTATGAAGAAATTACAATTTATCTTATTCCTTTAAGCATAAGGCAACCCCTCTGCCTTACTCCCAAAAAGCCACGATAGAAGTCTATAAAGGCTTTTTTTGTAACACAATCTGAAACAAAGGAAAGCAAACCTAACTTTCAGTATTCCCCTTCTTCTAATAGGATGGCTTGTCTTACTTTTCTCCCCACTCCTGCCCCCTTTAAAATTTTTTTCCTGTAAAAATAATTGCCATAAAAACACTGCCTCACAATTCTGGTTTGGGGGTTTTTTTCCTGAATACAAGCTGTGGATGCCCAGAATCATGGAAGGGACCTCTGGAAGTCATCTGGTCCAACATCCTTGCTGCTTCAGCAGGACCACCTAGAGCCAGCTGTCCAGAACCATGTCCAGATGGCTTACTTGGAGTATCTCCAAGGATGGAGACTTCACCACTCCTCTGAGCAACCAACCCGTGCCGGTGCTCAGTTTTCAACACCAGACATGAAATCAAGAGACACATTCAAACTTCTAAAGAGCAAACAACCCACTGGCCAATGCCCAAAAAACCTTTTCAATACCATAACAACTTTATTAGGCAGCTTACTGTAAAATGACCTAACGGAAAATACCTTTCCAGTCTATTTAAAGGGATGGTAAATGCTACAGACTGTTACATATAGAAGAAAAAAACTAAGTCTAATTTCCTCACTTCTTTTAGACTTTCTCAGAACACTTTTTCAAAGGTGACATGTTTTGAAAAGAACCACTGGTCTTAAGCAATTATTTTTTGTCTGCAAGAACTTCCAACTAGAAATATGAGAGTGGGAGACACAAAGGCACACACACATTCTCTGCATGTAGACAGCCTGGGGAAGACTCTCAAAGGCTGATTCTAATTACTGATCTGCAGTAATTTGAACAATTTGAAACAATTTTTACTTCAAGTATCTAGTTTTTTCCTATGCCATAAAGCCAATACCCAAAGTCTATTAGTAATGTCAAGTCTTACCCTTTTTCTCACCTATACAGCCTTTTTCTCCAAATAAAATGTTTTAAAGTTGCAAACATTAACTAGAATGAATCATCTTGAGACAGAAATCCATTGAAGAAGGAGAAGAAGCAAAAACTTGAGCACAATGAAATTAGAAGAGCTATTCTAGGACAGGGCAAAGATCCACATAGGCCAATAACCTATATTTAGAAAAACAGCCACGTGCACACGTCAAAGGAAAAGCATAAGAGCAAACTAAGCACACAGGAATCCTTCCTTCCATAAGCAGTTCCCTGGTCTCCAACAAAAGGCAGCTCAGAGGCCACCTGATGGGATTCCTGTCTATTTAGTAACTCCCACCTAATGTTTATTCCACAAATCTATCTATCCAGTTCCCTCTTGAGCAAATGGAAACTTCTAACATCTGTATAGTATAGCATGAAATTCCAGGGCATACCTTTCCCAAAAGATGATCATCTCCTGTTTGTGCTGTATCTGCCATCTCAGAGCTTCAACTGACATCCTTTGATTCTTGTCCCGAAAGCCTGTGAACACTCATTCTGCAGTCACCCTCTCCCTGGCACACAGTTTTAGAGACATCTACTGTACACCCTCTGCCATCTGTTTTACAGCCTTGAAGAGTCCTACTCAATTTTGTCTCTCCTCCCAGGAAAGCTGCTCCATAATCCAAGATCCTCCCCTTCACTCTTCCCTGAACCCTGTCATGCTGTACACTTCGTGTGCAACATTCCACAGGTGACGTGTGAAGAGCTTATATTTTGATATAATGACATTTTCTACTGTGTTGTCCCCTTCTTTCTTCCTAATCATGTATTTGCCTCTTTTTATCACTATTGAACAAAGCTGATGCTTTTATTAAACACCTATTTAACTGGTAGTTCCCTAAACAAATACTATCACCTCAGAATCCATTATTTTATATGAAAAGTTATAATTATTTTTCAATGTGCGTCACTTCAACATTTATTTAGGCTGAATTTTGGCATCCAAAATGCTGGTTTGAATACAGCAAACTAGGTTTGATCTGCTTTTTTGACCAAAACCCACCAAGATAAAAAAGGAAAAGAAGAATGCATATGCTTCCACCAAGTAACATAACCAAAATAAGTTTCTTTGTATCTTCTGGAAAACAAAGAACTAGTTTTGATTTCAGTTCTTTTTCTTGCTTTTAACGTGCTAGCTCTATGACTGGCTGATAAAACTGTGACTCCCCATAACTGTCTAATTATTTTCTAATGAGAGTGTGATTATGGTAAGAGTTATTTTTAGATCTTTAAATAGAAGTAGATTAATCAGTAGCTCTAAAAGGAAATGACATTTCCTTTTAAAATATCATTTTATATGAAAATAATTATGTATCTCATGAATTTTAAGTAAATAAGATTCTGGAACTGTAAAGAAACCTGAAATTAAAAATATTTAGCAAAGTCATACACAAAGTCTCCTGCTCTGCTTTAGTTAACACCAGACAGTCCTGTAAAACATATCCTCTAAGATAATTTTATCTTTGGCTCAAAGATACTACTCAGGTGTCATCTCTCTTGCAAAGAACATATGCAATTTATGAGTATAACCTGCGGTTTCAAAATAGTCATCACATCCACAGGAATTCAAGTTTAAAGAAGAAATAATTGTCACTGGCAGGAAGAAAGTATCATCATGAAAACACTAGATACTGCAGACTAAACTAAAACAGGAGAACAGTGTTCATCATTGCAATTATGAAGCCATATGCCAGGAAGATAAAATGTACCTTCCTAATTTAGAAAGGTGAGGAGACAAACAGAAACCTAGTTGACTTCAACTCTGTCTACAATGGCAGAAAATAAGAGACAATTCACAAGTTAGGTGAGTAGTAAAAACAGGTACTTCTTTTTGAATGAATGAGTTCAATATTAATAGATGAATAAACTTTAATACAAATAATTTTGCCCTTTTTTGGGAAATTATAGCAGTTGAGAAACAGGGCTGTGTACATATTTCACTGATAACTGTTTACAATCCCAGAACATTACTAAAATAAACCAAACATGTTGCAGAAGTTTTGATCAGAAAAAAACACTTCTCTGAAAACAGCTGCACTAAAACTATCATAGTGACAAGAGGTAAAGGTAATCAAGAACAACTTTAAAATTAATCACATGGGCTTTGCTGTTATCTGTTTGCAGAAGCCTAGAACCAGTGCAGGCCAGAAAGCTCCAAGCTTAAAGCAGATTTTCACTAAGCAGTCTAGAGAAGATTGTAGTTGCTTCAGGCAATTTATAAACTAGTAGAAGTCTTCCACATATTTGTAGCAAGACTGTATATTGGAAAGTTTAAGTTTTGAAGTGTAGTATCTTTTATTTTTATTTATTATGACTGCAAGGAGGCCTGACTTTACAGTTATTAATTTTCTGTTGATCAGAATATATTCAAATAAAAATACCCTACAAAATAGTAGCAACCTGCAACTTAATCCAGTAATATAACAAAGTAATTTTCCCTTCAGTATTTCCTGTACAAACTGCTATTCTCTGAGAGCCTGTTATTTACCTATGATGTCTATCATTAAATAAAAAGTAGAGTATCTCTATGAATCATTAAGATCTATAAAAATGAATAATGAAACAATTCTAGTTTGGAAGCAGCTGCTCCTTTGTGCAAATGAGAACTCTAGGACCAGAGTGATCGTTGTTCACATAGTCTGACATTCAACAGCATTCTCAGCTGTACCTTTCACAAAAGGAGTACCTTCCACTGCACGTGAACAACGTACACATTTGTCAGTGCTGTCAGGGATTTTAATATCTGCTAGGCAAAAGGATAAGATCACTGTAATAAATACAACTAAAAGAATAGGAATGAATCCTTAAGTGAAAACTGCTTTTTAAATATAAAATACTAGTCTGCACTTAAATTTCATTGTAAACCTCAGGAGGTTTGCTCTGACTTCACTTTAAAGTTATTTTTCTTACTATCAGATCCCACTGGAAATAGCACCAAACTATCTTATATGCTAACACACACTCAATTAATTACATGTAGTTGAAATGGTTTCAAAAGATATTGCCTAATAATCAGATCTTCAATGACCAGAAGCAAAATTGTTATTATAAAGTGGATTTTAAGCTCTGTGGGTGTTTGATGGACTTTTTTTCCCCCCCAATCTGTAGAATAAAACAAGTCTAAGCTAGGACAAAGATAGGTGAAGGGAAAACTTTCCTGCTGATCTTCAAGGCTTTGCTCACTCCAGCCTCTCCACACAGAGCCTTCAGCTCACCCAGACCAGCCAGAGCAGAAAACAGTCATAACATATAAACAGGAAGATACATTCACTTATTTCCTGTATATTTTCTGACTCTGCTAAATGTTTAGATCAATTAAAGGAAAACAGAGACGTCAGAAATGCGATTTAGCTCATGTTTTCTTGCCTGGGTTTGAACTGTGACTGAGAACTGCAGCTTTCACTGCCTTCATCCAGAGAAAGGCTTTTGGTTCAAGAGTGAAGATCGTAGCAACAGGAGTGTGTAAGTACAAAGATTCTGCCTCAGCTGGGAGGAAAAAAACCCTACACTGTTTTGCCCTTTCAGCCTCTGCCACTCCTTTTTTTACCTTTATTTCAGGCATTTATCTATGGTAAGTGTTTAGTACTTAGTTGAGTGATACACTATCCCCATGAAAGTAAACCACAACCTTGCTCACTAAGTGTCAGGAGTTAATTAAGCACTCCCCTTTGCAAGGTATAGGCTGGCTAAGTTACATAAATACTTGGTTTGCTGAACACTGTTATAATATATACAAAATTACTTTTATAGAATTAAATGCAACTGTGAATTTGATATTAATTTGTCCATGTCACAAACTCAGACAGTGAAAACAGAGGAGCAAGGGTGTCATGTCAACAGTGACAAGGACCACACAAGAGTAGCCCCTGTCCCTGTCACCAGCAGCAGAGGTTCTCCTTTGGCATTTTCTACAGCATTATGGATTCTCTAAGTACCATTACTGTGATGCTGCTGATTCAGAGCTAGAGAACAGACTTACTGGTTGCCAAGATGGCCAAGGCACTTGTCCCTTGCAGCATTCTATCTCCTACTTTTCTATCACTCAGGTTGATGGTTGTACCTATGTCACCTATCAGAGACATTCCCTGCACTTGCATCAGAGCATGCAAATAAAAAAAAAAAAACCAAAACAGTGGCACATATCAGGCTCAAAGTTCTTTGAGTGAAAATTTAATAAACTCTAAACAGGGATAAATTGCTTCAGGAAACGCTTCCTCCACTTTTTCAATATCCATTGCATTCAACAATGACTGCATAGGAGACCCAACATTTAAAATTTATTTATTGTTTCTCAACTATGGCCTATGAAAAAGTAATTTGCAATACGTGGTTCTTAAAACCCTCAACCCTGCTAAAGGAAGGATCTGAATGCAGTATCACTCTGGGTACTGCAATGAAACGAAAATGTCAAGAATAAACACGTGTACAAGCAAAGGAACAGGCACACACCACACAACACAGATGCTTCAAAAGATACATCATTTTTGGGGGGGGGGGTCCTTTTCAAAAAACAGGTTTGATACACGGTCACCACACAATTTCTAAGCTCCCGACATTTTTGAGCACAGTTCTGTCAGATGTAACAAAAGCAAAAGATAATCATACTGATTTTGTAGATGACAAAATTTTGCAACAAAATTTTATTCAGGTTGAGGGAGTTTTCAGGAACCAGAAACAATGTGAGCAAAACTGCTGCTACAGCTTCACAAAAATAGGGCAGTAACTTGCACTGCAACTCATGTGCTGTGCAAAACATATGTGGACAGACTACACAGTGAAACAAAACAGCATTATTGAAAAACGAGAACTTGGATGCACGTATTATTAGTGCTACATGTGACTACACCTCAGAGAGAGCTCAACTACAGTGTTCTCCTATTCACACATGCACTGTAAACTGAGCTATCACCTGAAAGCTGCAACTGCCCTGTCTCCATTCCCAGTGGTGGAGGAGCCAGGACAGAAACAAGGGAAGGGGTGAAGCCTGCAAAACCACACTTTTTTTAATGCAGAAGAGAATAGTGCCGTGGCAACATACGTGAAGGGAATTGCTAGATGTTTTTTTCTCAGCTTCTGATAGGTCTGCAAGGCTAAATAACCAAGCATATGATTCCATGCCTAAAAAAGGTTTATGTATATAGACTTAGAGAATGCCCTACAATGCTTGCAATACTCTGAAGTTTTGGGGTTTTAACTTTAATTACACTGCTCTTTCAAAGACAGTGGAAGAAACTCATTAAGGGGAAGTAACTCACTCATGGGAAGGATCAATTCTAAAAATTAACGGAGTGCCTAAACTGTCAAAACCGTTGCTAAAACCCCCAGATTTACCAAGCAACCTACCTAAAAGTGCAGGTACTAGAAACACAGTAGTTTTATTTAGCCTATGGCTGAAAATAAAACAACAGTTCTTCTGTCTGCTTACTTCTACCTCAGATCAAATAATGATTAGGAACTACACCCAAATGACCTAAACTTAAAACTTCACAGAACTTTTTTCCTTACTGTACAATTGCAATGAGCACAAGTAAAACCAGTAATTTCATCTTCTACAAGCTAAAAATCACCATAAATGAAATTAAAAGAACACTTAATGGTAGTGCCATTTAAGTATATTGCTGCAAAACTGACTACAAAGACTGGACTAATTCCTCTGCAAGAAGTTAAATGCTTAAGATCAAAAAGAGGGAATGTGGCTACAGTGAGAGAATGCAGCTACAAACAAAGTGTTCCATGTTTTTTCCTCTAAATCAAGATAATGAGAAAATAAAATGGAAAATAGCAACTAACTAATAAAAAATATTTTCTTAGAACTACACTCCACATATCCCATTTTACAGCTCAATAACCAGTTCAAACCAAAGGAGGCCATGTTTTGCAGAACTAGCCTTCTAAAATAAGCATGCAAAAAAGACAAGAAATTTTAAAAACTAGTGTTGCAAGAGTGTATGAATAGAACAGCAAGTGACAGTTTTAGAAGTTTGCTTTCAAAACAGCAGAATCTGCCCTCAATCCTTCCAGGATAGGAACTACAGTTAAATCAAAACATGTCTGAATACAGGGTCTAATCCACACTGAAAGCTTATAGATGTGGGCACAGTCTTCTGCCAACTTGACTTCAAAAGTCATGATAGGCTGTACTTCAAAAAGACTTCAATCTAACTCATAACATAACAGCTCTTAAACTTTTATCTCCTTTACTCTTCCCACCTGATCCACAATAACCTGGAAGCATTGCAAATAATTAGATAATTGCAAAAAGGACAAGTTATCCTGAATGGTAGGATGAAGAAATATTTTATGAAAACTTTAAAAGGACAGCCAAACCTCAAAACGCAAAACAAAGTCACTCAACCTTTGTTATAGGACTCAGACTTCACCTTCAAGCACCATGGTGGTGTTAAAGTTGTAGTGGCCTAAAGATAAGAACAGCAACAGTCTGTTTATAAACAGGTCTTGACACTGGGAATGAGAAGCAGGCTAGCACTTGGGGCTCAGAGTTGCTCAACAGAATTGAAAATGAACTGGTTCCTGTTAGAGCTGAGAAAAATTTCTAAGCCCAAAGACACGTTCACTGTAAATAAAAGCATAAGGTTTTCCATAATGTTAACATTATGGAAAGTTATTTCAGAAAGACACTCTCTTGATAACCCTGTATCCACCCAGATGATGGACGAGACAGGTGTAGTTCTAACAACCTTTCCACACACACACAACACAGAAATGTTCAGATAAAGGCTCACAGATTTGACTTCATCTCCATTTCTCCATTAGGCGCCTTTCAGCACCTCCTCAGTGCCAACTATTCCAGAACAATAACACGTTCACTACAGGAAGACCTGTCCACCAGGCTGGCTGCCAGGCTTCCGTCGCTGCGCTCGGGCTCAGCTCCATTTCCTGCTCCCCAGCACAACCACTGACTTCCCACAGGGTGGGAGCTGCACACTCCTCTCTGGTACTGGGTCCCAGGAATTTTGGAAGAGCACGGTAAGCGTTGAGAATTGCATGAGCAGGTACACACTGATGAGCACAGCCAGCTCTAGGCACAGCTATCCCGGGGTATGATGGCACAGCCTGCCTCGGCTCCACTCCACCGGCACAGGAAGGGGGTCACCCCACTGCACCCCGGAGTGCCCCTAAAGTCTCATCATTACACCTCTACCCACACAGTAAGGTCAGACCACTAGAGATATTGGCAGCCTTAGCACAACCAGGGAGCTTTTGCAGAAAAGTGGAGATGCCACCTTTGAACATAAAAAGCTGAGGGCTTTGCAAGGACCTACTGCTTGAATTATGGATTCTTTCCCTTCTTAAATTAAGAAATGAGGGGGGAGACACTGGTGTACCAAAGAAATATAATGTGAAGGCATCCAATTCAGGCTCATTTTATACTCAGATTGATCATTGCATTTTCTGGGCACTGACACAATTACTGAATGTACACTAATATCAAACAAAGCCTGGAGTTTAAGTCACTTGGCAATATATTACACTCTCTCCAAAATCAAAGAGTTCTTGTTAAAACTGAGCATCACTTGCAGGGTCTGACAGTCAACGGGCTGATTAAGAAAGAAGGCTCTTTGTAACAACACTGTAGAACAGTCTGTGTAAAAACCAAGTTAAAAATAACCTTGAATTTTGTGAGAAAGAGTCTAATGAGACACAATGAATTAAACTGTATTTTTATGAGGATTTTTTCTCCCTTCTTGCAAAAGGAAGAAACTGCAGTCCAAAGTTATATAATTTATACAGTACCCTCAATCCAAAGTCACACCATCTACCTTCAAAATTGCAAATGGGTCTGGCTGAGCACAATCTTACTCTTCAGCACTGCTCATGAACTGTCATTCAGATTTTTAAAAAGTGTTTAAAAAAATACGGACAAGTGGGTGTAATATTCAGGCAGCATGTGCTACACGTACACAGTGCTGAAAGGGAACTCTAATTCTCAGCAGTCTACAAGGCACTAATAAGTCTATAAAAATCCACACTTGAGAAAAATGCATGTAACATGCAAGGCAAAGATTTGCTTAATGTTTATTTCCAGTTTCTAATTACAACTGACTTTTGCACTTCTGCTACACTTTCGACTTCCTTTCCCAGAGAAAAGGAAAAAAGTAAGCTCCTATCTTTGTATCTATTAAGCACAGAGAAGGAATGCAAGAGGCACAGCTGGCATTCACACAATTCCCAAAGTCAGGGCCATGCCAAATAACAAAGCTTTGCATAGTGATTTTTACAAAACCTCAGAGACCTTCTTTTAGTTAGTTATGCTATGTCTCATTTATATATCTTTCAAACCCAGATTCCCAAACAAGTCTGGGTCCAAGAAAGCATTTATGAAGTTACATCATCATAATTTTTTGAGATACTGGTTTTGTCTTTACAGACCCTGAAAATTAGTTGCATTATTACTACATATTTTTTAAGAAAGTAAGTATACAGAGTATTAAAATTTTTTTTTCCTGCTAAGAAATTTTATGAGGAGCTCCAGAAAAGTTAAGTGAGTAGAATAAACCAGTGTTTTCCATGCAAAGTATAATTAAGTTGTCTGACTGACAGTGTGACAATGTCACGACTATCCTTATAAAAGTGCCTTCTCATTTTGCTATAAAAAGGCAGGGGTGTAACGTGCTTTTATACAAGGGTGATTTTCAGCATTTTAAAGCATTGCTAAAGCTCTGGACAAATACAGTATCAGTGAACATGGCCTGTAGCTTTCAGTAAATAAATTAGTGTGTGGTTGCAACCAAAAATTTTATGGCAGTACTATGGCAAACAAAGACTGAAGTTAACCTGCAAGGCTTTAGTCAAATTTCTGTGAGTGAGAGTGAAACTAAGCTGGGAAATCAAGAGAGATCTGATGCACACACAAATGGCAAGATGAATGTGATGCCAGCTACCATATGCAAGGACCAGAGAATGGAATTTGTACCCTACTTAAGAAAACAGGAAAGTTGAATCTAATTAGACTTAAAATGGACCCCATTTTTTGTAGGAACAGGCTACAGAGTAGCTTGAAATTTCTCAATTGTAACAGATGCAAAAGACTGAATTAAAACTAAAGGAGAACTGTTAACGTTTTTAAGTTTTGAATTTTTAAACCAACTTAAAATCAGGATGGCAACCTAAAGCCATTAAGCCCTGAAGTTACATTCAGTAACTGTTCAAATAACTAAGACAACAGAACTGAAATTTTCCAAGAATTAACATTCTTCTCACAAGAAAAAGTTCTGGCTTTGGTTCTCTACGTTAAAGGAGGACTCCAAAACACTGCCATTACTTCACTGATTCTGTATATACTTCCAGTCCTTCTGTTTCTATAAAAATACAAATAAAATGTATACCATGCACACATAAAGCAACCACAAAACCAGGAAATTACTGAAAAAGTTTGTCAACTTTTGCATGAACCCCATGACCTTTCATCTATCTCACATATACTGCAATTACATTACTACTGCCATCAAAAATTGTCTTGCACTTGCTTACCAGTCTGTTGCTTAAAAAATACACATATGATCCCCCAAAAAGAATAACTTTAGAAAACAGGAAGATGTAGGGTTACACACCCTACTTTTACAAGTTCTTTACAAAGCCTGAGAAGTTGTACTTCTTCCTTTTGGAATTTAAAAGTATTTTTCTTGCTTGTTCTTACCTTAGGCATAAAACTACCATCAATGTCAGAAGATTCTGTAGGTGGTTAAAACAATGATGTGATTATGACTTTAGAGACACTTTGGATGATTATTCTAAGAATCAAGATGAGATGTGAGGTTTTATTCTGTTTTGTCCCCTCCACCTCAGTCTGCCTTGAAAAGGATTCAACAACTCTGCCATTTTAATTAAAACGGTGAGAACTACTAATGCACATCTGACTCATACAAAACAGAGAAGATACCAGACTAGGAATTCTGTTTAAAAGACGTACAGATCTGGATGAGAGTATCAAAAACATTTTTGTGAGTAGGAGGAGAATAGTTCAGAACACCTTCATAACTTCTGTATACATTTCAAAAATAAGGTACAAGTTTATTTCTTCTTTATTCTGTATATGGCATGTTCAAATTAATAATAATTAGGGAGGGAATAGTTACGGCCTTTTGCTTAGCACTTGAAATGTCTTCAATAACTTATTGTTCACCATTTCAAAACAGTCTTCACAGTAAGGACTATGACAGAAACGTTTTCTAGAAAAAGAATATCAAGTTTGTGATTTTTACTATACACTACTGATCACTTTCAAACACACACATGTTCATTTTTTCTTATGTACAGACACAAGACTTTATTCAGTGACCTACACTGACCAAGTTCTTTAAAAGCTTTACATGAATTTGCAGCACTCAATACTTGCATATGTGATTTAACCTATGTTATATGATTTTATTACAAAATAGCTCAACAGTCATTCTACTTGTAAAGATATAATAATCAACAGTTGCATATTTTTACCTTCAAAGAAGTATTGTTCTCAACTGAAGAATTCAAAAATTATCAGTGCCATGTATGGTCCATTAGCACTCAGTAGGAAAAAGTCCAGATTTACTGGGGCCATTTTCATGTTACAACTTAATCTTTTCAAAAACAAAACTTATCTTGACAATCCACTTTTGAGTTCTGCTAGCAGAACAGTCACAGTGAGTCACACCAAAGTTGCATCTATCTTGTCTATTATCCCATTCTTGAGAGTGGCTGAAAATGAGTATCTTGGGTATCTTGGGAAGAGTACAGGAATGATCAAACAACAGCCAAACGTTGGTCCAGTCTGCAACAATTTGCTATAGGGGCCACAAAGTCTCAATATTTATCAGGCTTCAGTGAAGTATTTTTCTAAAAACTTGCTCAGTTGCCTCTTAAACTGATCAAAGTCTAAAATTTACATCCTGTGGCAAGAACTTCTACACTCTTAACTGACCACATCTGAAGAATAATTTTCTTTTTGTTCCTTCAGAAACTGCCTGCAACCTTCCTCTCTGGGAATATATTTCCCTCTTGTAATGTTTTTTTTTTTTTTTCTGAAATTTTTCAACAATCCCTCCATTTTACTATCCAGAACAGATCAGCTTAATTAGTACTAACATTACAACAGCAGGAAGTCACACTACCTACTCCAATTTTTTTCACCTGCCTCCTCTCCTGCTAGATTCACAAAAATATCCCCCAAAGCAAAGCCAACTTTCTTGTCTCATGAGTGCAAAGAAGAGCCACGAGTGATGGAGCTGATGCAAGATAGGGCACAGAATAAACAGCAGAAGGATATGCAGAGCAGAAAAAGGAATAAATCATCTTCCTTTCCTTCCAGTTTTTGGTGGCAGAAAACCAATCTGCCCTTCTTCCATTCCTGGGGCTGACAGTGGTTTAGTCACACATACAAGATCAACCTGAACTTGCTGTTGCTGTGAAAGAGGCAGTTTGCTCCTCTCAACAGTCACGGGGATACAGCCCTGCCCTCTGCACCAGCTCCAGCACGCATTTATTCACGTCTTTTGGAAGTTGGTCTAACAAGCTGAAGCGTAACAGGCAAGTTGCAAAGTAAGTGCAAATGCAGGAATAAGATGATGCAGACAAGACTGCACAGAGGATGGATCAGTTATTTCACTGGTAATGAGCTCCTGGATTTGCCGTTATTTAGTGTATCTTCTGAGAGATATTCACAGGAATTATCGCTTTAGAATCTGCACAGTTCACTTGCATCCAATTTGATGAGTGACAGGGACATTCCTGTGTTCTGGTTAATTCCAGGCATTTCCTCTGCCTGTGTTTGTGTTCACACCCACTATGCCATGTAGCTCCCTAATCCAGATGATAACCTCCTCCCTCCCCCTGTGGCAATTTTCAGGCTGATCAAACCCCGATCCAACTGAATTCATCAGAAGCACCACTGCCAGTACTAAACACAAACAGAAGAAGCAAGTGCTGGGGACAAGGTAAGACTTTAAATTTAGGTTTAAGCCAACTGTGAAACTGTGGCCTTGTTGTGTATTTTCAATATGAATTATCTCCTCTGTGAAATTTTACACAGAACCTTAAAAACTATGCAGTAACACATACAGTACAAATGGCTTAAAAGGTAAAGACACTTGGTTCATTATGGACTTCTCACGAAGAATAAAACTTGGGTGAGCTGAGTGATTCACCCCAATGTTTCTCCTGTAACAATACTGAAATAAATAGAGAGATATATATGTATATACATACACACAAACAAATCTCATATTCTCAATCTGTGCAGTGTGGATGGCCTTGTATTGAAAAATCATTTGAATTCCATGTAGGCTTAACTAAGTCTTACTGACCTGATTAATTTGACATTCTGTATTGCATGATGAAGAAGATGATGAATGATGATGAAGAAACAAAGCATTTTTTAACAGGTACTGACTTGAATGATGTAGGGGGTATATTAATGAGTGAAATTTTTATAATTATAGGTATTATATGTTACACGTTGAATTATTTTGAACTGAGATGCTTGCTAGAGGTAGAAAGCTCTTACCTTTCACTATATTAACAGGGTTCCTTTGCCAGGTGTTGCCTTTCTTCTCAGAATGAAACCAAATCGTGCAATATTTTTAGTCACTGATATTTGAAGGTCCCTCCTTTCAAACTGTTCCAGAGAGAGCAAATGCCATCACCCTCCCTAAGTCACCTTGTCAAAGACTCAGTGAATTGCAAATATTCTTCTACCTCCATACAGTACCATCAGCAAGGCAGGCCTGTCTCCTGTGGTTACTAAACCACAGATCAAATGTAGTTTCATACTAGTGTGATCTAGGTATGTACTGTTCTACCTTTAAACCTAAACATCTTTCCTGCAAAAAAACCTGCAACATTTCAGACACAGTGAACTTGAAACAGTTGTTATGGTCTATAACGGGTACTTTCAAATGAGTCTTTGATGGCATTTAGATCTGCAGCTCCTGGCTGATGTAACCAGATCACTGAAATGGGTGAAAACACTTGTAAGATAATTCTCTCGGGTATTTTGGTGGATTTCATTCCCTTCCAATTCAGAAAACTTCTCTGAAGTGTTACTGTTGAACTAGGGTTAGAATTCAGAAAAAATTTTCTTTCCAAGACTGGTTTAAAAGAGCTATAGTATTGATTACAGATGAGAACACCTTTTCTCATTCCGCAAATAACTCTTTGATGCCATGCACGATACACTCAGAAACATGTTACACTGCAAACACGACATTATTTGATATGAATTCCAACAGGATTGCCAATTCTTGCCTCAGCAATATTTTCCTTTTTTAGAAATACAGAGGCAGTGCAAGACAAATGTGCTGGACATGCAATTTCCATAGGCCAAAATGCTACATTAGTAACTAACCTACAGGTAAACTAAACTGCCAATGACAATCTCACTTGACTTCCACAGCCAACATGGGACCATAGATGTTAAACATCCCATTCCTCCACACTTCCCCTTTCAAGAATGAAGCCCCTGTTCAGGAGGATTATAATTTTTGTTCCCCAAATATGCAGTGTGTCCCCAAACAGTGATGACACTGTTGCACCTTATACAGTTTTTTTTAAATATCAATGCCTATATTGTCAAAACTCTGACAAACAGAAACAGAATGCTTTAAAGGCCTTACAGTTCCATTGTTGAGACAAGAAATTAAATGCCTTGTACCACACAGGTTGCTACTGATTTGTGAATTAGAAGATAAGAAAGATGCTGGGTTAACTAATGCTAAAAAGAGACTGTAAAAACAGAAACCATCAAAATGCAAGGATAGCCAGCTATCCTAGACATTTTTGGAGAGAGGTGATAAAATGTCATGCTCCTGATGTTCCTATCAGACAACCAGGATACAGGGAAAAAAAACCAAGGAAGTCTTTCATTCCCCTCAAATTAGAAGGAATTGGGTGATAAGGATCTACAAGACCAAATAAGCCTGTGTTTTGTGGGCAAGTTCTTCTTCCACATCAACCTGCATGTAGTGTCTGACTTTGTACTTCCTGGGTGGGAACCATATACCCAAGAATACTTCATGGTTTTTCTTACTGCTTTTTTCATTTTAATGTACATTAAACCCAAAAATACCCACACAGTATGCTAAGGTGAAAATCTCACTATCTGATCATTACGGTGAAAGAAATGTCAGCCTACGTAGCAGGCTGACATTGAAGAATTATTAAATAACTCAGTTCTGTGGAACTATGCATAAACTCCATTAAGCATTTGATTACTCAATATGCTGAAGGACATTCCATATTCTTACTTAATACAAATGAGCTTTCATCTAGATCAACATAATTTTTTTTGCATGAATTTTACTTAAATCCTAAAATTACAATTACAATATCTTCTTTTAGCTAATGCTTTAATGTTTGCCAACTGCAACTATAAAGGTGGGGACTACAATAAAAAGTCCACAAAATAATGGTGAAGTGCTAGGTCTGACTTAGAACAATCACAAGAGAACTCCAGGTTTTAAAACCTAAACATGAATGTTATGCTTTCCTTCCATCCAGCATGCAGGCTCTGGCACTCACCTGATATCCCGTGAACTAGCTCAGCTCATTTTGGTGGAAAACTTGTGGGGGCAGAGGGGACTTCTGGAAGGCTGGTATTAATGAGGAAAGCTGTGGCAGGACCACTCAGCTGCTAAACCCTTGGGCTGAGGTCAGCCCTCCTCACAGAACCATACACAATAGGTATTTATCCCTTGTAGTTCAGTGGGAAGCATAAGGAATCTGGGTAAGCCTATCATGTCACCAGTACCAAAATCCTGTTACAGGATTTGCCCACCGGAAATCCAGGAACTACCTAGAATACAGCCAGGACAGTGTGAGGTATCACTAGCTCTCTAGATATTTGTTTCTGTGCCAGAAATCAGCTTTCCTGCAGGAAAGCAAACAGAAAAGGGAACTAATACTATACCCATAATTAATTGATCATTAATCCCAGTACTACCAGAGGCTGATTCCCTAATAATCCTACACAGGTCCAAGCAGCACTGTCACAGTAACTAAGCAGTCCTCACACACACCTGCTCAGCTCAGTATGGGTGTGCAGACACACAGGGAACAACTGCTGCTTCCTCTTGTAGCATCAAAAAATTCCAAGAAAGCACAAGCTTTATCAAAAGGTAAATCAAAGTATGTTAAAACCAATAAAGAATCATCACAACCATGCCTTAGTTCCTCTCTGATCCATAACGTCATACAACACAGAGAAATAAAAATGACACTGGTCTCAAGAAAGATCAAAATGGTCTAGAAGTTAAAGCAGTACGAATACAACAGTATTTGATAACGAAATACAGGCCTTTTTCTTTGCCTGTCACAGACTGGCATCACTTCAGCCGCAGCACAATCAGATCCTGAGAGACAGTAATGACTTCTGGTGCTCTGCTTAAAACCCTAAGGACAATCCAAATAAATACAGGTATTGATGAGTCCTGGAGGGAGATACATCAAAGCTTTCCTTGGGCAGGGATGTTCTAATCATCAGCCTAGGTAAAAGTAAGCTAGAAACAAGAGTAGAAGATGGAGATAGGTACTTCCAATCAATGTGGGCATTAATTAGTAATGCCCATTGAAAGCAGAATTGGGCCACCCTCGGTCAGTATCTGTTTCTTTTAGCTAATGCTTTAATGTTGGCAAACTTGCAAGTACAACAACAGTTGGGGACAAGATAAAACGTCACCAAAACAATGCTGAGGTGTTAAGAATGACTTAAAACAAGTGCAAGAGAAGATCAGGTGAATTTTTTTTTTTAAAAAGGCAAGAGATACTAACCTCAGTTAAACACGTAACAAAATTTTAAGGACATACTGCATTTACATGTGCCTTTACACTTACATTTTACAGGAACCCATTAAGCAATTTCTCAAAACTGAAATATCATTCCTTCTAAAAAGCAAAAACTGGGGACAAAAATCCTTCTCTTCAGAGCATACACATACCACGTACCTCCATCTTTGGAAGAAACCTATATATGCAACTTTTATGCTAAGAATCCCTAAGTCTTTAAGAAAAATCAAATCACTTGGAGGAAAACTTTTAAAACAGACACATCACAATTATACAATTAAAGAAGTGTTAGCATCTCCTGTGAATAAAACACTCCCTTTGTGTTTATACTGTTAACAAATCTAATTACACCATAACACCACCATCATCTTAATTATGTTTACAGATTCCAGTTCAACAAGAGCTTGGACTGTTCTGAGGTATGCAAATACAACAGCAATTGACTAAAACTTTTTTTAAAAAAACCACCACAAGATAAAAAAGAAACCCTGTGCAAGGCACAACATGACCTATGCAAAACACAGTATATTCAACAGATTTTGGAAAAATTAAATCAGTAATGTCAGCAACTCTGGAACAGTAATATCTAGACATATTTGCCAAACTTAACTAGCAGGAAGCCCATAAAACTATGAAAATAGATACTGACCAACTACATATTTATTGCAATAGTAAAATGACTCACATCATCTACTCAACACAACATCCTTGTTCTAAACTAGAGAGACATGGATTTGACAGATGGACCCTCCAATGGATAATGAATTGGCCAGATGCACTCAAAGAGTTGTGGTCAACAGCTCGATGTCCTAGTGGAGCCCAGTGACTGGTGTTCCTCAGGGGTTGCAGTTGGGACTGGTGCTGTTTAACACCTTTGTTGGCAACACGGATTGAGTGCACCCTCAGCAAGTTTGCTGTTGACATCAAACTTTGTATGTGGTCAACACACTGGAGGGAAGGGATGGCATCCAGCGGCAGGTGGCTTGAGAGGTGGGTCTGTGAGAACCTCATGGAGTTCAACAAGGCCAAGTGGAAGGTGCTGCACTTGGGCCAGGGCGATCCCAAGCACAAATACAGGCTGGGCCGAGAATGAACTGAGGGCAGCCCTGGAGGGAAGGACTTGGGGGTGCTGGTGGATAAGAAGTTGGACACAACCCAGCAATGTGCACCTGCAGCCCAGAAAGTCAAACATCAAAAGCACCATGGCCAAGGTGAGGTGATTCACCTCATGGAAGGTGATTCTGCACCTCTACTCCACTACTCTACTCCTACCTGGAGTATTGCACCCAGATCTGGGGACACCAACATAAGAACAACATGGACCTGCTGGATTGAGTCCAGAGGAGGCCACAAAGATGGAGCACATGTGCTATGAAAACAGGCTGAGAGAGCTGGGGTTGTTTAGCCTAGAGAAAAGAAGGCTCTAGGGAGACCTTAGAGCATCTTCCAGTACCTAAAGGTACAAGAGAGCTGGAGAAGGACTTTGTACAAGGGCACGTAGTGATAGGACAGGGACATACAAAATAAAAGATGACTTACAAACTCTCAAGTTCACACCTTCCTATCCAGTTAGCAATTTACTCAGAACAAATCACCTCCATTGGCACTTTGTAGACATCACCCACACCTTTACACAACAGCGATTTCAATCCTCCAATCTGGCCCAAGGAATATGGTCTGTATTTCACACATTTCAGTAATTTCTATTACCTTCTGTGAAATAACATTGTAATTGAAAGCAGACTTTTTCACTGCTGTGGAATTATACAACTGAATGCTAACAACAGCAACAAACATGCCAAAAATAACCAGAGAGAAACTCAGAGACTTCCAATCTTCCCTTATATTTTAAATTACAAAGTTCTGATTTCCAACTCTGGAAGACTTAATATGGAAGACTAAAAAAAGCACTAGATTACTAAGGAATAAAAAATAAAATTAGATAGATCAATACCTTCCTATGCACAGTATAAATACCAAAGTTTACAGCTGAATAAAAATAGCTGTAGCCCACTAACTACTATAATGTGCCTATCCTAACAAAAACACGGTGCTATGGAACTTATAAGTCCTCGTGCACCAATATCTAGAGCATCTCTATGCGTCTGAAGGAAAAAAAGGTTATCAGGAGAAGTCACCATGGATTCACCAAGGGAAGTCATGCATGAGTGATCTGACACCCTCCTAGGATGGCAGGCCTAGCAGGGATGATGAGGGCAGAGCAGTGGATTTTGTCTACCTTGACTTCTGCAAGGTTTCTGACACTGAGTCCTATAACATTCTCATAGGAAAGCTCAGGAAGTGTGGGTCAGATGAGTGGACAGTGAGGTGGACTGAGAACTGGCTGAATGGCAGAGCTGTGATCAGGGACAGAGTTTAACTGGAGGCCTGTAGCCAGTAGTGTTCCTCAGGGGTCAGTGGGTCCAGTCTTGTTCAACTTAGTCACAACAACCTGGATGAAAGAGTGTCTCTTCTGCAATGTTAAATATAATTTAAGCCTCACAACATTTTCATCCTTCAGTATATACTTAGACCACTTTTTTTGCTATATCACAATAAATTCTATTATTGCTCTTGTGAACTCTAGCCATTACAAGCTGATAACTGAATTATCAAACATATATATATATATACATGCAGAAGTGAAGTCCTGTTGTATATTCATCTCTCTTTCATTTCATATGTACAGTGTCTCTTTCAATGCATCAGTACTTTAAAATAAATGTTCAAATAACCAGCACAAAATCTAAGATATGAGGTAACAAAAACTGATGACAGAAGACTGTGAGCAAATGGTACCTAAAGAAATAGAGGGACAAGAAGAATGAAGACAGGGGTGGGTGGTAAAGGTAAAGCTCTAGGATAAACCTCCTATTGTATTATCTGCATATAAAACTCACCTGAAAATCAGTCTCAGATTACATTTTGCAGGCAACAGTACACACATGAACTGCTAATTGTGGACAAAACAGCAAGGTCTCAGAAGTAGTTTAGAGAGCCAAGAAGTTAAGTCTCAGAAGCCTTCAGGAGTCAAGGAAGACAGTATGTACGTCAGTTCCAGATGACTCACACAGGCTTAAACCAACCAAGCAGGGTGATGAAGCACCAGGCAATAACCTAGTCAGGCCTTCTAGAAGAAAAGCAATCATTTAGAAAGGGGAAAAAAAAGCTACAACCAAAACCCAGAACGGACTAAATCTAAACGCTCTTGCCTTAGAGAAATCCCATGAAAACCTGGCAGAAGCCTTGGAAGACAGATCTTAAAGCAGCTCACACCTGTCCATGGGAAAGGTCTGACAAGAGCTATTTGCAGTAAAGGGCAGGAGTTCTCACATGCCACACAACATGACCTGAGAACAAACTGCAGTGTCCAGAAAGTTAATAAAGGTATTACAGTGTGCATAAAGACTTTTCATAAAAGTTATATTCTAGGTATGGCGTTGTTACTCTAAAAAATTCATGTCCATGATCAAGCTGATCTCTAAAGCATTCGGTATTTGGCTGCAATCAAGGCTGATGGTTGGGCTGAATACCCTCCTTTCAGTCTCAGTAAAAAAAAGGAACATTAGGTTTTTTACACAACAGCTGAAAAAGCAGGGGGAAAAAAAACAGCAAAAAATGCTGTGCCTGTGATTCCAGGAGAGAGCTGCGTGGGGTTTTTGGGTGTTGTTTTTTGGAATTTTAAGGGGAGTTTTTTTAGTACAGTACTTGCTAGACAGGCAGACTTGAAAACATCAGCAAAATAGCTGGCTTGTTGCACTTTGTTTCTACTCTGCTCAAGCAAATAGAGCTCTCCTTACATGTTTTGTGTAAATAAAGAGCACTGCACATACAGACACACACAAAAGCTCACCATCTTCAAATCACATAATCTATTTCTCTTTCAGAGAGAAGCAACTTGGCAAAGCCTCAAGTCTCACCTATCTCCTGGGCTCTGAGCGTAGAAATAATATATGCAAAGTTTTCTGGATACAGATGTCAGATAGCCAGATATTGGCTAACACACATCGTGGCTCTGTGGCTTTTGCCTGCTCAGCTACCTTGCACAGGAACTGAGCAATATCTTGATGCTTGCAGGTCAAATTAACTGGCCTTGCAGTCTACCTTGGAGACATAGCCTTGTTTAGAAGGGGAGTAATATGAATACTTTTTGCCTTTTTTTAAACTCCCACTTTCTGACTGCTATTATCAGACAGCTCTTTACTGAACCAGAACACAGAGAGGCACGATGTCCAGTCTGAAATGGTTTAGGCTACAGAGCTGCTTACTATTATTATGCATTATCTGTGCTGTGTTACCTCAAATGGGTTTTGCAACAAGCACAGATACCACTTCAGCAGAGTAGGCAGCATTACTTGCTTCTGGTCACTGGTGAGCTTTGCCTTCATCAGACGTGTGAACCTAACACATCCAACAGCTCCAAGTCCAAAGCACAGAGTATGGATCTATCACATGGAAAGAAGATACCTCTCACTTTTCCTTTCCAGAAATACAGATCTATACACTGGAGTTAAGCAGTAGACAAAACTCTGCAATACTAAGCTTCCAAGAGACTTAAAAGTAATAGCAAAGCATTTGTGCATTTTGTATCCTCAGCTGATGTCAATCTTTTGGATGCCCCTATCAGATGGCTAAAAATCCAAACAGGCCTAGATCCAGTTTTGACAGGCCCCTGGGAGACCAGTGTTAGGTTATCTCATTAAAAGCTAATCATAAGAGAAACAGATCCAGCAAGGATCAGCAGAAAAACAACAGGTAAACTTTAACAACCTCAACAGTGAAAATGCAGCATGTGAATCAGCTACTCCCACGACCATCAATTAGACCATATTCCCCCAGTGTGAAACCCACCAAGATGAGTCAAGGAAAAAACTGTCTCCCCAGAAAACACCTTGAAAACGAAAGGTTATTGTCTTAAGGGGTATGGGATTTCTTATGGGATGCAGGGAGGAAGAACATTTCAGAATTGTGTAAAACTTATCACGATATTGTTTAGGGGAAACATTAGAGGTGGAGAAAGACAGATATAAAGATGGATAAGGGAGAAATAAATATGGGAAAACAGCAGGGAGAAAGAAAAAATGGGGCAGGTCCAGTTCAAGTGAGTGGCTGGTCAATGCACTTATCTGACTAAGCCCTGCCCTTGACCACGACAGTCTATCCTATATTGTCATTACACCCTGTATCTGTCGTCTTTGTGGATCCACTTTCTATTTGAGGTGTGTACCTGTGAACTCAAGTCAACTTCAAGCCAGACTGGCCAGCAAGTAGATGAAGTCAAAGTGCCAGCAGCTGGAGTGAGAACACAAACCTCAGGGGCTCATGGTGCCAGTAACTAGGGGACACCAGTGGTCAAGGCTTCAGCAACCACACAGACCATTTAAAACCAGCTACTGGGGGTACCCACAGGGCATGTGTGTGTTTCTGTGAAAATTCCACCAGTGGACTTGCACTATGAGGAGCTGGAAAGAAGGAAAATGAAGGGGCTGTCCATGCAGTTCTTACTTCAGTGCTCTGTGTGTTTATGTGGGTGCCAGTAACAGCACTGGTTGGAGTCTCTGTGTGGCCAGCAGCACATGCATTTTCCGTACATGAGCGCGTGTGCATGAACACACCCCTACTGGGAATAGTGCTCCTTCCTGCCTGGCCCTGGGGACACAGAACTGCAGCAGCCTTGCACTTTCCCGTTTAGCTATGACAGGAGGTACTGCCCCTGGGACCCAGAGCCCTCCATGTTTGGCTACCTCAAACAACTGGCATGGCTAAAAGGACACATACCTTTAGCAAGTTCCTTAGCAAAGCTATCAGTGACACTTGGAAAGCGACAAATCTGCCTTAGATTTGAGCCTGGGGTAGTCTTAAGTCTTTTACTAGACTGCTTAAGCTGTCCTGGCATCTACTGGAACACACTCCAGGCAGTTTTGCTACGGCATTTTGTAAACCCCTGAGTATTTAAATGATAGTCAAAAAATGTATTGGCATTCTTGGATACCGTTCTACTTCAACTGGATGACCTCTGGTTCTTTTAATAGTCCTTGAAATTCCTATGTGCTAAACACGTTGGAAAAGAATCTTGACCAGTTCTTTCCTGTATGTTTTCAAGTCAGAATTCCACTGTACACCAACAGAAGAGTAACATAAATAAAGCAAAAATACAGGTGAAACAAGGGAAATGAAACTTTAGTAAGTTTGCCTTGGAGAAAGCTGGAAACAGATTTCCATAAAAAGCAACAACACCTTTAAGTATTAGTGGTCTGCACAAAAAAAAAAAAAAAAAAAAAAAAAAAAAAAGCACTCTCTGGCACCCAACTTCAGTTGGGGTGCCCAAGGAATGGGGTCTAAACTAATTCAACATCTCAGTAAGCCACCCACAGATACTAAGAGTACTTGTGAGAAAGAGGAAGAGTCTTTCCTTGATCACCGATAATTTCTTCGTAAGTTCTCTATTATTTCACTTCTGTTGTGGAAGCATTCTGAGGACAGCTGTATCTCTTTTTAGTTGGCTTTCTAGACTAATACTCTGAAACATTAATTACCTGGAAAGGAGCCAAGTGAGACTTCTATCTAAGTCCATGAAGACTGTTTGTACTCTTATTTATAACAGAATGAAAGGTTTTAACTGAGAAAAATGTACTTCAGAATCACTGTAATTGATCATCTTTTTCATATCTTAGGGAAGTCTTGGACCAAAGCTGTATTAGTCTTCTCATAGCTAGGACACTGAGCAGCAGTGGAAATTCCTGATTCTTGTCACATATGCAACAGGATCTGTCAGAAAGGCTTTACACTGTCATACTGGGGATGATGAAGCACCACTCAGAGGAAACCACCACACGTGGTCTCCTAGGGGTAAGATAATCCTTTTATAGAAGGATTCATAAAGAGCTGAGCTAATTCCAAACATCTTCCATTCTAGTTCATGGCATGAAATAAACAGAGGTGGATGCACTTCTGTCTGGTATGTGGGCATGGCAGGAACTGAATGCTTTTGTGGACAGTGGCTACAACAGCTGAAGATGACAGACAAGGAGAATATGCAGGTCCTGATGCTGGATACAGAGTAACAGAACTGCTGTCCACTGAAATCCACAGGAACTTCAGATCGCCTTTCCACCTCCACAAAAAATCATTGCTGGATATTCTGACACAGCAGTTGCAAAAGAAAATAATACTGTCTCTTTCTAGTAATATTAATGACAAAAACAATTTTCCCAGTTTGTGCCAGAACTTTAGCTTTGACAACACAGAACAGACATGCAGTTTAATAGTTTCTGCAGTAATATGACCTTCTTTGCCCACAGAAAAGATATACACTCTCACCATGCACAATAGTACCGAGCAACAGAAAAAAGGACAAGTCCTTGCCTTCTTGGGAAGGCTGTGAGCATCCCAGTAGATGTGGGCATTGGAAGTTGCTTCATTAAAACAATGCACTGAATTGTTGTAAGGTTTCATGTTACTCCAATGACATTTTACCAAACAAAAAGTAGGTTTAAGAAATTCTCCTTTCCACAGAATTATGCTCCAAATTTTGGAAGAGAATACAGATGGTTCACAATGTCTTAAGAGAATACAATTTTTTAGTAAATGAGGGTACCAATTTACAGTCATTTGTTGTTTTAGCAGACATCAAGACAGAATGTACTTTTTTCAGTACAGACAGGTTATTTAAAGTGCCTTCTGAACATCCTATTAAACACAGTGGCCAAAATTTCATACAAGTACTACATCTACATGGGATGTGGTTCTGGTTTTGAACATTGTCCAGTCAAGAAAGAGAAGCAATCAAAGCAGTCAACCAGCCCGACTGACCTAAAGCTATAATCAGACAAAGAAAGCAGTGTAGACGAACTTGGTAAGTAACTGGAATTCATTTGTAGCGCATACAACAGGCAAAGCTTGGAGCTGCACACGTTTGTTTCATAACTGGAGCTTTAAAGAATAAAAAGACAGAAAGAGAATGAAGCAAAAGGAAAGGAAATAGCAATTCACTATCCACCTAGTCACAAATCTCAGCGTGACTTTGGCAGGCATCCTAGATGACATAAATTTCAGATTTGTTTTTAAGGTAACAGTGACTTTTTAGATTTTGTCGTTTTACCCAAGACTAAAGGTGAGTTTTGAAGAAAATACAGAAGCACCTAGGGCACATACTGGCTCAGAAGTGTAAAATTCCTGAAGACAGAACTAGTAAAAGGCCTTCTGGTCATAATACCCCTTGGACAGAAATGGTACTTTGCAGTCAACTGGAAAGTTTGGATATCCTCCAAACTGCGTGGCAGGATTCACATCAAGTCAGAAGCTGAGAGATGCCACAATTTCCTGATACTATGCTTGTAATACACAAAATACGCAACAAAATGGAATGCTTAAATTGGCATCCATTTGCTTAATCTGTTGCTAGCATGCCTTGGTAACCACATCAGCTGCAGATCAATGAAAATACACATATCACAACACAAAAAATATTTAGACATTCTGATAATTCAGTAGATTTAATCATTGATTTTTAAGTATATAATATGAATGTGTATATGATATGAATGTGTATATAATGAGAAGAGGCAGAAAAGCACAAATTAATTTATCCTGTAAGACAGCACAGCGACAACAGAAATGCAATCACTGGGCATAGCTGTACTTTTTTTTTATGCCATCTATCAGGTAACATTCCCATACCATCTGTCTAGGGGCCTGGAGTGGACATTTTAGTGAAGGCATGACTAAGACAGTGATTAGGCAAAAAGTTTCAAGTCATGAAACAGACTGAATTTCTAATACAAAAGGCTTTGCTTAAAATGACCTGTTATTTTTTATCCTGACATTTTACCCTGAAATGGAATCAGAATACTTATATTTACCTTAGAAAGTATATTGAGCAAGTCATAGTTTTCCACTTTTTTTCCTTTAGCCATTAAATAACTGTGTGCTAATCATTACTGCATTGCTTGAGTCAGTTCTCATATAGGAAAACCTTGTACACCCCCTCAGAACCTTCAATCTCTTCCTTTCTTAAAATTCTCTAATTATAGTTCCAACAGGAAGTGACAAAACATGAGATTTTCAGTTTTCAGAAGGCATATTAGAATGCTTCACAAAAACCTCCATGAGGAAATGCTCTTAATGATAGAAAAGAAAAAGTAGTGCACAGACCATCTGAACAGCAGGGATACTAATGCCATATTTCCTTTGTGATTAAATATCAAAGTACACAATTTTCTTACTTATAGCAGAAATTCCAGACACACAGAAATAAAAGTCTATCACTGGAAACCAAAATACACTTCAAATTCTCAGTCTTTTCAAAGCCTACTGATAAACTGAGAGAGGCAGTACCAGCTCTAAAAAGAGTGCAATGTCCCCTAAAAATATCACCTCAAGTAAAAAAGATGCTCCACAAGTGGCTTCTTCTATTTCCATTTTTTCCTACACAAGGACAATGGCATGTTGCAGCATTCCTTGCCTCTACATCCCTTTCATACTTCACTTAAAAGCCCTGCATGCTAAACCAATGAGACTGTGAAACCTTTAATATGAAAAGCACACAAAACATAGGATTTCTTTTGGTCTAGGACCAGTAATTTAAAATTAATCACCTAGCCTAAGACAGCTATACAGCACATGGTCACCCAGCAGAGTTGGTGGAGGAATGAAGTGCCTCCCTGCCAAACAGCTTAGGGTCCACATTAAGATTGAATGATTTTCTTTCTAATTCTGTGATAAAATACAACAAATAGTGTTAGCTTGTAATTTGGGGGGGAAAAAAAGAGGGAAAAATATACATTCTTAACTGTTATCATATATTTAACTAGAGAGAAAAGTTATAGTTGTATGACTACTAAAAACAAATTTGAACTGTCCTGAAATGGAAGTTATGCAGTATTTCTTTTACCCTATAAAAAAGAAGTAAAGCAGGGAGAGAGCTAAAGAAAATAACATATTTTGAAAATGTGTTTAAAATTTATTGGAACTGATGAAATAGTTGCATTATTCTGATAATTATTTTTTGTTTCAATGTTAGTTGCATAAGTAATAGAATCATTATCTTATAATTCTCTATTACCTAATAATTTTTCCAAAACATTTATCTGACACACAGGAATGTCAGCTTATACCGAATGTTGTGAGCTGAAGGTTCTTCTACCTTAACCATTATTTCTACATTTTACTACAAGTTACATTTCTGCCTTAGGAGATGTAGTGCATCCACAATTAAATTAAATTAAAAAAAAGAAAACCACACACAAAAGCAAACCAAAAACTTCCTTCACATTCCTAAACCTGAAGGAATCTTTCAGCATCATAACTTGTTTTACAATACCTC
Organism: Platyrinchus mystaceus; assembly: GCA_035041135.1. Lineage (NCBI taxonomy): Eukaryota > Metazoa > Chordata > Aves > Passeriformes > Tyrannidae > Platyrinchus > Platyrinchus mystaceus. Next base: position 12,699,380 of record JAWWLV010000045.1, read on the forward strand.
TTCTAACAAATAACATTAGGTCTTTTTGAAAAAGAAATAGACATTACTCAATCTCCATCTTTTCTCCTCCTCCTCATTATTTTAGATTTCTTCCTCCTTTATCCCTGACTGCATTCTTGGCATGATCTGAAGAAGAAACCACATAAAAGCACTGAGAAATACATTAATTTGCTTTGCAAAGATAAATTACAAAGAGAGAGGGGTATACATAGCCCCAGGCTAAAAAAAAGCCCAAAACCCCAAACCAAAACCACCATTCCTTTAACCTTGCCTGCCCAAATACTTCTACACATTGATTAACACAGATTTGGCTGTCCTACTGTCATTTGAAAGTATCTTCCCTTTACTGTTATTTTTAAAACCCCTCAAAATCATAAAAATTGAATTATACACACACCAGTTATCTATTTTAAGACTGCTTATAAGTGGCTGCTATTAATTTTTTTGGAAAACACTGAAGCAGAAACTCATTTCAAAGAAACGTGTGCATGCAGGCTTTGCAGAGAGAGGGAAGAAGAGCAAGTCAAACACTTGGGACTCATCAGCCTTGCTAATAATCTTTACCAGTAAACAAGCCACAGTCAAACTGCGCTGCTAAGACGACATAAATTTAGAATTCAAAATCAGACTTAAAAAATACCAAGTTCTCTGTCCTAAAATATAAATAAGAAAAATACTATATATACATTAGGTTTGCAGGTTAAAGAGTAGAAAGTGATCCAGGGTGAAGAATTGACTTTTCTCAAAATGAAACAGAAACTTACCAACAGTTCCACAAAGCCCTTAAAAAGGCAAAAAAGAAAATCTGTGCAGCTCAAAGGGTTCACTATACTGTAGATGAGGGCATAACTCATGCAAAAGAAATGAAAGTAGTTTTGCTTTCTTGGAGGGCTCCTGAAAGACCATTCTCCTCTGTCTGGGTGCTGCTACTTGCTTCTTCATGACATTTTCAAGGCTTGGACCAGTAACCTCACGCAGCCTCAAGCGTAAAGAACACGGGGGTAGTTAAATTACTATTAGATAAAGAACTCAGGTGTGTGCCACACTATAAGCACGTTGTAGGAACACATTTCCATGGTCTACTTAAAGCTCAGGCACCCAAACAAATCAATTAAGCGACACAAGCTGCAGCAGGTTACCTGATCCACCACACCCGTCCATGTGCACACCCGCATCCGCAGTTCCCCAGGTTACCTTATCAACAAGGAACAAGGACTTTGTCACAGGCTGCTAACACATTCATGGGCAGCAGTAACTACTCAGAAATTTAGGTCCTACAGATGCTGTCTGATCATGTCAGCTTAATGAAGTATCCCATAACACACCAAAAAACAGGTATCTTATCCCCTCACATCTGCGACTACAGTTTGCTAGGGAGAAAGGGAAAGATGAATCTATGAACAATGTCTCAGGTTTGTATTAGTTTACTTTTCAAGGCTGCCAATGTCTTTAATATCTCAGAGGTTCCTCAACAAAAGGGTTCATCTTTCTTGCTAATGTCTCCTGAAAGCCTCTTAAAAACACAACAAACAACTATCCTAAGAGAGCACTGCAGGATTTCTAAAATGCTGAGCTTCCATAACAGCCAAACCATCCATTATATTCCAGCTTCCTTCTCATCATTAGGACGTGACAGCATGTTGAACTTGCCAAATGAGCAGGAAAACCTACAAACACTAAACTGTCTTGTAAAAACAAAGACCAACCAAAGAAAGAGGCAAGTAATGGGCTTCTCCCTCACTGCTTCTCTATTCCCATTTCATCGGTTTCTGTAAGTGCACAGAGCACCACCTCCTCTCCCCTCCCCTCCAGCTATGCAAGCGCTGTCTAGCAGCCTCTGCTAGCGTGGAAAACAAGAAACAAGCCATGGACTCTTTCCTTCCACCCAGCATTCCCACACAGACAACTCGAGCTTCTCAAAAAGTCCAACCACTAGGAGCAAGGGTAAAAAACTGGCAATAAATAAATAAATATGCAAGTATGAATTCCCTTTCTGTGTTTGTCAAAGACATGCACATGTCTGTAGGGTAAGAGCACACACTACGATTTTTCTACAGAGCAGATTAAGGACAGTTGAGCAGTTCAGACACTCAATGTTATAAATTATGGGGGGTTTTTTAAAAATTCTTAAACATCAATTTTCAAAGGGCCTTGAAAGGAACTGGAGGCTAATAGGATAGACAGCACTGTTTCATAACAGCTTGCAAAAAAATTCAATCTATTTCTGGATAGGTGAAAAGAATGTGCTTATTTAAAAAAAAAAAAAAAATCTCCTATAACACATGAAGTCGTTTTCGTTTATAACTGACCACACAGCTGACAGGTCAAATCAATCTCCAGAAGAACAGTACCACATATTCAAATCCTTAAAAGAAATCTATGTGCATATATCATATTTGTATTTTTATCTTCATTCCCATCATGCTGTTTTAAAAAAATCTTCCTTTTTAATGAATGGTTTACGAATGAATCTCAGACAAATGCATCTTTTTCTAATTGTGTTACAATCCTTTACAAGGACCTCTTCATCTAGGACTACCATTAGTTCAACTATGAGCATGTTCTGCTAAAAATCCCATTGATCAGTTGTAGGGTGCTGCAGAAAATTCATATTGATAAATATCTGTATTATACACCAAATTTCCCCACAGCAATGCCAACAAAAGTCTTTCCAAAAATCAAGTTAACACCTGTTTCCTTTACTGTTTTCACTCCATCATCCTCTCTGTTATCACCACCATTTTATGAGTCTTGTATTTAAAAATTTTTGGCATAGGGCTGGGATAGAGGTTAACAAATAAACACTGACATTTTCTCTCATCATTCTTCATTTTGAAAAAATAAATAATAAAATCTGTCTCAAAGCTCTTCTTATATTTCTCCATTTTGGAAAGGTGACTTAACATCCCATTCCCCCCCACCATTTTCTGTATCTCTCCTTGCTGATATTTTGTTATAACTACAGCTGGTGAAAGGCAATGCAGTTTACTTCTTGGTATCTTACACAAATAGACTTATAAATCAAAATAAATTGCTCATTTGGGTTTTTAAAATCATGCATGCCATACAGCACTCGTTCATTTCAAAAGATGTCTTGTAGCCTGTTTCCTTAAGATAGCATTCAGTGCCTTATCACCTTGTACTGAGCCATTCAATAAAATATACTTTAGGTAGTAATTTCAGCCTAACACACATTTTGAGTGCCTAAAATAAATATTTTTTTTGCCAACGTCCAATATTAAAATGGCAAAAATAGACCATTTGGGGGGTCTTCTGCATACAGCCAGAATCATTACTGTAAATAATTTGGGTGAAAAAATATGATATTATTCTCTGGATTTAAGCAATTTCGAAAATAAAAATCTCCTAAAATTCACTTGAAAGGAAAACAGAAGTGAGCAAGACTAGATTATTTAAAATCAACAAAATAATCTCCAAGAGGTTATTTCACATCAGAAAACTTAACGTGTTCATTTAATATCTCTTAAGTATTTCTTTAAAAATGAAACAGCTACTTGAAATTGTACTAATCTGACTGACAGATAAAATAATTGCTTTAAAAACACTTCTGAGTCATTTTGTCCTTACCTGCAGGCATGAACCATTACTGCATGCAGCGACTGCTCCATTTCCTAGCACAGACTTGAACGGGGATCACATCTATCTTACAGAATGTGACTAATTGGGGGATTTGCGATTCCTGAGCTACTTTCCAAAGGACACTCCCTTTTCCACATGAAACGCTTCGCCAAGTTCTATTTCCTATCCACCCAAGCTGGAAGGAGCCCGTCGGAACCGCGGGGTCTCTGCGATGCGCGACAGGAGCGGGCGCGGGGTCCGCACCAGCCCAGCCCGCCCCGCCGGGATCCGCATGCTGCAGCCCGCCGGGCTCCGGGAGACGGGGACGGGACCGCCAAACCTCGGCAGGAATGCACAAAAGCTCAAGGAAGAGCGGCGGCCGCGGTGGGGTGGGCACGGAGCGGCATCCAGCATGCAGCACGCGCACAATGCCAGCCGCGCGGAGGAGGAGAAGGGAGAAGCCCCTGCGTTTCATGCGGACGGGGGGGGGGGATCGCGGCCGTACCTTTCTGGAGAGGACGACTTCTCAGAGTTAACTGACATCAGCAGCTCAGTCTTCTGCTTGATTTCTGGAAAAATCAGAAAACGTTCACCACCGGCGCCGCCCGCCCTCGCTGTTCCGGGGGAGCCGCTTCCCTGCGCCCTTTTGTGCTGCGGAGGCCCCGGGACGCGGCGCTCTGCGAGGCCGCCCAGCCGCGCTCGCAGGGCCGGGCCCGCGCACATGACCGCGCGCGCCGGGCGGGCGCAACCATCGCCGCGCGGGGGGCGCCGCCCCGCGCCTCGGCCCGCG
>JAWWLV010000045.1:12712387-12788171 GCA_035041135.1 Platyrinchus mystaceus
GGGTTGGATCAAGGGTTGGACTTGATGATCTCGGAGGTCTCTTCCAACCCAGTTAATTCTATGATTCTATGATTCCAAGAAGAAAAGCATTCAATATGCTACAATTACTCTACAAATGGCCCATTATGAACACAAGAAAGCAGAATTACAATGAATCTGAATTTCTTTTAGTCACCCATGTAACTTAACTAAGCCTTGTTGACATAATCTATCATTTGACCTTTTGCCAGACTGTACAGCTCATTAATAAAGTGCTTACTGAAACACAAAGGTGATAGTAAGAAGAATTCTTCATTCTGGTAGTTCTGCTGAGTCTGGCAGCATTCACTGTACCAGATGTATGCCCAGCACCAAGTTGTTGCTTTTCCCTCTCTCCTCCCATCTCAGGTCAAAAACCAACTCTGCCAAAAGTTTGTTTGAAAATCTGTGGTTGTATAAAAAGCCATTCTGCAAAGGAAAAAAAAATTAAACTTCCTTTTGCGTAACTACTTGTCACATTAAATACCAGTAAAGCACACCAAAGAAATCACTGTTAACCCCAAACATGACTGTGCTTGTTATTCCCTAATTATACATTGAACTTCATTATTTAAATGTATTTAACCTTCATGAGAAAGGTTTTGTTTGGAGGGGACAGGGACATAGTTGAGAAAAGTTCTTGGAGCTGCTGGAAAACAGAAAGCTTATTTCTACGAGTTTATCCATTTGGAGAAAAAAACCCCACCAAAATATTTTAAGTATGTTAAAATGTATCTTCCTGTCCTTGAAAATCAGTTCCCAATTGCTTTGTATTACCAGGCAAAAAACATCTCCATATAGAAACACTGGGACATTAGGTAGCTAGAGACAGAGTAATTTAAGAAGTTATTACTCTTAGTTAAAACACAGTAAGTCATTAGCTGTATTTTCCAAACCTTGTCAAGAGCAAGGCAAATAGTTTGCTGAGTGTGCATGGACAGCTTTTCTGCTGAAGTTGAAAAAATTCAACTTCCAGCAAAATAATGGAGTGTTGGACACTCTCAAACTACATCACTTCTAATATCTTTACCGTCTTAACTCACTAGACAAAATGAGTAATTTCTGATTTCTAATCCAAAATATTTCTAATTTATTCCTTTTACAATCTAGTGTACAATTTTTACTGTGTTAGGATCCTTCTGATAATAGCATTTTTTTTCTAGTCTATAATTTGCCTAAATGCCTTAAGTGCTGTTCATATTTTCAACCACTATTACTTTTCCACTCATTTGTTATGTGCTTTTTCTTCAAAATCCAAGAAAAAATAAATTGCTCTAATGTAGCAGAATGAGAAATTAAATTCCAGCCTTGAAGAAAAAACAGGTTTCTATTCATCTAGATTGAGTCAAGCATATGTTACCTTATAAAGACTGAACCAATGACTCATAAAATCTTGCACAAAGATTCCTGCCTCTCCTAGGAGATGAAGCTACATGATTTACCCAAAAGGATTAAACTGGGTCACAATTATTGAATACATGTTATAACCTTAAACTTCAGGTTAGAATTTCTCCTAAGTCTTACTTTCTGTTATCATTCACTGCTTTATATTTTCTACTTTTTGTTACAAATTTACAGTTAGAAATCCTTATAGTAGAAATATTTTTAAATTGAGATATTTTGATAGGATATTCACTGAATGTTTTTCAATAAGTTTTTACATTGTGATGATCACCACAGTCTATATGTAACTGGCTTTTCCAAACACTCTTGCAAGGTTTTTCACATTTCTTATCCAGCAGACCATCAGGCTCTTATACTCCTTGAATTCTCAGGTGCAAAGAGATGTTCTCAGCTCAGTTCCTCTAGAACATGAGCATGAGACAAGATTTGTTTCACCTTTCCTGGCCTCGTAAGAGTACAAGCAGTTCTCAGAAAAAGCTCCATCAAAAAAGCACATGTCATCCCAAGCACAAAGCAAGCCAAAAACCTCTACACTTCAGCAGTGATTTGTGCCCCACAGGGACATGGGTCCATGTGGTGATCAGTACACAAAGTGCAACTCTTCAGGAACACCAGGCAGGTTACACAGTTGTCTCTGTCAAACTTCATATAAGATGTTCCTTATGGTTTATAATGAAGGAGACAAGGGGAAGAAGAGAGAAACAAAAAGTGTTTTGCACATGAAGGAGGAGTAAGAGCAAGAGGAACATCCTCAGCCACCATTAAAAGTGCCAATACCAAGATACTGATGCCAGCTGTACTATGCCACACTCACCAAATAACATCCAATACTCCTGGGTTTACCTCTAGTTCCTATATTTGGACACAGTACAACTCCTGTGTAAATAAGCCTGACCACGTCCACTACGCAGTATAGGCTCTGGGTATCACTCAACAGTGAATGAAATATTAGGGATTAGTCTCAACAACCTTCCCAATATTACACAAAACCTCAAAATTCTGTATCCAACCAGTCAGCCATCCTTCAGTATGCTCTTGACAGCTTGTTTCTTGTTGAAGAGACAACTTAAGGGCCAATACAAACCTTTGAAGAACACTGAAACCCTGTTACAGCCTGCCAGACCAACATCAATTACTGCAAGGAAAAGGCTTTGGATCATGGCACCTGCACACAGCTTTGCTATCGCTGAGGTCAAGCACCCAAGTGGCAGAGGGAACTTAACATGAAACCGCCACCACATTCCAGTCATCCGAAATGCACGTGCACTAAGTGTGATCGTCCCTGCCTGTCACACACGGATCTGCCTTCCCACTGCCGTAACAGCGCCACTGAAAGCAAGAAGAGCCAGACACCACACAGAAGGAAATCGCCTTTGTAACACACACACCTGGTGACAGCAATAAAGATGTAATGATTGTACCTGAGAACAAATATGGTTCTCCATTAACAGAGTATCCTTTTTTATTTTAAAATATTTTAGTTAAGGAAATGGATCTACCTTTTCTTAAACTACATCTTAACCAAGTTTAAGCTTTTGGAAACAGTATTGTTAGTACAGCTATAATACAGAAAAATTAAATTTCAGAGTTATTACTGGAGACAAAATTGTACTGCTGACAAATTTTAAACACACATGCAATGTCCACAAAAGGAGGAACCTTCTAATTATATTTCAAGTGTTTTCCTCACATATAGCATTTTTACTCTTTAATTGCCAGTGCACCCTGGAGTTACACAGCAACACGAAGAGACACTGGTGATTTTTCTACTGGGCTTCTCCCTATCCCCCTGGACATATCAGTAACACAGGAAAGTATTTATTTAAACTGATACAAATGTTAAACACCCCAACACGGATAACTTGGCACTCAACCAACTTATACTTCCTTTTTTGCAAGGAACAGAAATACTTTTAATTCTTCAAATGCCTGTCTTTGATAAGTCTGAATGTAATTACAGTATAAGACACACATGTATTGAATATCTATAATTGAATATATAGGAAAAGAACATACCATATTTACAAAAATGGAAAGAAAAAATACAACGTGCTTCCAGCTAAGGGAGAGCTATGAAAGCTTTCTAGTCCTGAAGGACTTTCATTAGCAATATTTTTAATGTTATAGATAAAACATACATGCATGCAAATACATGTCAAAATATCCCTTTCTTTTGCTTTTGCTCTGTTCTTCGATAGGACGTTGATTTTTTTTTAAAGCAACCTTTTACATATGCAAAACCAATAAAGAATTGCAAAGGAATCTGGAGAAATATCTATATGTAAAAGAATATCTATAATATAGAAATATCTATATGTGAGAAAAGGAGTAAGTATAAGAAATTTTAAAAAAATCTGATCAGAAAAAATTCTGGCTGCTAGAGACAAAATATTTTCATAGGAAAGAAAGGAGTTAAAAGTAACCAGAACAATGGAAGTATTTATATAAAGCAGAGGTCTGTCCAGACATGAGATCTGATCTTGCAATTGGTAAAGCTATTTACATCTCCGTTGCTTGCCTTTTTTTATTCATTATTATCTCATCCAAATTATATCAGCAGCAGCCACTGCTGATGAAAAATAAGGAGTGTGCTTTGCTGGTCTGCAAGCCTACCTCTTAAACATTAAGATTTTCCAGGTTATTTTTTTTTAGCTCTACCTTTTTCTCTTCACACCCTCTCCCCTTCTCCATCTGACTTCCCCAACACTTATTCAGCAATCACATGAGAAACCTGGTATTGTCTTGCCTAAAAGCTGGCTACAAATAGTTTTTTCTTCAGTGAAGACACGGTGATGTAGGTGTCATCACCCTCCACTCTGCAAATGTGTGGTGACATCATTCAGTAGCCCCTCATGGCCCTCTGGTACCTCCCATCCTCTCCACAATTGCATGAAACATGTTTTATGGAGCGATGCCACTGTAAGTGCAGGACGTTACCCAGCCCTCTCCTCCCCTGCACTCCTACCCAGCATCCCACTCCAATCCAGGTCCCAGCCTTGGTGGCTGCAGCCAGTGAGTCACAAAATGACATCACTGCCACATGTCCGTAACCAGCAGATGCATCTTCAAACCAGGATGTCAGAACTCCTGTACATATCAGGCTTTTCCTGCATACGTGAGCAGAGACTTCACAAGACAGGCTTTTAACAACACAGTCCTAATTTTGGCAGTTGTTGGAGCAACATTTAAGCAATATACAATGTTGAACAGACTGCCAACAGTGTCAGTTACGTCTTTCATAAAAATAAAACCCTACTGAACTAAAAGAAACTTTGTTTTAAAAACAGACCAGTGCAGATAATCATGAAGACATCAAAAGGAAAAAGAAAATGGGAAGAAAAAGGAGATTGGCAGGTAACACTCGACCTGCTATTTTTTGCTGAGGGCTCAGAGAAAGGGTGCATCCCATCCTTGGACCATTTCCCTTTTTATAAATAAAATTAAAAACCTGATGAAAGAGCATGGAAAGTTAAAATTATCTGAATTCTCTTCTAGTTTCACTATCCTATTCACCATTGCATAAAGTATTCAAGTTTACAGTCACAGAAGATATGTGCTCGAAAATCAGATCATTCAAGTTTCAACAGGACTGGCAAGTCTAGCCCAGACAAATCTCACCTAAGATCATCTGGCTCCTTTGTAGGGAAGGAAACACAAATCAAATATTATATACTTTTAAATGCCACTTGTACTTCACTCTACTTTTAGGAAACATGGAATATGAATAGGTTTATATAATCTTTATTTGCTCCTGGTATTTAACACTCATAATGACAAACAATGAATAAACATCAGTAGAAGAGACCATCTTACAAGTTGATTCTAAACAATGTCATTTTGTTAAGTCATAAGAATCACCAATTTACCTTCAAATGTTAATTAACAACTACATGAGGGAAAAGAGATGAAAGAGAGTAGAGAGACTGTTGGGAAATACAGGGAACAAAATAAAATGAGCAGAAATCACTGCAAGCAGAGGAAAAACCAAGCAGGAGAAAAGTACAGCAAAATTTCTGGGAGAAGGGAGGAAAATTGACAGGGAGAAAAGGTATGTTGTCAAGGCAAAAATAGATAGCTGAACACAATAGACAAAGGAGAATGAGAAAGCTCAGGAGAGTGTAGGAAGAAAAGCAAACTAAAAAAAGATGAGGACTAAATCTTGTAAGGGAGAACACTGAATGCAGCAAATGTGCTCAACTTAAGTTAGCCAATGTGAGGTTGTTTAGGAAAAGGACAGCAAGAGCATTTTGAATATTTTAAGGAAGATTGATGTGTGCTCTTCTATGCACTGACCACACAGCACCCCAGAATATAAACTGTAAAATAACACATCCTTCCTTTTCCCACAAAAGGACATGACAGTGAGGACGTTAACACAGACCCCTCCTTTTACTCAAACAAGCAACTATGCAATGACAACAGCAGCTGAGGAAGTGATAAGTCCACAAGTTGTACTCAGCATCTTACATTTAAAACCATGTTTTGGAGATTCCTCTATACTGGAAAATATAACACATTGAGTACAATTTACACTTACTTTAAGAGTCCAAAGTATATTCAGAGAACCTGAAGTGTCTACTTTTTTAAATTAGAAATTCAGCTTTTGCCCATTAAAAACTTATGAATAAGGCAGCAGAATGACATCATGGACACAAAAAGGAAAATGTGCATTTAAAAACTGGATCTTTTTCAGAGTGTTGATTACTTTTTGCTGTTATTTTTTATGCTTATTTTACTAGAAGACAAGGGAGAAGAGTTTGCTCTTTTTTTTTTCTTAAATATGTAACACCTCCAAATTGCTATGTTAAAATTGGAAATACTCCCAATCAACATGAGTCAGCAAAGCACTCCTCCAACAAGAATAAAAAAAAAAAAGGCAAGGCTTAACATTGCCCTGGTTTATTTTCACTTAGAAATATCACCAAGAAAAGTGATTGACAGTGATAAAATATTCAGACTTGCTTTATTCCTCAAGGATATTTACTGCAATTATGTCATTCCTCTCTTACCTGCCTGACAAAGTACGTAAGGTGGCTAGATAAAGAAAAGGTCAGATCCAGAAGAAGTATATAAAAAAGTGTAAATTATTTTGTTTTATGCTTTGCTATGTCCAAAGGTCCTCTTAAAAATCTATCTGGAACAGTGTTAAAAGCTACCAAACCCAGCATCTGCAGTGTACAAATCCCTAGAGTACTATGGAGATCATTGAGGATATCAGCATTATTTTTAAGAGAGAAAAAATTGCTTTCCTACGCTAACTTGTTCCACTGATGGAAGAGGCATGATGACAATTCTCAACCACTAACTTTCAGGCAGATTAAATAAATTCTACCTATTAGTGTCTTCCTCTAAGTTACCAAAATCATTTTCCCACCTATGGTAAAATGGCAAAGTCAGGACAGAGTTCAACTCATTATGAATCAAATCCCAAACAGGCTGAACCATCCCAAATGCCAGTGTCTCTCCACAAAGGCTGGGTAACCAGATGGGATGTGGATGCCTACACTGACGACATCCACGTGAGGTCAAGCAGATCCCACCTTTGCTGTGTGGATTCAGGTAGTTGTATCAATGCATATAATCTTCACCTATTTAGTTACTAGCTTCTGTTGTGATTTAACATGGGATTAAAATATCATTTAACTTCACCCTTCTTCGTGTATTAATTACACTGACTCACTTTCCTTCCATAAGGTATAAAAAGGAAGGCTATGGCTTTGATGGTTTTTCTTAGTTTGTTGAACAGTGGGGCCACTCAGATGTTCAAAAAATGTTTTTTAAATTACTGTTATTCATTGCAATCCACATATGATAAAGGTTAGGAACAGGTACTGATATAGCTCCGTTAGCACATAAATACCCCTACATAGAGGCAAGCCAATGACATTAACATTTAGTCTTCCTTGAAAAAGAAAATAACATGGATATAATAAAGTTGGAAGACAGGAAAGGCACAGCAAATCAGGGAGAGTATCAATGGAGAAAAACTTAAGCACTTACAAAGTTCAAAAACAAAAGGAAAGAAGAGTGCACAGGGATATTGGCTGAGAAAAATAATTTTTAAAAGGGAAAAGTGGATTTCTGTTGTTTTTCCTTCATTCATTATCATTCTTATAGCTATGCAAAGTAACAGAGGCTGGTTTTTTTTCAAAGTACTATGGTAAGATAAACAAAGAATTACACAACAGCACAGGTAAATTTAAATAGTGATGTAACTGCACTCAGGCTGATAAAGTTAAATGGGATATATCTAAGCAGATATCTTTGTGGATTAAGAGACACATACAGGACTATAAGAACATTTTGAGCCCTATAATGCTCCAAATCCCCCAAACTCTTATACCCTGTGATGGGTAAAGACCATTGCAGAATCAGTATTTTTATTCACTATCCCAGAAAATTTAAAATTTCAGTGGGGGATAAATATACTTCTACTGTCACCAGTACAACAGAACTACCAACACAGCCACTCTGTTGTTTCCAGAGTGTGAGTGCTCCAGAGCAGGTGCTGTTCAGGTCTGTGTTCTGCAGCCCAGGTCAGGCTCTGAAAGACTATGGACATTGCCACAGTGATAACAACCTTTATTGACCGTTTTCAACTCACTTGTGCATTTTTTTTTTTAAGCTAATACCACACTATAAGTTCATGAATGAACATGTGAATTCCTGTCAGAAGACAAGGTTTTAGACACACAGCAGGTTCAAGAAACAGCATCCTCATTGGGAAAACTGAAGTATCTTATAGTAGGGCACATTTTAGCAAACATCAGTTGAAAAGTGACTGAACAGAATAGTTAAACAATAGAAGACTTAGTCCTGTGATCATTCTTTGAACTAAGGTTTTAACTTAACAAATCTACTAGCAGGCAGCTGAATGATAAAATAAAAATGAATCTTTCACAGACCAAGTAACAAGCAAAAGAGAAATAGGTCAATCAACAAAGATGTCATCTTTTGCTGTGTAGCAAAATCTATCCCAGAGTGCTGACACATAGTGTTTTTTGATTCTGACTTATCACTTTTATTATAAAAATGTTTCTATTAAAGCAAATAATGCAACATTTTAAAACAAAGATACAGTTAAAATTCAAACCAAAAGTGTGATCATTACAGTGAAAATATTACCTAAATTGTAGCCACCTTTAATTACTAAACTATGTCACAAAGTATAAATGATTTTATTCTGCCAATTAACCTGCAGTGTCAGAACACAGAAATATCTTTAAAGAAGTTAACAAGACGCTGTCTAGGGATGGCCCAGGGAAGGCTGGCTCATGTCTTGCATACTGCCATGCATATAGATTGGTACCACAGCCAGGTTAAATTACCTCTACTTACACTCCTGACAACAGTATGCACATACTGAGTGTCCAAACAAGTATAGTTGCATGAGATAATGAGATAATCATATCTTAAAAACAAATACATACATAAAATACAACCATACTCCAACTACTTTCTGTGCATTTCTGGCACAGCACCCACAAAAACCAACCAAGTGGACAATGCCTGGATGATTTGTTTTCCTCCCATTTTTTTCTTTCCTTTTTTTTTTTCTTTAACTTCTCCTCCACAATGAGGAAATCAGTGCTTTGCAAAACAGCCTGAAATAGCAGAGGGTTCACACAGGTGTGGGATTTTTAGTCATTGCAAGTCATTTAGTCATTACAACGTACCAGAAGTGCCTAACTTGACCATTTGGCCCTACTTGTTCAACACTGGTGAATGTGCAGCTGGGGCAGAGCCTATTTTTCCCTGTCAAGAGGGCTTCCTTTATAAACTACTTTGCTTGTAAGCCAGGGAAACATTTACATATTATTTGTAACTGTTTAGAGTTATATTTCTTTGTTCGTAAGATCCCTCCTCAAGCAAGAGCTTTGGGCTTAAACTGGCTTCTCAAAACTGCTTGTCATGCAAAGCTCTCACTTTCGTCAGTTTGCTGGAAGATGATCTTCCTCCCCGCTCTTGCCCTTGGACAACCACCACAATCAAATATTCCAGATTGCTGCTAATTTCACAAATTTTGTCCTAAATGTTCGAACGTTTCCAGACAAGATTTGGCCCTCTTTGCCAATTAGAGGGGTTTTGCAAGACTAAAACTGAGATGAGACTGAAACATAACCGCACTTACGGGGTTACAAGGACAGATAAAGCCCTGCATACCATTAGCTGCTAACACATGCCAAAAGCAAACCTGTGATCTGCATGTATTTACTCATATGTGCTGTCATTAGCCACAATCCCAGTTTAAGCCCTCTAGCAGGCCTTTACTCATCTTTCCTTACTCAGTTGTAAGTATGTGGTCTTAAATGATGTCAAAGGTTCCTTTTTTTTTTGCCTTGTCCTTAAGACTATTTTTGTACACCAGATAGACTATCTATATATTTTAAGCCATATGTTAACCTCTTAGATCCACTCAGAGAGAATATGCTCACAGAAAACTGTTTTAGACTACTAGTCTCCTTTATATTGTGTGGAATATAAATATATTGTGTGCAACAGCAGTATAAAAGTAGAGACACACTTCTGCCAAAATTATATACGAACACTGAAGATCCACCCATTAGTAAATTCTGGGAAAAAAATACAGATTAAAAACAATGGAAATAATTATTTTTTTTTTCAGATGACAACTTCCATCAGGGTGAGTTCATTTCACCGAATAACTTTGTTAGGCTGTGGCACTGTTGTGACTGGCTCAAAAAGCAGCAACCTTCTACTAAATGTGAAAAGAATATGTAAATTTTTATGTATGAACTAGGAAAACAAACATGGTGAATAGCTGTGTTTTCCATTTTTAAACACAAAGACATACCCCACAGCTACCTGAAAATATTGCTACTGATTAAGTAATATTCACTTAAATTCACCTGACTCTAGGGTCAGTTCAGTGTTTTCCAGGTTGAAGATGTCACAGCAGGTTTCACCACACATTTCCAATGCCAAGATGAGAACCATTTCAGCCCTGCTGTACCAATGGAGCTAATCCAGCTTCCTGGAAGAGGAGAACATGTTTATCACTGACCTGAGTTCTGCCCTGTAAGGCTCACTTTGATGAAGAACAATGAAAACTTGCATTAGTGTGGCAGAGTGGAAAAAGGGTTGAAATCAATATTTTATTACAGTCCATGTTTAAATCCCTCTAGTAATCCCTGTTACTTAGCAGTCTGCTTTACTGTTTAAAAAAAAACCATTAGGCATCTTTTTCCTGCGGCATTCCTCAAGGCAGGCTGATTATAATAGTGCCTTCTCTCTCTTTGTAAGCAAAATGCTGTAGAAGACACTTGGCACTGATGATGCTGTTGAAGCACTGCTTTCCTCTCATCTCAGAGACAGCTGCACTGTAGGCATTTCCTCAAAAAAATACGATCGTGCCCAATAAGTAACAGGATACATTTGTGTTTTATTGACACAGCATTATAGCAAAAGTTCATTCAAAATCCAAAACGTACATTTTTCCAGTGATTATGGAGGGTGCCAACTGTCAGGGACATGCCAGACAAGTCTCCCTTTTGAGAGCTGTTATATCGCCTTCCAACTCAAATCACATTTTTTTTCTTTGCACATTAGTAAGTACTTTTTGTACCTTTACAAAGAAATGCCAAGATAACCGTGCTCTGAATACATATCTACATTATGGTATTAAAGCCTTTTGAAGATACACTTTCATGCCAAGTCCTTATTTTCATCTCCTTCAGCATTATAGCCACAAAGCATTTGTGGCAGACCCCAAAGCCTAATAAGACTCCAGTTTTCCATATTCTAGCTCCAACACTGCCATCAGACACAGAATTCACAGAAAACACCGAGGAACCCATTTACACCAGCCAGAACATCTTACATAATAACAAAGTATTCTTATACAGAGTTTACATTACATTACCCTCAGCCTGGGTTAGAGCATACTGTTCCATATAAAAACACAGCGACAAGACAACAAGACTGCTTTCCTGAATGAAGAGCTTAGAGCCTAAGAATACAGGGAGTACACCGTGGGGGCAGAGAAGGCAGGCATGGGGAGATAAAAGCATTTATAAATGCATCTACACAGACAACATTTACCATTACAGTAATGCAATTGCCAACCATATCCATCATCCCCTCAACTCCTTATGGGTATGATGGCAGAAATGGTAAGGAGGTTGAAAAAGATGAGTGCAGCAGCTACAAATGTTGGTGATGAAGGGTATTTATAGGAAAGGAACACCACAGCAAGAAGAATGGAGCATTTGCAGGAGATAAGGAATGAGTGGGCAAGGCTTACAATGCTGACAGCTATGAAGAGACAGATGATGCGATCAGATTTGCACATGAGGGAGGAACACAGTGGGCAAGTGCAGATAATAGGGGAAAAAAATAAGCTGGATCAGCTTAATAGAGAATGTTGATCAAGAAATTTTAAAAGGATACTTCAGTCAAAATAAGAAACAGAATTCATTGTGCATTCTTCTGGGAAGGACTCAAAGGGATGATCCTGCAGTGATCAAGTTGGTGGATAAGGCATACATATTTTCTTTCTCGCATAAATTGGTTCTACCCACTTGAGAAGCTGCCTTTTAGCATATAAATATATTTTATTGCTCCCAGCCTCAATTAAGATGCTCTTCTGCATTCTGTATCTTAAGTCACAGCACAACATCAAGCACTCCAGGATTTGGTTTTTTGGGGGTTTTGATTTTTTGGGGGTGCTTTTTTGTTTTATAAGATCTTTCATGATTCCATACTAACTTCACATAAAATGAACTGGTAGTCTAACAATTTCATTTGCAATATCATATCTTTAGCAGCACCACATTACTTAACATATGGGATTAATGTTATGCAAAATACATAATTTGAAGGAGAAGGGATTGGTAATAATCTTGCTGCAATGCCTCTGAGAGCAGGAATATGAAAATACTATGAAGTGAATGACTGTGTCTTCTTGAACCATATACTTTAAAATATCTTCCTGTTATTGGTTGTATGACTTCACTAAGATGACAAAACTACGTTGATCTCTTAAATGTGTAATTCCTTAAATCTCAACTGAATTTAGTATTTACTGAATTATATGCCTTAATGGTAGAATATCTCAGTATTATTGTTTAACCTTTAAAACACTGGTGCATACATTTAACTCTATGTCTACCTTCTCTTTGCCTCTAAGTATGCAGCAATACGAGACTGATACAATCCATACATATTCTAATGCTTTTCTTGAATCACACACTTGTGTATCATGAAGTTAGGCAACTGCACAGTGTCACTGACTGCTAGTAATTATTATCAGTCATACAACCAGTCAACATTTCCTTTCTACAGTTGGCCCCAAACCACAAAAGATGCTAAATTACTCAACTAGCTCTCCAAAAGATGATCATGGCTCCCTTCCCCGGATTCTTCGCTGACACTACACAAACCAAAGCAGCCTTTGCCCACTACAGCTTTCACTCTGAATCTACTCTCAACATCCAATGTTCCAATAAACTCCCGTACCTGAGAGGGCTCTAAGCACCACTTCAAGGACGAACTTAGCATGCAGAATTTCTAACTGCATGTGTCTTGCCAAGTCATGCGAGAGAAAGGTTACCTGTAACTATATAAAAATAGAAGGGCATATACCTAATGATTTTCTACAAACAAATACCAGATAATTATCGAAGATCAAAACCTTTTTTGTCTATCAATTGCTTCCCTTTTCATTTTTGAGCAGGAAGTCCCATTTGAAATTAAGTGAAATTATGTTAATTAAGTGTAATGATCTTGTAGCATTATCAATGTTATAAGCACTACCCGCTCACTGAGAAGAGTCTCTGGAGACTTCAAATTGCAATAGTCATCAACACACAGATGAGTGTGTATCATCAGGACAATACAATTCAAGGTCCTTGCTTTTCTGAATTAAAAGAAGTTCCATGAAACTAAATCTAAAAGCAAGAAAAATATCGCAGAATAAAATTACTCAAACCGTTAAGTTTTAAGTGCAGCTGTCAGAGATATCAAAGTTTTAGGGACATACACAATATGTCTGTAGATTCTAATGGTTTAGTCTGTATGTAGAATGCATACAACCCTGAATCTTAGAATGTCCTACCTCTTCAATGAGCTCTTAACTGACCTATTTAACTTATATGCTATTAAAAAATAAAGAAGGTAAGTAGAAAGGAAGAAACACAACTTCTGAAATCTAATGGGACAGGGCTTCACAGGATAATGCTTTAATATTTGTAGATCAATAATGAAAATACGCAGAGCCACATCTAAGGGAATTCATTTTCAAAGCAATACTTCTTGCAATCACTTAAATAAATTGACTGATGTACATTAAATCATTACAGTCAAAGAATACAATAATGTAGAAGAATTATAATTCTCTTTGAATTAAGATATCACAAGCAATACCCAGACTTGGATTTGTGCTTGAGGTATTTTTTCATATGGGGAAGACACATCTCAACATTCAAAACTGCTGATACTGATGAGGGAGCTCATGAATTAGCCTGAGTGAGAAATGTCCAACAGGGCTTCAAGAGCCCTCAGCCCAAAATTACTTTCAAGGAGACAAATGAAAGAATATAAAACCTACTAAGATGGCAATTTTAAGGAATGCAAAGTATTTTTCTCTGTTGGAGAGCTGGCAGATGGTGAGCTATCACAGTGTTCAGCACCATTACCAGAAAACAATTACAGAGCTTATTATCTGAAAGATAAGTCACTACATCAGGTTTAAACTCCTGCAAAACGCAATACATGTATAGGAAGAAAAATGAAACAAAAAATTACATCACTGCCAATGTAAAAGAAGAAACTGATGCACGCTATGACAGCTTAATGTGTCTCTGCAGTTC
The DNA here is from genome assembly GCA_035041135.1 of Platyrinchus mystaceus. Taxonomy (NCBI): domain Eukaryota; kingdom Metazoa; phylum Chordata; class Aves; order Passeriformes; family Tyrannidae; genus Platyrinchus; species Platyrinchus mystaceus. Next base: position 12,726,640 of record JAWWLV010000045.1, read on the forward strand.
TGTTCAATGTGCTTTAGGGCGACAGTGCTTGAGGTCGGACCAGATGACTCATTGTGGTCCCTTCCAACCTGACCCATTCTGCGACTCTGTTAACAATTCAGCCACAAATAGGATGAAGAATTTCTAAGAGCACAGATGACTTAGCACTGCTAACTGCTGATTCACTTTAGAGTTTATTATGCTTTTGGCTTCCACATATTTTTGCCTTTTCAAAGCAACAGTGAGGGGCAGCAGGAAGCTAAGAGCAGGTAAAAGAGCAGCTGCTCTAAAACATTTCATCATCATTTGCCAAAGGAATTTCAGCCACATGTGTAACACCAAGCAGTCCTTGCACAACTGACTCTTCCTTATACCAGCAGCCTGTGTTCTGAAAGCTGAAATCAGTGCCAGCAGGAAAACCTTTCAGATAAAGCTTTGAAGTAAAGAGGTTCAAACCAAACCTTTTTCCTTTGAAGGGAGAGTACAAGTCAAATACTCCTCCAAATTTAAAAACCTTGAGAATATTTATAGGAATTTATCCTTTACTTACAAGCTATTAGTTAATTATTTTCTTACCAAAGCACTGAAAAGGCTTGTTTTCACCTATAACGTATTAGGGCTTCAGATTTATAACCATACAGTTAACGTAAAGATATTGCTATATAGAACTTCTAACATCTTCAATCATCTCTAAGACAAGTATCAAGAGTAGGCAAAATAAGCAAATAATTTCTAAAACACGTATAGTAAAAGATATATAAAAGATTTGTCAGTCCAGAGATGAGTCTGACAGTCAGAACACAGATACATCACAAGTGTTAAACCCACCCTCTTGTTTTTGATCTTCTTTAGATCTGACAAGTAATTCCTGCTTTGATGGAGGATCTGACTGTACAAATATTCTGAGTGCTTAAAACAGTATTATTTAACTTTCATTTGGTAATTTAATAACTGTAAATGAGATGCACATAAACAAAGGACTTGTTTGTAGAGTCCCACCAGCTGATGTCTGAGATGAGAATGAAAGGTCTCCTTTGTCTACCTAAAAGATGCTTTTCCAAGTGACCTCTGGCATGTCACTTTAATTGAAAGTAGGAGCCTGAAGCTTTCATGAATCTGAGGTTATATTCCTCTGTGACCTTTGCTAAAGGCTTTGAATTTACCCAGTGTAAGTTATTACAAAAAAAACCCAGTTTGTTCAATTTAGAATATAAATGTGCTACAAGTAACATCAAAAAAGAACAACATGAAGAGTCAAAAACAAAATTAAATGTGGGTCTCATGCAAAATAAAATAGTCTGGTTTACTGATGTCTTTCAAACAGTGATTCAAGAACACTTCATTCAAATATATGCATTGCTGCAAGTACCTAAAAATCAGCACAACAACCCTGAGATGATAAATCTAATCACATTCATCTCCTTATACGGATTTATTAAATTACCAAAGGTCTTGATTTCAGTTCATCACCAGCAGCAGCACAATCAAATCATGATGCAAATTCAGAAGTAGGCTCATGCTGGAATAATCCACCATGACTTAGTATTTTAATTACTCATGTTTCAGCCTGCTATAAGCTACTGCAAGGTTTTCCAAGTCAGATTTTTTTTTTCTCCCATCAGTGCCTGAACAAGTAGCTAAGTATTCCTACTTGCTTTGGGTTTATATTTCTACAGAAGTTTTCACAAATATGAATAAATGTCCTAATGCCTGGCTTAAAACTTCATTCCCCAAAATCTGACCCAGAAAAACTTAATATGCCAATTTATATGATTACTTTTTTTTACATAATTCCCAAGCAACCTTCTCAGTGATCTAATTTATTTAAAGTAAAATTAGCTTTCTCTCCCTGTTCTTCTGATATTAAAATTACACTGCGTCCCATTGTATTTTTTGGTGTTTTAATTTGATGTAGTAAGACTAACTAGCACTTTGATTGCTCTTCTCACACAACTGAATATGTGCCTTTCAACCAATTCTGCCCACTCCATGCTTTTCACCTCAGAGCCAAGTGCAAAATGCCACATCTAAGGCAATTACATCATCTTAATGGTATTCAAAAATTTAAATAACACAATATTAGCTTCACTCACACTAGGCATTTTTCTATGCATTGTTAAATAATACCACAGCAAGCTAAAGAACAGCATAAAATTCATACCTATGGCTCTCTTTTTGAAATTATATCCCCAACAGATCATAACATACATACTTCATCCTGAAACACTACGTCGGTAAAGACAAATCCACACTTCTGATCACTGCAGTTAAGATATTCAGATAAACTTGTAGATTAAAGTCAAAAATAAACCAATATAGGAATACCTAATACTTGCTTTAAGTTTTAGTTTTAAAAACACAGTGATGAGAGTTTCCATAAGCTTTGCTTTGCACAGCCATTCCACCACAGCCTGGCAGTGAGTCACAAATGCAGTCACAAATCACAAATGCCTGTTAGACACGAGTTTCAGGTTTGCAGAACACAAAAGCCATTTTCCAAAGCAGCAGATCTCAAGCACAGCATAAGAATATTCTTCACAACAGTGCAGCTCCCTCTCAAGCACATGGCAAAGCCACAGTACAGGTGGGTCAAAGCTGTTCTGCAACCAGACAGCAAAACTCTAGGCCAGAAATTCCCTGCGTGGCTACTGATTCACTATTGATCAAAATCAGCTCTTTTCCAGGGTTTTGTAGAAGTTAAACTTAAATTCTCCATTAAAAATTGCATATTAGTAAACTCTATTACTAAAAAAGGCTTCTGTTCATGAAACAGCAAATAAAATGCAAACCAAAAAGCAGCATCTCAAGTCTGACAAGTCAGACCCAATTTTAGCAAAAGGTCCTGCAACCTAACAGGGTCACCACCTAAATTCCCTTTAAATTGAAGAATGAAGGAAAGAAGCCTCAAAATTTCTTCAAACAGTATTAACCGAAGTCACACATGCGAAGCAATTCTCAAACCAGGCACAACTGCTTCACACTCAGAAGAGCATGAAATTCATAAAAATCTCATGTTCCAAGAAAACTCAGTCAAATACTCAAACTACATATTTATTTTATGCAATAGCTTCCACATCTCCTCACTGAAATGTAAAAATTAACTCCAGGACTATAAAGAGCATTGTAACAAAGGGAACTTAACTTTTCTATAAAACATAATTCCAATTTTCCTCATTCCTTGGGAAGTACAAAAAAGCACAATGTGTTATGCACAAAGCACACTTTCAGCAGGAAATGGGTTAACAAGGTTACCCAGGAGTGCTTTTTTCTTACTGACAATTCTGATTAGTATTTACCTTGATTTTATTAAAAATGTAATCATGCCCACAATTTAAATAAGACAGAAGTACCATTTTCCCCTTCCTTCCCACACTACTTTTCACATTTAATAATATTTATTAAAGATTGATTTGAATTAATTTTATTAGTTGTTAATATATTAAGATTTTCAGTATGTTCACTAAAATTAAATTGAACTGGGTAGAAATACTTGCAAAAATAACTAATCACAAGAAGACTGTCATAAACAAATTGCATAGCTAAAGGATCCCAATTTCCTATGATTTGAACCTTTTCTCCTCCACCACTTTCTTACTCCAGTTTCTGCAGGCTTCTCCAATACTCTTCTGACACCCCTTCCTGACACAGGACACCTGCCCAAACCAGGGGTGTTTTAATCCAACACTCTCTGCCCAGAAGGCAAATCCAATACATTTTCACGCATCTCTCTTTCTGATTTGGTTTAAAGACTAGCCTTGAAAAGGTAGTTTGCTTCCAAAACCAATTAGGTCCCTGGAAGATCTTGAAGCTCTCTTGACTTCTCTGGAATACTACCTGTATTTAGTAGTTACAAAAATAGATATTTGAGCATTCACTACTATTTTCAGTCTATGCCTAATTTATATGCACATCAAGGGATTTATTAACATGTAAAGCTCATCTTAGTACCTCAACACGCTAACACAGAGATTTGCTACATTAGCTGAGGCACTTTAAAGCAAATTAGAATAGAATTTTAAACCTATCACAGCATGAAGAAGTGAGACCCCTTTTACTTCACAGACTATTTTAGGCAAAAGCATAAGCCAGGGTGCTCTTAGCTCTTAAATCCACCAAAACAAAATGTAGTTTCTATACGTAAGAACAGAAAGTTTTGTTCAAAGAAAACCTCACTGTAGAAGAGGACAGCACTCACAGAAAATCTGAACAGGACAAGAGGTGGGACCTTTCACCCACCTCAAAGCAGAATATTATGTAAGTTCCTCATTTTTAAGTGAGAAAAATTAGGCTGTGTACTATATCATGGCAGTAACAAGGACAGTTACATTTTTATTATATACTCCCCATGATCCTAATAACAAACTACTAAATATTTACTTCAGTGAAACATTTTAAGTAATGCATTTTTGACTGATTTTATTTACCATGCAATACAAACAGAAGTAGAAAAAAGTCAACCCAAGTGTGCATTTGAGTTGTAATACTAACTGATGGCCAATGTTCTGCTCGCTCCCACAGGACTGCCAAACCTTTGTGGAAAGATTAAACAAGAAAAGGAGAAATTTTAAAAAATGGTCTAAAGAGTGCTAAAAGAAGCAGATTTTTTTTTTTTTTGGTGATGGTGAAACTGACTTCCCTTTACTATTTCAATTTGTCTTCATGTTCAGATTATTCTTAAGAACACAGATAATCGGCTGCTTTGCCAGCTAAAATTTCAATTGCAAACCTGTAAACATTACCTATCATTTACACAGCTCTTTATATGTCAAACTTCATTCATGTTTGACAGAGTAGTCACCTTATATTGCCGGAGAAATTAAGCAAAATTCAACATGTACCTTGTAAACAAATAAATACTTGAACACAAATGGAAACAAATTTTAATTTAAGGGGAACACAGAGATTGTGTAGCATATAAATTGGTTATCTTTCAAGACAAGATCTTGGGCCTAGACTACTTGAATAATTTCCCTATTAAAATCTGAGACAGCAGAAACATATAGGAGAAAACCACAATAAAATAGAGACACTATTTTAGTTTGTATTCAGTATTTAACTAAATGAGCCATATAATTCCCTGCAGCCAAACTGCATTGCATTTGCTTTCCTTTTTCAAAATAATAAAAAAAAAACAAGTAAGGAAAATAGTCCTGTAAGACACAAAGAAATGTTTTTGTATTGCAGCTACCAAAAATAGACGCAGGCTTTGCTGATCCCACTTCTCAAAAGCATGCAATACTGAAGAGGAATTAAAATCCATAGAAGCAGCAGATGGACTCAGAAGATTTTGAAGCCAAGACCACTGCTACCCTTCAAAATTTCTCAGACCACCACCAACACTTACTATCAACTTGGTGTTTATTGTATTTCTGCAAAGTCACTGCAAATTGTTTTCCCTGCCTGTCAGGTCATAGTTAAGGAGCCACCGGAACACACATGAACCACAAAGACTTTTTTTTTTTTCAGAGACTACAAACACACACATCCTGGTAGCATCTCTCGAGCACAAATCATCAGGTACAGGAAGAAGCAGTAAACTATTTTAAGCACTTCTGATGATTTTAAAGAAACAATGGATCAATTAGCTTGGATACTGAGTGTTCAACCTCTACTGCTTTAGAGGATCTGCTCCTCTCCAGGAACCCCCGTCTCCCTCACCACATGAGCAGCCTGCAGCCCCTGCTCCCCAGGGCTGTATTGCTGCCAGACACAAAACCAGGTCCTGTTCTGCTGGATCACTGGGACACACGTCAAGTGCACGCCAACAGAATTTACTCTATCTTCAAGAAGCAGAAGGGAAAAATAACAAAATTGTTATCTGCATAGAAAAAAAAATAAAAACTTTAAACTGGAAAGTACTGCAAAAAAATGTTAGAATTGGCTTCAATGAAAGGATTTAACAGAGCTTACATTTGCACCATGTGAGGCAGGAAAAAAAAAAAAGAAACAAAACAGACACTCCACAAAACATCCCATTTTCTGATGTCCCTCAAAAACACAGGGCTGTCTACAGAGCACCAATCCTGATGGGATACTTGCTGAGGCAGGTAGTTCAAGCAGTCCATCTGTTGGGTTTTGTTGTGGGGGGCTTTTTTAACTTATTCAAGGATTCTTGTTTCCAAAGGAAAAAGAGCTCTCCCAAACATGAATGTGACCAGGGACCTGCTTACTGATTAACCCAGCTAAAGTCAGTAACAGAAGACCCAGCTTTTACAGGAACAAAGGCATTCAGGGCTCACCCTTAATGGGATCTCTCAGAAGAAAAAAAAAAAATCCAACAAAGGACCATTCAAACATCAGAAAAAAATTCTTAACAAGGAAAGCATGACAGACTCTGAAGCACAAGGATTGTTCAGTTTGTGTCATGTCTGTCCTGGTCCCTACAGAACCAGGAGATGCCAGAAGAAGCAAGGGAGCAACAACAAAGTGGAAAAATCACAGAAGAGTGCGGGAAAACTGTTACAGGAGAATCATTTGGAAAGGTTCAGACACAGTAAGGCTGTGGTAACACAGACACCACACCATCATAGAAAGCAAAGCACTCGAACAAAATTGCCAGGAGAGCACGGACACCCACTGTGCAAAGTACATGCCACACCTGGAAGAAAAACTGTTAAGCAGAAATTACAACATTATTTTTGGCTACAACACACCCTAAGAAAAAGGACAGCTAAGAGAATTATATGCATTTCTTTGTAATAACAGGAGAAGTACCACCAGGATTCAAAATTGACACAATCACAGAAAACACACCTTAATATATTACACTAAGATAGGCCACCTCAAACATAACCAGGATATTTCACCTACAGAAACATGCAACAATGAATACCAGTAAGAGGAAAAATATTGCAAGAAAGTCAGCTCTGGACTCTGGGTCAGAGTCTAAAAACCTTCAACAGTATTTCCCCAACTCATTTCACTTCATGTCCCCCTCCTAAGTGAATTTTAGTATTTACATTCCCTGCTCTGTTATCCCAGATACAGTATTGATGTGGCTTTACTGCTCCTTATGCCTAAGACAGGCCATAACCATGAAGCACTTTCTACACAGCCTCTAAGAGTACAGTGCATAAATTATAAATTATTAAACTTAATAAAAACCTTAATAGCAGCAGACTCCACAGGCATAGGTCTTACCACAAAATAAAATTTTGGAAATATTTCCTTTTTGTGCCAGTAGTGCTTAAATGTTTACTGTAAGGCAGCAAGACCAAACTATCTACACTTTCAGAGGTAGTGCATGCACAGAATCACGTTACCATGACTTTACAACCGTGTATGATGTAATTACTTATCTTTAAAAGAAAATGGAAAAGCAACTGAAGTTAAATCAAAGCCATAAAAAAGAAAAACAAACAAGGAAACAAAAAAAAAAATCCAACAGGCATGATCTTTATTTGCCTAGACCTCACATACCTCCACATAGCAACCTAAGGGAACACTACCACCGACTTTAAGAAGCACCACTCACAACCTCTCCAACAAGCAGTCCAGTCTGGTCTATGACAGAGTTCACTGGGCACAAAGGCTGTCAAATTAAGTATGTTCAACTCCACAGGAAAAACAGCACTTCAAGGGAATGCTTCTGCTCTATCATCCTCACCAGAAACAGATCAGGAGAAACTGCGTGACATAAGGACTGAGAAGCACAAACCCTAATACACAGCAGACAAAAAGGACAGAGAAAGGCAAAACATAAATCACTCCAACAGAAATTAGTTCCTCTAGCCACTGCCTGATAAAATGATTATAAATCCTAACAAAATAAAGACCAAGTACTAAAGCAACAGACAGACCTACCTCCTCAAAAATATCCAAGAACCATAGCAGTGTTAGTGACATACCCATTACTGTCAGTACAAAGCATTGGGAATAAACCCCAAAGAATTAAAGCTGCAGGAAGGAAGACAGGCTATCACACCCCAATTAAATCTAACAAAAGAACAGCATACTGCATAGATGTTTCAAAAATGCACATGGAGTGATAGAGGCAGGATGGAGCAGGCAGACAGAAGCTCCAGTAAAACTGCAGTCAAGCAGAAACGCCACTGTTACTGCCTTCCAGCAATTTCATTGTATGTATTCCCAAATTAATAACCCAAACAGGACAGCAATATAAGCTTAAACAGTTCCTAAGCAGGAACACCAGCAACAGCTTCCTCAATAAACATGCGGAAAAAAACCCCTAGGATATACATATCTAAATAAAAGAACCGGATATCTCTGACAAGACAAGCCCTGCAACATAAGGATACGGTTTCTGTATGTGCTAAGCTGCATTCACAAGCTATTTAATGACAAGTCTCCAGTCTTCTGTCTCACATACAAACCCAACCTGTGTGCTGTGCAGTGGCACCTACACCAAAGAAGATACAATCAGCACATCCATTAACAAGTGTGTGTTTATAACAGACACATTAAATATTTCAGAAGTTCAGCCACAGCTATAAGTAAATTCGTACTGATTTTACATTAACTAGTTTTAAATGTTTAATGTTCACACTAGTGAGGATTTGTTTCTCAAGTAACACAGACACACAACCCAATTTATTCTAACTGGTAGGTTAAAGCAAATTTCATCGAGAACTACTATGATAATAGTTCACCTTTTAAAATGCATAACAAATGTTGCAGACATAGGAAAGTGAAAACCATGTTTCCCCTGGATCCAAACAAATACAACCCAGCTGTCCTCATTCACCAATCACCCACACCAAGTGCTTTGGCAGAACCCCTTCTCTCTACATGAAGAAAATTTTATATACGACAAATTGTAATGTTTTCACTTTAATCAAACCTACTGCTTAGTGCCTCATTTTAGTTGACAACTTGCATATCTTGGAATTTTTTTAATTGATATTGCCACCTAGTGGCTTGTTTGAACAATATTAAACAATCATAAAAGCCAGCATGAGAACATCAACATCTACAATAAGTTTCTGAAAACCCACAAGATATGGCTTTTCCCCAGTATAGAAAATTCAAATACCACTTTCCACCCAAAACAAAGGAATTTTCCAAGGACTACTTATAGAATTAAGTAGTACATCCTCCTTAAAATAAAATTATTTCTATGGGCAGAATAAAACAGTATGATAAAATAATTTGGTTTATGTTAATAACCCAGAATTGAATAACTCTCCAAACACATAACTTCGCAGAAAAAGTACCGCTACTGAAATCTATTTGTAAAGCTTACTTCTTTCACTTTCTTGAATACAAAATAGAGAACTGGAACATATTTCCCATCTCTCTGGTCTTCAGTTTACTGTAGGTTTGCCACTGCCCCTCCCTGGACACGCTCCAGCACTTCAATGTCTTTATTGTAGTGAGGGGCCCAGAACTGAACTCAGGATTTGAGCTGTGACCACCAGTGCTGAGTACAGGGGGTCAGTCACTGCCCTGGTCCTGCTGGACACACTTTTGCTTATACAAACCAGGATGCCATTGGCCTTCTTGGCTACTTGGGCACATGCTGGCTCATTCTGATCCAAACCAACATACACACAAAATAAGAGTCCTACAATTACAGAAAACCCTACTCTTTGTTCAGATTACAGCCATCCTTGGTATCTTGTGGAAACACAGGTGTTTATTATGCAGCATTAGTAACAGCTGATTGACAAGACTACGTTATTTTAATATTTTTTGTTTCTATGTCCCTATTTCTAATGAACAAAAAAACATTAAATTTTAATGACATATTAGCATTTTCAAACAGTTGGCAATATTGTTTCCAAACCATTCAGCAGTGGTGAATTTAGTACTCTTGGAAATAAAACATGCATGCAAAAAACGAATCAAATTTGAACACATACAATTATTTTTGAAAACATAGATAGAAACCTCTGAGCTATTAAATTTCTACAAGTTTTGTGGCAGCTGGACAGGCTAGACAGCGGGGTCGAGACCAGTGGTGTGAGGTTCAGCAAGGTCAAGTGCCAGTCCTACACTTTGCCCACAATAACCCCATGCAGAACTACAGGATTGGGACAGAGTGGCTCAGAAGTGGCCCAGCTGAAAAGGACCTGGGGGTGAGAGGGTCAACAGCTGGCTGAACAGGAGCCAGCAGTGTGCCCAGGTAGCCAAGAAAGCCAAAGGCATCCTGGCTTGTATAAGTAATAGTGTGGCCAGCAGGACCAGGGCAATGATCATTCTCAGACTGTGCTCAGCGCTGGTGAGGCCGCAACTCAAGTCCCGAGTTCAGTTCTGGGCCCCTCAATACAAGAAAGACATTGAGGTGGCGGAGCGTGTTCAGACAAGGGCAATGGAGCTGATGAAGGGACTGGAGCACAAGTCCTGTGAGGAGCAGCTGAGGGAGCTGGGGTTGTTTAGCCTGGAGAAAAGGAGGCTCAGGGGAGCCCTTATCACTCTGTCCTGAGAGGAGGTTGTAGTCACGTGGGGGTTGGTCTCTGCTCCCAGGCAAGTAGAGATAGGACAAGAGAACACAGTCTTAAGCTGCACCAGGGGAAGTTTAGGTTGGATATTAGGAAGAATTTCTTCACAGAAAGGGTGGTTAGACATTGGATTGGGCTACCCAGGGAGGTGGTGGAGTCAGCATTCCTGGAGGTGTTTAAGACTGGACATGGCACTTAGTGCCATGGTCTAGTTGACAAGGTGGTGTTCAGGCATAGATTGGACTTGATGATTTCAGAGGTCTTTTCCAACCTGATTCTGTGATTCTCTGAGAAAAACTCAACACTGTTAGTACTGCCCAAAGTCAGTGTAGTCCAGCTGTCATACTTCCATCTGGCTTGTCCAGCTGATGAGGACCAGTTTGCCAGCTGAGCAACCAGCCCAAACCAAACTCCACAGCAGTAACCACAAGCACGACACTTCCTGCCCAGCTGGCACATCACACAAGGTTGGGCAGTAGTTACAGAGAAGCTCAGATCCTCACAGAGATGGCCATCAGATTCAGCAAGGGAGGTCCAGCATGGCACTAGGCAGGGTTCACAAACAAGGCTACATTAATTGAAGAAGGGTCACTGAAGAATGGGAGGGAGCACAAGCATTGAGGCTCCACTTCAAGGGCATGAGAAGTCAACACACTTGGGACTTGTGGTGAAGAGCAGGGAACAGTACCCACAGCACATGAAAAGAGAGCCACGACTATCGTGGCAGTGAGATACAGAAGAGGTTTGATATCAAGGATATCTAAATGCACACACAACCAAAATTTTTAAACTAGCTTCTCTAACTTATGCAGCTTTCTAAAATATGTAACAACACTGAATTATCTGCTTTACATTTACTTTCCTTTATTGGTATTACTGCTTTAAACTTTATCTAATTGGTATTGTTCTAGCACACCTCATAAATATATATATTTACACACATATAGAGAGAGATTGGTTATTACACCACTTTTTTGGTGGTTTTTTTTTTTTTTACACATTTTATCTAAAAAGCTACTGATATCACAGTCAGGAAAGAAAAAAAATATTTTTTTTCCTTTACCTTGAAGTGATATATAGACCAGAAGGTCTTTTGCTTATAATATCATTCTCTAAAATACTCAAAAGCTCTCCCCATTATTTCCTGCCACATTTCTGATCTAACTTACAACACAAAATATTTCTATAATGAAGATCATACTTTGAAAATGCACTCAAGCCCTTAAGCTATTTTAGCTAAAATGTCTATTCAACACACAATGCTACATAGCTTTGTCCTCTTATACCTAAAAGCCCTAGAGTTTCTTTCATGACTGCAGGTACAAATGTTCTTTTGAGAGAAGAAATAACAATTTTCTAATGAGGTACTGAATAACTACATGCTAAATATAAATAAAACCAAAAGCTACTCTGCAAACCACCAGTATTTTAAGATACTATTTCAACTAGATCCAACCTTCAAAGGTCTTTCAAAAGCTGATTTGCAAATGAGAACTTTCCCACTAGCCCAGATTTTCCCACTAGCTCCTGCTGCAGTTACCAGCAAGGAAATAATTTGAAATGTTAATAAAATGGCCAGGCCTTCTGTAAAAACAAAGCACATTGTATTGGAATCTTAACTCAAAGCTAATCCTCTTGCAATTTTTCAAAGGTACAGAAAGAGCCCCTTTCTCTGGTAAAATTTCTGCTTACAATTTCTGCAAATATTTTCTCAAATGTGCTGATTTAAGTAGCATCTTTTGAATTCCAAGGTCATCCATCTTCCTGGAAAAAGGTCCAGAATGCACCTTCACTCAGCCATCACCAGATCAGCACTAAATTTATGCCTGGTCACTTCCTAACTGCCTCTTGCAAGCTTTAAAAATCACCTGAGCAGCAGCAAGGTTCAGCGAATGGCACCAGTTTTATGTATTCAGCATATTTGCACCCAGGCTACCTGAACAAAGAACAGTGATTGCCCCTCACCAGGGATCACACAAAGCAAGACCACAGAACCGATAAAAACCAGTGTTGCTGTTTTTTGTAACGGGCCACAGGCTTTGTGTTAAGCTTGTAACACAAGCCTTGGGACTCACCAGCCTCTGTCTGAACATGTCTTGGCCCACCTGGGGGTTTGTTTTAGCATTGAAGAGCAACAGCCTACTGACCAAATTACTTACCTACTTAGTTTCAGCTATCACTTAGCTTTGTACGGTTGTGCAGTGTAGCACGTGTTATACACATATCTGGAACTAACACAGCAATAATAATTATTCTGTGTAAATGAGCTATTTAACGTGCTGGAATAAAATGCAGCATAAGGGATTAAAGATATGGAGCAACTGTAGAGGAGTAGAAAATCACAGGATGACAGAGACTTGGGACTATAAACACCTCAGCAATGGTCAGCTGCTGGCCACAGGACTGCAGCCTGGGAGCTGGGCAAAGCCATCACAGAGGGCAAAGAACACACACCAAACTGATGTAAAATACACCATTATGTAGTAAATCTGGATGGCTTGACATGGGTTGCAACATGGATTTACAAGGCAGCACAGAAACGCCTTACATAAAAATTACTCGAATGAGGAGGGAGAAGCTACCAACATCAACCTCATATACATCCCAGTGGGGGCCAGGAAGCTGATGACAGGCCATATCCCTCCCTTCTCCAAATGAAACCATACACCCCAGAAGGCCAGGCACAGCACCTGAGAAAGAGCAGATATTACAAAAGTCTGGGCATGTATAATTTTGACTTTAAGCAATTTGAAAAAAATGCTATTATCACTGCAACTCTATCAATAATTATTTGATGGGACCTTTAAGACTCTATAGCAACCTCTCTGAAACCTGGATGCAACAAAGCAGTGAGGAGAGACTCCACGATTTGGAAAAGCAGATACAGATGGATCCATTAGTAGCTATTTAGCCTGAGGAAAACACACAGGTCCGTTAGTAAATACCTCAGCAGCTGGTGGGTGAGGATTATGCTGCAAACACAGGAGATAGGCAGGGAAGAACGTCAGGCTGAGAAAGCATACAGCCAGAACAGTCACTGGATTCCCTCCTTCCCAGCCTCCATAAATGAAACTGTGAGTTCAGAATTAAGTGAATTTATCATCCTCTAAGTAAGACACTGTGTTACTAGGAAGAGAAATAGCAAGCCATTTTATTTATATATACATACACACAGAGACATGCTCTATTCACCTCACTAAGTTGCCATTTCCAATTTTCACAGACTTACTTGAGCATTTTGGGTGTTTGCTCACATCAACTGGAGCGCATGCACATTTTTTTCCCCATCAGTGAAACCCTACATTGTAAATCAGTCTTTCCATCTTCTGTTAAAGTAATAGTCCCTTACTCTGGCTCTGCCCTGTCTATTTCCTTCCTCCAAGTACCCACCGCCATATCCGTGTGCATCTGCTTAGATAAGGCAATATCACTATATGCTCACTGACTTTTCATTCTGATATCTAGATATACATTTATAGGCAGCAAATCCAAGCTTTGCTGCTTTCCATTGCTGCTGATAAAACCCCAAATTAAATTCTGTGCTGTGAAATGGGGTTAACATGCTTTTAATTTTTGATTAGGTTTTATTTCCACATTATCTATGATAATTCAGTTTGAAGGAAACCATAATCTTAAAACAGAAGCAAGGCAGATTGCTCCATTTAATTTCACTTGCTTGTAATGTTGATGAGAACACCACAAGAAGCAAACCAGTGAAGAAAGGTGATAATACGGGACAAAGAAGTGAGAGGGGACCAATTTTTTTTATTTTGTTGTTTTCAGCCTCTCTTGGAACACTAAGAGATTATACTTTCATTCCTGATATGAAACTATTACTTCTGCAGATTGTTAAGGGACTTTATGTACTCAGTTTAAAGGCTATTTAAAAACTCCCCAATTAAGTTTCTTATGTAAAGGCAACATTTTACGTACACACACATACAGAACTATTACTTATTACCAATACCAATGCAAATCAACTACAAAATATGAATATAACATACACATTCTCTCAAAAGTAAAATATTGGCAGAGTTGACACAAACTTTGGAGAAAAAAAACTGATTACGAATACAAACAATGAAAAGCAATAAAATCTTTTTCTTAGTTCTGCGATGTTATTTTAAAACAGCTCCTTTATTACCAATGTAAATTTTACAGCATCAAAACTGAAATATTGCTATGGAACAAAAACTGAGAAAAGGTTTGAAAAACAGACTCTGAGAATTAAGACTTCTTCCTGCTGTAGGTTGCTGCTTTGCAGCAATCATTGCTGAATCAAACATGCCAGTGTCTGGTGCACCACAGTTCAGAGTTTAACACAGTAATTTAAACCATGTGCAGTTTCAATTCAACTTATTACCTCGGGCTGTGAACTGTAATTAGGAAGAAGCTGGCACACATTTATCTCTGTTGGCCTGGCATATGAACATCCCTACATCTTAAAAACACTCTGAATAAACGAACAGGACAAGCATGTTCTCTTCCCTTTGTCCATCATGTCCTGATGCTAAGGAGCCACTCTCAGAGGTCCCATGTGATCTGGTTTGCTCTTTTAAGTTTTTGCTAACTCTTGCATTATTCCCATTATTTTGCCATAATTAATCACATACATACTTGTTTGGAATTAAGAGAGACACTGTCAGCATATATAAAGGCCCCTTTCCAATTTAAAAACACAGTCACATTCTTCTGCTTCAACGTATGTCCTCCAGAAAAAATTCCTACTTCTTGGAAGAAACCAGATGAAGTGATTTTTAGCAGTCTTTGCATTGCACAAATAAACTGAAGAGGTAATTACTTGTTGTCATTAACTTTTCAGTGTTAAAATAATCATGAGAGGATTTTCTTTTACCCTTTTCGTAGTTTTTCTAAAGCAAATTTACTGCTTGACATATTTGTCTAAAATGTTTTGCAGTTGGAAAGAAGATAGCATAACAATGCAAATACATCAAATTGTTTGATTCTGATTGTGGCACAATTAGAAGACTGAGTTATTCCTTTTTACATGTATACACCCCAAGTTACTGCGTTCCTTTTTCCTCATTTGCAAAGGCAGAATATCAAAGCCATTACAAGAGGCCTAGAATTTTAACTGTTTTCAGATCTTCACAACACGTACATCAGCAAAGTACCACCATAATATATGCCAGAATTAAAGTCTATTATAAAAATAATAAAATACCTTTAAGTGTTTGGTTTGCTGCAGTATTAATGAACTCAGTTACAGCATCTGAAGATACTTTATTTATAACTTCCCTATGATCAGTCATACCATGTCAGTATTTAAGGATGCTGTCCTAAAAACAAGCAGTATCAGAAAACTAATCACAGTTATAAATGATGACATATAAGAAATTATTACATACAAGGTCAACAGTCTTCTGGGGGCTGGAGGGGGAAGTAACTTTCCTTCTCCGTTTTTTAAACTACTGTGAAACTACAACCTCAATGCACTCATGCTCTTCTAATGGGGGTGATGACCTTTGGTTGTGCCATATACTTATCATTGCACTCTCCAAAACTGCAGCCCTGTTGCCTTCAAAGTAATGAGCTTTTATTTTATGTATTTATTTCCAGAATCCATTTTTTTGTCTTCCTGCAACCTCCCTGGCAGCTCTGGAACACTTGTGTCCTCAGCAATGTTATAAAGGTGGGCACTAGTGGTGGCTAAACCACCAAAATTAAATGGAAGGCTCAAGGCCTTCTTACAAGGGAGGTCAGCAACATTCAGGGATTGTGATATTGAGAAAGTAGCAGAAGAGAAGTGGCAAAGCCCACAGGGCAGATGTGTGACTGCTGGTCAAGTCTTTGAACAGACTCACAGGAAAAAAAACCATCTAATTTACCTGAAAAAATGATGGATCAAATTAACAACCAATATTTCACTATCAAATTTATCTAGTAGTTGCTCAGTTCCTTGGTGTGGTAAACTCACAGTGAGTTTACAACTTGTTATCTTTGGACATAATGATCACAAATGTGTCTTACAATCAGACTTACCATTGCATCCAATTAGTCTTAGATTGCCACGTTCTCTCCTGTGAGTCCTCCCGAAATAGTTGAAATTTTGCATACAAGTGTCTTTATTTTAAACAACAAACGAAAATTAAAACAAAAGCAATTGATTCAATGAAACATTATCACCAAATTAAATGTACTCCATTGATCTGTCCCAATTCTACTATCCAAACTACATTCTAAGTTAATCACCAGTGATCAATCTATAGTATGAATTCCACACACCAGACACTGATGTATGGAAAAAACTCTAATGAAAAAAACCAAACTTTCAAAATAAATCTCTGGTTTTGCTTCAATGTACGTATCTAGCTGTGGTTTATTTTAATGTTTCTTTTAATTGCAGCTTTTAAAAATACTCTGTTTTTTCCCCAGGCTGGCAAAGCACAAGACGAGGATTAAGACAAGGAGCTGTTGCAGAGAAGGTACAAATGGAGGAGAAAGGAGTCTGATCTACTTACACTTTATCTCAAGTTTTAATAATGCTACAATTAGGACAAGATATGTCACCCTGTGAGACACAAGCCAGTGAGAGTTATTTTGGAAACACAAAATTAGACCAAAATGATCACTTGAAAAGAACAACATCTTTATTCCCAAGACAAATATTCTCATTACACAAAACTGATTTTCTGGCTTCAGAAATAAACATTAGAAAATACAGTTATGCTATTTTTCAATAATAAGAACAGGATAAATAAAATTTGTAAAGCTTTGCAGCAACAGTTTTAGATAAACTAATCAATTCTCATCAACACGTGTTTGACACAACTGGGAAAAATAAGTATTGTCTATTGAATAAATAGTTTCAACCCGGTCTTTAGGTGCTGGATTTACTAAAATTGATTTAGCAATGAGAATGCAATACTTAAAAGTAAGTGATCCATACTAAAGACCAAAGTAGTTATGCAACACTACCTGGTGATTTAAAGTATCAGTTCAGTTTTTTATAACTCTATCTCACATTTTAAGTCCACTTGAGATTCACACATTGTGTTTTCAAATCCAGCTTCTCCAAAAGCCTTGACTGGCTGATGTGCCCAGATTATGTCTGTCCACAACAGCAATACCCAGTTCATTACAAAGCTCCCAGTTCCCAGGACTGCTCATTCCTGATTAAAGAGAGTCTCTATGAAATGCATAGTGCTGGAAGCAACTACCAAAATCACTGTGTCATCTGCTCAACAACACTGACACAATCCAAGACTTACAAGTTGCTATACAGCAAACATTTCTGGGAAACAAATGAATAAAAAAAAAATTGACATCTCTAACATTAAAAAAGAGAGGTAATGCTATAAGAGCATTTGAGTAGAATTTGATTAAATGTCTAGGACCAGTACCATGGATTTGGACACCAGCATGTGCTGAAACACCATGTTACTAATACACAAAACAGGTCACCCGAAGCAACAGACAACCTTAAAAAAATATCAGATATTACACCTATTATCTGTCAAGATAATTTTTATTCTTTTGAGCTAGAACTCATAACAGTACCATGAAGCTCCTGGTCTTACTCAAGTTTCCCTGACACTGCTAAAATTTTACAACATTCACCTGGGAATAGAGTCTGGCAACAGAGATCTGTCATACTGTGCTTTGTGACACCAGGAAAAAGAACTTGAAAGAAAGCTTAAGCCTCTGATCTCCTCAGGGCTCCCTCTTTCATAAAAATGCTGAATTGTGACTGCTATGCTAAAAAGAAAAATCACTTAATGACCCAGACAGCCTCATTCTAACCAAATCACCATGTGTTTGTTTTGTAACTCAGAGTTACTTGGCAGCAGTCAACTGGCATGCTGATACCTGTGTATTAGTAAAACTTAAAAGGAACGCTTCCCTTTTAACCAGTTGCCTTCCAACTCCATCAGTTTGTTGCTCATTATTCTGCAAAAGAGATGTAAAGTTACCAGCCAGCCCTTGCACACCGAAGCCCTGCATGGCCTATAATCCTGTGATTGACACTTGCACATGGCAGGTTGAAATAATAAGCTTAAAATTCCTCAGGCATCTAACTCTTATTTCACAGGTAAGTAAACTACTGAACTATACATAAGCATGAGAGCAAAAACTTTAAAACAAAGCTACTTGTTCACAGCAACAGAGGAAATAACATGAATTCTTAAAATTCACAACTTTAAATCCCAGGCTCATTTTGGCATCAAACTCAGACCTGCAGATGGCATCAAAGTCTACAAAAAAAGTAGCATTTCAGGCATGCCCATTCCTTCAGTCTCTTGCATTCCCTGGAATGCTTCTCCACTCCATCATCATTACCTTAGTGCTCTTGGGTTCATAATAGCTCTTCTCAAACACACACCTCTACTGATTCACAGTGCACTCGGATTTAGTAGCCAAGTCCAGTTTCACGGCTCCTTCCTCAGCCAGGTACAAGAGTGCCACAAGAGTTAGATCACCCTGTTTGGATCTAGGCTCACAGACACTGCCAGGCTTATGCAGACTATCAGATGCTGCAAGTGATCTGACGAGGTGACCTTGAAAATCTAAGAGCTGCCACACTAATGTAGATCAAACACACACCTAGGCCAGTATTATATCACTGGGTGCCAGAAACATTTGTTAGATATGACTACACAAGTGGGTCACTCTGTATTGGGACAAACTTACTTGACAAGACTTGGAAAATCAAATTGCACTGACAGTAGCATACTGAAAAAGTACCAATGGTTTCAGTGTCCAGTCTTATCTTTCTTAAAGGATAGAAGCAGCACTTCCATCATACCCATGTCCAGACTCCATGCAACTACCTAAGAACCTCCTCTATAATGGTTTTGTACAAACACATACTTCTCAGTCTGTGATGAAGAAGTAACATCACATACAGGTGATCAACAACAGAAAGGTAGCAACCAGGAGACACACAATTATTAAACAGAGAAATCACTGGAGTGACAGGTGAGATTACAGGAAACAGATCAAGGCAAAGGGAAAAAAGGTGTACCGAGAGAGTTTTCTTTCCGAAAGAAACACAAATACAAAACCAATATAATTTTAGTACAGTTTGAAAAGTAGTAAACAATTGATTTTAATATCAGAATTTAAGGTACAGATACTGTAGCTGGACAGCTCTGACCTTTATCACTGTGACAAGAACAATAGAGATACTAATTTTTTTTCCTCAGGGATAGGAAAATGTAATTGACCTCTAACTATGGAATTCTCCCTTCCATTTTAGAAAACTGCAAACTAAGCATTGACAATAGCTCAAGGCAACTGAAGCCCTTGATTCTTTTAAGCTCCTACATTCAAATTATTGACCTTTCATCCACTAGCTTCAGTTGAGGAAAAAACAGTGAGACACCAATACTGTCAAGAAGCATTAACTCACCAGGGTCTATTCAGCGATTTGCCTTTGACCAACAAGCTCAAGATAAGATTCCTTTAGCATTAACACTCAAAGAGGCTTTCCTAGCAGAACATGACTTCATTATGCAGGACATCAATAAAAAAGTCAAAAGTCTGCCAGCTGCTTTGCCAGACAAAACCAGAATATGTGGTATTTAGACATACACACTGTTTAAATCTTAGTATTTCCAAACATGTAACCTAAAATAAAAGCAGTACACAGAAAATGCAAAAAAGTTACTACCTTTACAGAGGTTGACCTTGAAATTTAGACCACCTTTTTCAGCCAAAAGACTTGATCAGAATGTCTTCCTTTAAATGCAGAAAGTTTTTCTATGGTTACCTTAGGCTCAGACACAGACAGCTGCAATTCTGTTCTGTAAGATGTGCTTTATTATACTATGCTTATTTTTCCAGCCACTTCTCTCCATACCTTCTCTGCACATTTTCAGAAATCCATCCAAACACAATAGTTTCCAAGGGCAGACTTCATCCTAAAAGGTGTGTTACTGGGTTAGAAGGGTGGACACAGGAAAAAGACTGCTGCCAAAGCTCTGCCAGCTTCAAACAGAACCACCTGTCTTACAATATGCTATAATTGTTAACAGGTTAAAAGTGGAAAATGAGAAAACAAGGATAAGGGTCTTAGAGATTAAAAAAAAAAAAGTGTTGCTAGGAGAACCAGGAAGCAAGGGCTACCACTTCAAATATATAAAACTGACAGTACTTTAAAGATATGACTATATGGAACTGTAATGACAGGTAGAGAGACAATTTTTTGTTTCTTCAAATATTAATAAAAGATTTTTTTTTCAATAGCCTAGTTAAACAGGGACCATTCCCGAAGTCCCCACAGGCAATTAAAACAGAACTAGTTATTGATTATTAACATATAGGCTAGATTACAAAGGCAAGAGTCTGGTAGAATCACAACAGAAGGAACTAGTAATAAAAGGGAACAATTAAGAATACAACTGCTATATAATTACATTTGCATTTTTAACAGACCTGTCCCTTTCTTCAGTAGAGAACTGAGATCACCTCATTTGCTTTCACTACATATTGGCAAAACTTTGGGTTCTATCCTTCTGAACTTACCCTAGAACTCCTCTTCAAAAATGCAAGACCACCTCAGACTGTGACAGTTTCATACAGAAAGCCCAAGAGTACCTGTAGCCTTTGGTCAGTGAACAGAATACATTCAGGCAATAACCATGGGCACAGGACCTATCTAATAGCCGCTGCTTCAAAAAAAACCCACTTATTGAAAGAAGCTGAATAACACTGTGGTAGAGAAATGCTAACAAACAAAAGCAGTGAATGATTTTCACACATTTAAGATTCCACAGTAATGTCATATACCTAAAACCTTGATAGTTGTACAATACTTGTGGGTCCAAGAAGTCAGTCACCTGGAGGTGCACAGAACAGAAACGTGGCACTTCCCGTGTTACCTTACACGGATACTCTTAACCACTACAAAGTAATATCACATGGTCTCTACCACCTGTTCTAAGTATTGCTTAAAGACAAAATCAAAAAACAAACTCCACAAGAAAACTGAATTCTGAAAAGTCAGTCTGGTATCTGGATTTATACATTTGTATTGAAGTAAAGAATCCTCTCTCCATAGGTCCACACATCATCATCTGGATATTTTTACATACGGAATGCTTTCTTTTAATTTTGGATAAAAATGTACAGCTAATGTGTTAAAGATGACAGATCTCTAACTGGGTATTCACTTGGGTTTTGTCATATTCACTTGGAAATAAGGTCAAGCAAAAAAAGTATCCTACATAGAAGTTTGTTCCAGTTGAAGCCAATCCTAGTCTGAATACAAAGAAGAGCCTACCATTCTGCTGAATGTAAAAGACAGACATACCTGAGGCCCCAGTGCTTAGTGCCCCATTACCAAACGCTAAGTAAAGGACAGTAAACAGACCTGTCTATCTGTAAGCGAATTTACCTCTAAACAGACTCGGGCATCTGTCAAAAACACTACTTCACAGATCTCTCTCAATGCACATCTCCACTGTAAGGAGAAATCATTCCCAGAGAACCCAAATTAACCATTTTGATTAATCTTTTGTCCAACTCAAAAAATATGTAAGTAGTTTGCACACACCACATTCAAGTCCATCCATTAAGACCAAAATTAAGTGTCAACTGTTATCTTAATAAAGTGGAATATTATTCTATTTCAGTAGCCTGGATGTTTGAATTCAAAGAAAGGCCATACCAAATAGAGTTTATTATTGCATGCAATTATAGATATAGTCTTGATTTAAGACAAAGTGCTTTCTCTTCAGAATTAAACACTTAGCTTCTACTTTCTTATTTTTCCATCCTATTACACAAAACATAGAGATTCACCTCCACCAGTTCTCATCACTGACTTAGGGGGTCAACACTGAGCAGTTACAGGACCAATCTCACAGCCTTCTTTAGCAATTAAAGTCATAATAGACAAAAAGCTATTCAGTGTTAAAGAGTACTATAATTTTTTCTTCTTCTTGTGTCATCATCTTAATACTCTTCAAACAAAGGCCTGTAAGTAAGCTACAATACAACTCTCCTAGCCAATTCTAGAAGAGGAATCCTGCAGTTCCTTTGAAGCACATTGTTACTAGCAACAATGGAAGTTGCTCCATAAAGCTATGACCTGGCAGAGAAGAGTCTTCCTAAGAACCACAGCTTAAAAAAAAACACCAGCTTCAGATTCAAAAATAAGTCACAATTTTCATGTAGTGAACAAGTTCACTACAGGGAACTTGCAGTATAGAATTTCCACCCCTCAAATCAACATTTTCACTTGCAGCTACTGTGCATGTGATGTGCATCACAAATGCCATATGGCTCTAAAACACTAGTGTATGCTGTAGCAGTTGAATTTAAAGCAAAGCCAGGAACAGCACAGAAGAGATACTTTTGCTGACATTGTCTTCTGAAATAATGTCCGGTGCTAACTCTACTTTGGGGGCCTCAACAATTTAGCCATATGCAAGGAGACTTAAAAACTTGAAAGGAGTTTTGCTTTCATAAAGAAGCATAAAAAAGAGTTGGAGGTCTCCATAGCATAAAAGTGGTTTGAAGAGAAAACATACATGGCAGAAATTAAGTGATGGCTCTTGTCTACTGCAGCAAAACCACTTGTTTCATGAGGCAACTGAACAGATTGGGGCATTGCATATGGAAATGCCGACTCAGTAAGGCAAATGGCCAGCTACTGACTGTGCAGCCCGACTTAACAGTAGCCAATTTCTTCAGCAAACACAAAGAGTACCAGTTCTGTGCTTAATAAGTGTCTGAGAAAGCAAACTTTTAACAAACTCATTCAGCAAGACATCCCAAAGCAACCCCTAAGAAGTGCATTAAATGCTCTACCACCTAAGCAGAACAGAAGTTTATTAATAACCTTGTGGTTAAGACTTAACTGAAAGATACAAAAATAATTCTGAACCTAGAGTTACACTGAAATTTAACCTATTTCCATTTTCAAAGTACCAAAACAAATCCATGTGATATTACAAACTGAATTTCCAAAACGACACAAGGGAATCAGTGGCTACATACATTGCACAGCAAGTTTGTTTCCATTGCAATAACTTCAAATTCAAACAACTGAAAGCATAGTGCAGCCTTCATACAATGCCGGAGGAAACAGCAGTAGGGGAACAGGATGTGAACAAAAGTTAGCTATCAAAGTCTGATCACTGCTACACCAGCAACTCATCATACATTATCTTTATCCATCTTAAAAGGGGGGAAAAATGTCCATTCATCATAACTACAAAAAAAACACCCCAAACACTTCACAGTCACAGATGTATTATTATTTCTTTAAGTCACAAAGGAAAAGACCTTGTCCTTTGAATCAACTGCCGTATTTGCCACAGCACATAGCAATGTCTCTACCTCACCACATCTATATCCATCCATCCACCATACCCTGCTTCCCAGTTCTAAGGACTAGGAGAGGGGAATGAGTGACATCAGGACATATGTTTTCCTGTCAAACCAAAGCAGGTAAACTGGATCCCCAAGCAACAGAAACAAAGACAAGTCTATTGGCAACTTAATGAGTCCAATAAAGTCCTACTGAACTAAACACAGTAAAAATTAGTGACAGACGCATATAATCCTACAAGGAGTAAAAAATTAAATAATCCAAACCTAGAAAAAGAGTGAAGCGTGAACACTATAAAGATGGAAGAATGGTCCTTCGTGGTTCAGTGAAAACTGGTACCATGAAAATGAGAAAATCCACTGGACAGTGACAAGAACATGAAGGGCTAGCAGATGACAAGGAGGGGGAAAACAGACCACAACTTCAGTCACTGGCAATCAGATACATCTGGAAAGGGGAAATAATCTGATGGTACCGAGCAGGATGAGAAGAGGACTGCCCATAGATAGGACAATGCCACCAGGAAGAAACCTCGGAACAGAAGGCACAGGGAAAGAAGACCACGAAGATGAGAGAACTGGAGGGAGAACCCAGAGGAATACGAGGGCTGTGCAGGTCCCCGACAACCCGGGGGTTCTCGGAGCCGGAGTGCCCGGCGCGCAGGATGCTGAGCCCGGCGCCCGGGCTGGGGACGGTCCTGGAGGGCCCGGCCCGGGCGGGGGCTGCGTCGGGCCGGGGGAGCCGCCGCCCGTCCCGTTGGTGGCGAGAGCCCCGTGCGAGGAGCGGCGGGGCCGGGACCGCCCGCACGGGCACCGCGGGGCGGCGGGAGGGACGCGCGAGGGACGGGCGGGCAGCGGAGGGGTCCCGGGGGGAGGCTCCGTCCGGCGGGTCGGTGATCCCCGTACTCACTTTTTGTGGGGCGCCGAGTGCTTGTCCCTCCTGCCGGCCGCCGCGGACTGCTTGGGCCGCCGCCTGCGGGCCTGCAGGGCCAGCACTGCCGGGAGAACAGAACAGCCGGGAGCGGCGTGAGCGGCGGCGGCCGCGCAGCTCCCCCCGGCTCGCTTCCCCCCCTGCCCGCCCGCCCGGCACAGCGCGGTACCTTTGCGCGAGTTCATCGCCCCGCGCTGCGCGCTGCTCGGCGGGCGCGCCGCTCCCCGGCTCGCCCGGTCCCGCTCCCGGCCCCGCTCCTGATCCCTTTCCCGGTGCCGTCGCCGCCAGCACCGTCCGGCAGCATCGGCACCGCCGCCCCGCGCCCTCCCCGCGCCGCTGCTGCGCAGGCGCGGCGGGGCCGCGGCCGGAAAGGCGCGGGCGGGGCGGGGCGCGGCAGGTGGCGGCGGGACGGGCGCACCTGAGGGGCGGCGGGGCGGCCCCGCCGCGGGGCTGTGTGTGCCGCTTTGTGGGGCTGCCGGACCGAGTGGGAATGGATTTCGCCAAGTTTTGGGTTGTGGTGGGAGCAGCGAAGCGGTCCGCACTGTTCCTGTGCCACGCCGGGAGCTGTGGCGGAGGGCAGAGCAGAGAGGTGTCCGGCGGCCCCCTCGGCAGCAGCTGGGGCGAGATCGGCTTTAGCTCGTCCCGAGACCTGTGTGGGGTGAGATGCCAGAACCAATTAACCTCATGGCCAAATCCAGGGAAATTAGATTTCCTTAATTCTGATTCTCGCTAAGTTGTTTGATTATCGTGACAGACAACTCTTGGCAACTGGATTTTTCCTGCCAGCCAACCTGACAACAACGTCTTGTTGTCCCTGGTGCCGGGCACTATCAGATTCGGCCGAGTAATGACCCGTGGAACACTGTCCCTTCTTACCTGTGCTGTGCGCAGCATGGCTCGATGCTTGACAGTGTTACGATTGAAATGTTGTGCCATCTATACCTTAATGCCTGGTGCAGGTTATGATGTGGGTCATATTCGAAACTCCAGTATGAGCATGAGGCTTGTCTGACTTATCTTCACATGGGACTGGAATTCCAAGGCATGGTAGCAAAAGACAACAGGAAATGGTCATTAAATTTTGCGGCAGAACTGCTTCCCTAAATGGCAACACAAAGAATCCATAAGGATGAAAATCTAAAAGCAGGTGCAGTCAAGGCATTATGAGAGTGAAGGGAACTAGCAGTAATTGCTGGTCTTAAGTAATTGGATCATTGAGATTTCAACTAGACAGAAAATTGAATCCCTAGTTCTGGTTAGTTCAGCTTAGGAGTGGGAGAGGAACAGAAGGATAAAGCTAGACAACCCAAAGAGCAGGCACCACACTGTATAATACTTTTTTTTGTCTGACTGGAGAGCCTGGTGAACAGAAAACAATAGGACCATGAAGTTTCTAAACTGCAGCTCTCATGAGGTACCCCAGCTGCATTTCTAAATCAAAACATCTTCTGTGTCCTATCTTTCCTCATAAAGAACACAAGAAAAAAACATTTCCAGTATAAACTACTACCACTAATGTGCAATGTTGGCACGTGACATTTCTCCCTTGTTGTGGTTAGTCTTCTAGTGATAGTTCAGTGTGATAGGTTAGGCAACAGAACACTGTGCTGAAATTCTGAAGGCTTTCTGCTGAGAAAGTTTAGATGCATGAAAATTAATAACAGATTATTTACTCATTGTTTCCTGGCTAATTTTAACTTCATTGGTTAAATTATGTCCCCGCATGAATACTTGTTCCTGTGTAGCAAATGACAGAGACAAGCAGCTGATGATGGAGAAGGCAGTGAGACTGCTGTTTTCTTTGTCAGGGCAGTGCTAGCCTAAAGTTACCTTGTAGCTGTGGCTCTAGAGCAGAAACCATACCAGGGTCCTACTCGTGTGCAATTCTATTTCTTCAACAGGAGGTCTATATGTAGAACTGATTGGACAATTGGGTCTTAGAAGTACAGGGAGCTTTGCTCACATCAACAGGATTATAAATTCACCAGCTCTGGAGTCAGGAAGGAATTTCCCTCACGAGCATAATGTCAGCAACATAATCAGGGCAAGGGAACAATCTGCTAGCACACAGAGAAGGAATTATGTGAGGACCAGGTGGGTGTATCCTACACACTCAATTCTGAGGGACACATATTTTGGGTCTGTATTCTTCCAGGATTTTGTTGGTTTGTTCCTCTCCTACCCTGCCAATAGTCACACAGAACACGCTCATGCAGAAGTACAAAAAAATCACTGACACTCTCTATGTATATAGAGAGGTCTACCACGTGCAATTAACTGATTGGAGAGTAAATTAAGGTCAGTAGAGGCTAGAAGTATTTCAGGAAAAACACACGAACAAACAAAACCACAAAAACCAACACCTTATTTCTCAGTCTCGAGAGAATAAGTCACTGAGAACATGAATAGTGAATGAATTTTTTTAAAATTACAGAAATAATTTCAGGTGTGTGGTTGTTAAGAATGAATCTACCCTGTTTATTTGAATCCACTCGTTTCGGTGAAATTCCCCATCTTTATTTAAATATATGTCTTCTTGTGTGTAGCTTCACTTTTTCAAAAAGAAATGGTGAGTCGAGAGAAGACAGGATAAATAGCAAAAGGCAGCATTTGTAAAATCAGTGTACACCATAAAGGTGGACTGAGGCAGAATGTATGTGATTCTGTCTGTCTCTCTCTGAAGAGAACTTATATGGGAACTATATGGGAACAGGTGTCTGTCTTGTTGCACTGATTTCCATAGAGCTCATTCACTCTGGGGAAGGGCACTATGAGATTCAGGTGACATGACCTAGACAGAAAGGAGGGACAACAGCAGATTTAGGTGTATTTAGGTGCAAACATAAGGGGAGAAGAAGAATTAAATTTCAAGTTATGGAATGGCATTTTTACCTGTTTATAATATAGTTTGGACCACTCACTTGATACCCCACAGATGTTTGGCTCGTTTCCTTTTGACCTAGCTTCGAAATATGCCCCTGACACAAGAACACATTAGCTTTTCAATTTGTACAGAATAAAAAACTACCTAGCAGCAATCCTGTAAACATGATATTGTCATGCTTCTGAGAATAATCCAAAATTCTTCCTTCGGCAGAGGAATCTTAGAAAATTTTGCCCTGACTTCTGTACCAGTTCCTTTCAGCACTGCTTTTCCCACTGTGTGGTAGCATGGTCTCTGGACTGCACTTCTCAGAAATCAGGATATGAGCCAACTCCATGCTGCTCTTGCACAGAATGGAACAAACGTGAAATAACACATAAGGCAGAGGAAGAAAAAACGCAGCAAAACAATTGGTGGTGGAAAAAGAAGAAAGAAAAATGTAGTGAAAGGAAATTCCCAGTTAAAGGAGAGCTCTCATTAATATGCAAGTCCAGCCTTCTCATGCTCTCGCCTTTCATGGTTGTCTCTTGTTCCTTCAGTTCCCACCCCCATTCCATTTCTTTAAGTATGACACACCCCTGTAAGAATACAGACAGTGAGTCTGTCCTTCACTGGTTCACTTCAAGAATTTTCTGTCTACCAATGTGGGTTTTTTCCTCCTCTAGTATGTAAACAAAGCAAAGAGGACAATTCTCAGCTTGGTCTTGAGCAACACAGACAACAAAGTTACAGATAGGAAGTGTTAAGAAACAATAACTAACAAGCTGGGTTTGTTTATAAGGTCAAGACTGTTGGCTCATCAGTGCTTGAGCATAACAAGTTAACATTAATAGGAGCAATGCACACGTTAAACAAGAAAAGTAGGCCTGTTGTCTTGGTAGTGTAACGAGAAAAAGTAGCAGGAAGCATGAGCTGGGATTTCCAAAAAAACAAGTCAGAAATTCCTCAGTTTAGATTCCTGGCTCATTCATGGATTCATTGTGCTCTTCCTAAAGCAAAATACATCACTTACCTGACTCATTTCCTTCATCTATAAAATGGTACAGTGCATGCCAGCTGCACAGAGTTTACAATGACACAGAACTCTTGTTTATCAAGTTAATTTGGATTACTAATAAAAGAAGAAAGACACAAAGGACAAAGCAGACCAGTTTGACATCAATTTTGACATGAAATTAAAGACTCACCTATGGCCAGAAATAGCTGCATCAACCCAGATATGTATTGTATGTAGTCTAAAATAGGGCATGAACTGGCATGACTTAACTCGGATCTGAAGTTGGATTAAAACAGACTGTGTCGATATTTTTATGAAAATATTTCTTCTAGTGTTGAAGTACTCAGACATGTACTTCAGAATGACTCATTCTATCTTCCCCCATTACTTCCAGCAGGCTCCCAGACACCCCTTCAACTAAACTTCCTCCAGTTTCCTGGGTTCTTGTCTCAAATTGCTTCATTAGCCCCCTCTCCTGGTTCCCAGCTCTTTACCCAGGTTGCCCTTCTCGCCTCTATCTCCATCATCTTTTTCAAATCCATTGCCTTTTTTTTAATTCTGTTTAAATTGGATGATTTCTTCCTTCATGCTGATTAAAAGTCAGCAAGGAAAGAGAGGATCACTGAGAGATTACCAACTGCTTTCAGTTTCCTTATCAAACTCAACACAAGCAATTATAGTTTTTCATCAGTGATACAGCAGTGTTTTGGACTCAGTCCTACTGTTGCCTTCTGAATGGCAGCTATGCAGTCTGGCC
Organism: Platyrinchus mystaceus; assembly: GCA_035041135.1. Taxonomy (NCBI): domain Eukaryota; kingdom Metazoa; phylum Chordata; class Aves; order Passeriformes; family Tyrannidae; genus Platyrinchus; species Platyrinchus mystaceus. The sequence goes on from JAWWLV010000045.1 coordinate 12,755,887, forward strand.
ATGGATGTGAGAGATTTTTCTGCTAAGTAAGCAGGGAATATTTTGAGACTTAAGTATTAAACTCTCACATGTCTCCAACATGTGCAAAATGCTGTTTCACAAAGTCTCATAATTTGGCCAAATTTAAGCAGATTTTCATAGGAATTCCAATAGCACATCTTTGATAATAAGGCCTCTTTCTATGAAATCTCAGCCTCCTACTCAAAGGTAGGGATTGCCAAACAGTGAGATGAGAATACATTAGAAATCAGATGTAGGGCTTACCCTGTTTGCTTTTGTCTTGACTTGGACTACACAAACAGTAATCACAATGAAAACAACAAGGGACGAACTGTGAGCTCAAGCTCAATGTAAGGGAAGAAATGGACTCATTTTCTCCAGAAGAATAAAGCTTCTTTCTTCTCCATAACCTCCCCTGTACTTTTACTTGATACAAGATGTTTTCACAGCCTTCAGAAAAATCAGATACCAGCTGACTAGTAGGATGATGCCATGTTATGTCAGTAGTACCCCAAATGTCCTTTCTTCACACATCCTTAGTGTGACATCGCTACAACGCCCTCACCAGCACCTTCCTGGGAAATTAACAGCCATTATCCTACTGCATCTCAGTAAAGACCAGGGTTCCTTTACAAACTTTCAGATTACAATGCAGTCTGAAACAATTGTGAGGGAAATGGCCAGTAAAGAGGCACTGACCAAACAAGTTTGTCTGGGTCTATTTCCAGAGCTGCCTCTTGACACCAGAGTAAGCTTGTCCTGTTTTGTAGGAAGCAACCATTTGGTAAAGGATGGCTCAGTTACACAGGCAACATGCTTTAGCAGCTACAGTTATCAGTACTCTATTGTTTGCCCTTAAAAACTTTGCCTGTTTTGCTTAATTAGTCTTGAATCCAAGTAACTACTGTGCTAGAGGGACATTTTCAAGAAGTGGCTCAGGATTCTTTTTTATTATCCAAACAGCATTCTTTAAAAAGTATTAATTATTTCATTACTCAGCATGGGGTATTTCATCCCGTATGATTAAAGTTTTACAAACTTAACAGTAACTGGATATTACACAGTGAAATGTCAGCCAGCTTCAATAGTCATAGGCATTACCAGCCTGGTTCATAACATATGTGAACTAGCCATTCAGTTTTATTCTATGTGGATATGAATATAACACACCTATACCATGTAAAACAGCAACATGAATTTTTCAAAAGCAGAAAATGCTAAAGGTAATTGTTAAAAATAAAAGCAGAAATGGCTTGACTTGTTAGCCTTCACAAAGAACAGTCATAAATGAACCTTGCTGCTTTCCAAGAACTGAATAAAGGCTGATTATCCACCTCTAGGCATGGGAAATTCCCTGTGCTCCTACTATAAGATGCGTAACATCAAATCACACTAAAAATAGTACAAGCAGTCAGCTTTGTTCATTCAAAGCACAGAGATTAGTCTATTGCTGTTTTGGCCTTGTGCACTGTTTCATAGAAATTAATTCCGTGGGCTTGATTTTTGGGGTTTGATTTAATCATGTTTTACACCCACTTTGTCATTCATTGTAGTAACACAAATGACTGTAGTAGGAAATATTCACATGCTTTTGCCTTCAGAGCTGCAAACTATTATCATAAACATTAAGAATGTAAATATTGTCACCAAAGAGTATGTCTTCACTACACTACTTATTCAGGCCAGGCAACTTCTAAGCCAGCAAGATTTTTACCCATCTTACAGAACACACAGTGCCTCTCTACCTGGGCTGTCGTGGTACAGAGAGGGATTAACCACAAAACTAAAGGACTATGGCTATTTCAGTTTCCAGTGAGGAATCCAGTGTAGGACAATGATTTCTTCTTTGTTCAGATACCTGACTTTAACATGTTTTGAAAATAAGGGCTTTTATTCCCTTCAAACACTAGTTACAATAGGTATGTAAGCCCACTTCCTAAAATCTCCTCCTCAGTCCTAAATTATACATTATTCCTAAAGTAAGAACACAATTTTTAGAAAACAGTAAAAAAAGCAGAATGACAAGAACCTGATTAGTTGATGGTAGGATACATACAAATCTACTTTCTTATCACAATATGCTTGGCACTATTTGCATTCACTGGAACAATGCTCTGGACTGTTTACATGTTGACAGAAGCAAGAAATGATCCTGTGAACTCAATACACTCACAGCATGCCTCTTGTCACTGAAAATCCAGGAGAACGCTGTGCCTTTTCTGTCTCTTCCTTTGAATTGTAGTTGAAATCCATGTGGAAATGTGATGATGTACCTATTTATCTAAGACTGTTCTGGTTATAACATCAATGGTTGGCCTTGATGATCTTAAAAGTCTTTTCCAATTCTAGGACTCCATGATCTTGTCTGCCTTGTTCAAAATTTTGAATAAGGCTCCCTGTCCTTTCTTTCCCCCAAAACAATACATAGTTCAAAATCAAGAATTCTGTTACAAATTAAAGTACTCTATGAAATAGTACTGGAATACTGCAAATAATAATATATGCAAATATCTTATTTGCAGTGAAATTAATCTCAGTTGTAATGGAAGTCTGCATTGCCAGCATACTATTCTCCTTTTCTCTAGAGCCAGCCTGGTCTTCATGTGAAAGAATCACATCTATCCAGATGGTCTTCCATTTCAGGAGTTAAAATGATTTGTTGTTACCTTTTAAAACTTGGAATTGCTTGGACAGCTGAAGAATCTGATTATGTGAAATATGTGTCCCCTGTATATCACATATAACCTGCTAAAATCGTGGGTGCTGCAGCTTATTGGACATCAGGGGAAAGAGCAACTCAAGAAACTGCACTTAATTTTGTAATGTGTTGTCTAACTTTCCAGTTGTTCTTTAAATTACCGGCAACCACTTCTTCCCAGCTTCTTTTCCGAAGAAAAAGAACTCAAGAGGCACATTTGGCACTGCAGTGTCCAAGGCTTATTTGCAGCAGGTTATTCTTGAATCTTTGTTGTTTTGGTTTTGTTGTTTTGTTTTTTTTTAAATTGTCACTGGATCAGGGTCCTTTTCACCAAATGTGTATCTGATTTGGCCCACAGAGAGAAGAAAAAAAGGGTCACTCTGTAACACTTTGTATCACTCTAAGCCTTAAATTAATATTTTATGTGCTTACTGTGCTTTCATTTCATCTCTCTTTTCTGCACAGAAACAGCTGTATCCCGTGCTGCCAGGCTACAGAGCCTATAGCATTTCATATTAATGCATTCTTACACAGAGATTGTGATGGTTAGGGAGGCCCTTGCTGAGGGACTGGGGCTGTCAGATAAAAGGGATGTTTACCAGTTATGGTTTCAAACAGCAGTGCCATGAGAATATATTAATCAGTTGGAGGTCCCAGATTGGAAGAAGAAACAACTTTCCCTGGTATCTGGTAGAAGACTATTATAGCCTGGTGGGCCATTAGCAAAGCACTGAATGGAGAGAGACAGTAAGCTGTAAAACAGATACAGGGAGTTCTCTCCAACACTTTCACTGACCACTATGATTTTCTCATATTTCAGTCATTTGTAAGACTCACCAAGCAGTAACAGGGAAAACACACAATTGAAAATTAAAAGGATCCTGAATTATGATGCTAAGGCTAGCTAAGAAATAAATCTGATTCTTACTTCTTTTGGCTGGAAAGCATCCTGTGAACTAAAAGTGACAAGAGACCAAACACAAAATTATTTCTTCAGTTAGTACACCACAAACACTCCCTGGAACACTACTTTAATGCTTAGCACCTCTGTGACACAGAGTTCAGTAGGTGGAGACAAAAAGATAGGCACTTGGTTCTTGCTAAGCATCAGCTTTGAGTAAGTTTAATAGTTACCAGGTAACCCATGCCTACAGAAAAACACTAAATGCATAGGTAAGTTTTCAACTGTTGGAATTTTTATTGGATTGTATGTGCACATACCCAACAGAGTAAGGGTCCCGAGCAGGAAAAGGAGACAGGAGATGATACAACTCCTGTCCTTGACAAAAGGAAGAGTCATACTATGCTGTCTGCTGTCCCCCACACTAATTAATACCTGCACAGGTTATACTGTGGTGACACTGTAATTCTATCCATAACAAAGAACAAACATTTTACCCAGTGGCTTTGTCATCAGTTCTGTTTCTAAGTGAGTCTGTAAATTCATGGTTTCTGTCCATTTTGTTGTTTTTGACGCCTGTTCCATATCTTGGTTACCACTTTTCTACCTCTGCTACAAGAATTTCTTACAGTACAGCCCTTTTTGCCCCAACCTCAAATCTGAGACAAACTCTTCCGCCTCAAAAGCTGTCCAATGTGAATGAACAAGTAGATGTACTTTATTTTCTTTTTCTGGCACTGACTTACTCCCTGCATCATTCTTTCATTCTCAAACTTAGAGAAAGTGTTTATCTGTAAGAGTTTGCCATCCAGAATTTTCTTTTTTCCTGTGCTCACCCCAGAGGACCATTAGAAGGTTGTGCAAGTCTCCAACTAGGTCACAGCGTGTTGGAACATAGCTGTCCCAGAGAGTCTCTTTTTGCATTGCTTAAATGAAATAGCTCTACAGAAATGGAGAAAGCCATGTGAAAAAAGGGACTTAAACTGCTGCATGGTCCCTCATACTCAAGAGATAAATGGCAAATTAGTAAGCAGACAGATGAAAATAGAAGTTGTCCTGAATTGTGCAGGGCCACAAAATAGCATCACAGTGCACATGCTGTAATTCAGGTTCACACAGCAAAACAGGTGAGATGGATACCAAATTAATTTATCCACTTCACTATGCAGGGGACTTCAAGAACATTTCCTAATATGACTTTTTCAGGAACAGATTGCAAGGTATAAAAGTATAAGCCGTGCTTCCTCTCCTGTCCTATTTTTGGACATCAGTGGCCTTGTGTAACTCTTAACTTTGCCTCTCTCTGAGAAGAAATGGTTCAGAGTTTCATCACAGTAATTTTAGTTTTCTGTTGTCAGGAACAGACATGCTTTCCCAAATTTTTTTAAATGCTCACTGCAGACAAAGATCTAGGTGCAACTTGAATAAACAGGTTAGTGTTAGCTCTAAATGAGCTGGTCTGGGTACTATAGGAGCAGCCCATTATTGGTGAACTGTGGTTACTCGGCACTAAATTAGTGAACTAATGAATAAGTAACCTAGAAAATTAGCAGGCTACACTGCTGAATAAATGCAAACCAACAAGTTCTATTAGCTTGAATTTGTTAATACAATCTGTAGTTACTCAGGATCTGCAGAGCTGAGAACTGTATCTGTGATCTTAGACCCTAAATTACACTCTGCCATGTAGCAATACATTACAGTCTTGTTGGCCAGTAGATGACTGAGTTGATCTGAAATTCAGGACCCAGAATCCCCAACTATTTCTCAGGCTTAAATTGAAATGAAATCCAGCCAGGCTTGATTTCTCCACCACCTGGTGTTGATGGGTGGAATAAGAATTGGGCATGAGGCCAGAAAGCAGCTGTACTGTGCTCTGTGGAGGAACTAAGGAACCAGGGTTTGGGTATGTTGTGCAGCACAACACTTTGCAGTTTAGACTAGACTTGAGAAAGTTTAGACTGCTTTAGATTAGTTTCTTGTACATACTGTGCATATAAAACCCTTTTCCTCCCCTGAATTTAATCACTGATTAATCATGCTTCCCCAGCAGACAGTGTATGGATTTTAAAAAAAAAAGTGCATAAATATTTCAGATTCTTTCCCTGTTTTTCTTAGAGTATTATATAATTAATTTCCTGTTTCTTAAGAGTTACATATGGGAGGGGGCTTTCTAGGCTTGACCTCTCAATAAAGGAATAATTCCTGTTTGTATATAGCAACAATTCACCCCATATATTTAAGCACTTGGACTTTAAAACATCTCTATTTTTACTACATTAATCTTTTAAGGAAAGTTTAATTTAATTAATGATGTCATGTTACTCTAACTCTCAACTTCTGTTTGCAATATTGGAAAGCTGTGAAAAAGCTATCTCAAAATTTTCATGTTGTTGTCATGCTGCATCTATGTTTGTTTCCTAAGCAATAAAACAAAGACATCTATTAATGAAGAGCAGACACTCAGTTAAACCACAGACACAATTTTTTATTCAAGTAATATTTATTTAAATTGGAAAGTCATCCTTTTGCAGGGCTAGAAGTATGGAATCTAAGCAGAGATATATGTCAAATTGCTCTCCCCTGCATAAGTACTACAGCTCTCAACACAGTCATTTTAAAATGCCAAGAAACATTAGCACCAGAACATTTGCAAATGTCAGAAATTTTTAGTTAAGTTCATAGAGTTTTAACTCTAAATAACTTATTCACATCATAACTCATTTAACCTCTTTCTTAAATTCTTTTTTTTTCTGAAGTGGAAAATTATTTATTTGCACGGAGTGCTGAGTGCAAGAAATCTCATACTCTAATTAAAATATCTACATGAAACATTCCTAAAGCTACTTTAATTGCTATTTTACTCCTGTTTTAATTTTAATAGGATTTCTATTAATATTTCTTAGCATATTTTCTAAGAAAACAAGATTTGTATGAAGGGTTGGTCCCCATCTGATATATTTTTAATTAATTGTCCAATTTCAAATGAAGCTGGCAGTAGGTTGGTCTTCCAGTTATGAAGTCTCAAAGTTACCATGAGGATACGAGGGACAGACACTACTAATGTGTCCCTTGACAGCAAAGGAAGGAGAACTCAGGAGGCTTTTTTTGGCAGGAGTTGCTGTGTCCTTATCAATGAGTCAAACCCGTTCTCCTACCAAGGTCCAGACAACGAGATGGGAAAGGGCAAACAGAGGGCAAAGGTGGCACCCAGAGTAACATACAAATTCTGGAATAACATGGTGGCAGAAAGGCATCTGAGACACAGAAGGCAGCTGAGGGTATTGGAAGGAAGTACAGGAAGCAAAGAGAAAGAATGTTTTTAATGCAGCATGGGTGGAGGAGTAGGGAACACTGAACATAAATTTGTCAAAAAATGACCTACGTTGGTTTTATGACTCAAGAAACACAGTAGTGGTTTCACAGGTCAGCACCTTCTTATTAAACGGAACCTACCTGCCGATAAATAATTTTCAGCTAATAAACATATTGTGATTTATAAGTAAGAGGGATTTTTAAATGGACATTGAACCTTATGTCTTGATTCTGTTTGAGAGATGCAAGAATAATTGCAAGATTATGATTTTAAGATAACATGCTCTCATTTGCACTGAGTTCAGATCTAATTTATTCTCTTGTGGACTAGCTGAACTGCGTTCTTCCCAAAGTCTGTTCACATTTTTACCAGTGTGTCCAAATATATTTGAAGTCAGATAAATACAGATCTTTTGTGAGTATTCTTAGCTCAGAAAGTACACCTGTCTCCATGTCACTTATGTGAATCATCTAGTCTTAAAATGGCAGATCAGAATTTCGCATCTTGTTCTTTAAAGCAAATCATGGATTTGTTAGTCTGACTTGCAACTTTGCTTAAGGCACATGGTTTCAGCTGCAGCCATGCAGTGACTCAAGCTGCTTGTTGAGTGTGTGTTTATATGGCAAGTCTTGCTGAGCAAAACTGAGCATGCCTTTATCAATATGCTGTTATTGAGCAGGGGCATATTCAAGCTACTTGCCCTTGTAATTTTTTAAGGTTTTGTAAAAGTTACGAAAAATCCTGAACCTAAATTCATTGAACTTGAGTACAGCACTGTGAGCTGGTTACCTTGAACTACCTGGAGCTGATTCGGATTTCCTCAATCTACCTAGAGCAAAACCCTTCTAAATATCTGTCTGCAGTGTGTTGTAGGGCATTTTTTCTCAGTTTCAGATCAATGACAAATAATGTGTGCTGCCAGAGGATGCAGCCGCTGTTCACACACTACGTAAAATGCATTTTGTAGAAATATACACTTACAATGGATTTTTTTTAAGAAATCTCTTCTGATTGTACTTAAGTGAGTATGTGATTGAACAACTGTGTAGGGGGATGCTTCAAAATGCACTACGAAGCTTTGGTGATTTATTAGACTTTATGGTTGTCAGCAAGAGGGAAAGCATTGAAAATACAACGTACTTATACAAGATTATGCATGTTGTAATTGCCACTCTATCCTCAAATGTATTTCTGTAACAGGAAAATTAACACCAAGAAAATGAGTGGAATTTGTAGACCAGTGATGACTAACAGTGGCACAAAAACTTTATGGACCTATGAAAGAACAGTCTGTCTGCAGAGGAGTGTGTTGTCCACAGTAAAGTCTCTGTACAGAAATTGTCCACACAGGGCTGCTGTGTGATGTTGCAGTGCAGCAGTGAGACACGGTGTTTCTGTGAGTGCTGTTCACCTATCTTGGCTTTCAGGAGTTTAAAATGGGACTTTCATACTGCACTGGAGAGAGTTTTTCACACTTTCTCAGTTTGTAAAGGGCAGTTCCAGATCCTATCGTAGGGAGGTGTTTAGAGCCAAATAGCTGCTGATTAATGCCTTCTGTTTTGTTCCTGGAGAATTTTATGGATTACAGTGAATAAAAGGCTAATTTGTCTCCTAAAGCATATACTGATATAAATGTGATCACTTTTCTGCACTACCTAACTTGGGTTAATGGAGTGTTGCTTCAATGTATTGTGTTTCTGGCATGTTCTGACTGTATCATAATGTCTTTGTGTGGCCTGAACTTCCTATTCATTACAAATGGGTGAACAGCAGTAAGCACTTCAACAATCAGATATTTCTTAAGCTGTCAAACTCAAAGCCTGAGTAACCTAAAGAGGAGTGCAGTCAGACCTGCCAACTGTAAACAATAAACACTGTTCTAAAATGTGGAACGGCTTACAAATAAAATAAAACTGGAAAGTTAGGTTGACCTGCAACTCAGCTGTAGTTTATGAAAACATTAATACACAAAAGAACGAAGGCAGCACCACTGCCTGGTACCAACTACTTGCTTTTCTGCTCTTTTCTATTCCTCCTGCTTTCATGCACAGTGCAACACACCACAGGCATACAAAAGGAAAGGGCTGCAGGGTTCCCTGGATTGTGTGAGTCAACTCTTCATGTTTGACTGCTAACTCCCATGCATAGAAATTAGAGGGAGACTTGAATAGATTTTAATGTCTTACTAAGAAGCTGAAGCAGCAGCGGAGCAAGAAATAGGTGTTCATTGCTCCATGTGGAGGCCCAAAATGTACAGCTACTGTCCATGTGAGTTTGGCCCTTCCCTTTAGCTTCTGTTTGTAAGAAATTATTCTGAAATTCTTGGGTCTGTACACACTTATACCCAAATTTGAAAAGATAATATTTTCTTAGTTAACTTAGTTAACTTTTTTTTTTTTTCAGAATCTCCATTCTTGCAAACTGCTTTGTCTGTTCCAGCAATAGTTCAGAATTCTGTGCTGAACTCTGGACATAATGTGATGTGCCACACATTTCCATTTGGTCTTCTGTAGCAGCATATACTGAGGATAAACAGGAGAATGGCCAGGCTCTCCAACCTGGAGCCTCAGACTGCAATGTCAGCCTAGTCATTTTTTTGTGTATATGTGGTAGAAACAGAGCACCCCTGCACTTTCTGTTTCTACAGAATAAGGCCATCAATCACAACTGTATCATGTAAGGATTTTTACCCTGACCCACATCCACAGGCAGCAGGCAAATATTGATCAACAACAGAAAAGATTCACAATATATTAAGATGTTAATTTAGATATTAAAGAAAGGTTTTTATTCTAGGAAAAAGCAGTATGACTGTCAGTGAAACAGTTATCAGGGAATAGAAAATAAGGAGCTGAGTTTGCTAGTCAAGGCTGTCTGTCTTTCATAGCAATTGATCAAAAACATGCATGTGTTGGAAGCCCTAGAAAGATGAAAAGGTGTCTTTTCAGTCTTGGAAGAGGAGACTGTCCTTTGAAGGACACAATGGTGCTTTTCAGAAGAGCAGTGACTGTGCACCATGTCTGTCAATGGAAGGCTCTGTTCAGAGCAAACCTTGCTCTGCTGCTTCCTGATTGACTAAAACTATTGTTGCATAAAATATCTGTAAATATCACCTCTTTGATATGAGTAAAAATCGGGGGGAAATCCAGATAAATTGCTTAAGCAGCCACACCTTGTGGGTCTCTTCCAACCCAGAATACTCTGTGATTCTGTGACTTTTGGAATGGTGTCTGTTGAACCAGATTCCTCCCTCACCACAAGTTGAGAGGAGGAAAGGAAACTATCTGGATGTCAGCACTGAGGGCCTGCTTGTCTGACTTAGCCCAGTTCAAACTGTGACTGGCCAATGGGACTTCAGCCAAAAACACTTCACCTCTCATTCTCTTCCCCCTCGTTTTTTCTATTCCGCTCCAACATGCAGTTTCCACAGAAACAGAGTAGCACAAATAGCACAGGTTTTGGGTGCCTTTCTGTAGAAGTAATTTTTTTTAAACAAAAGTCTGCATGTAACATCTCTTTTTGGTGAAAAGCTTCATTAGATTCAGAGGCTATCTGGATACTAAAAATTATATTTAGAATTCTCTTTCAATATTTTAAACCTTGTGTAGTAACTCCATGGATCGTCTGACAATCTGGCAGCAGAAATACAGACCTAATATTCTATTCTATCATTTTGTTTGGAGATTTTTCAGAATACTTTCCCCCCTTATTTTTATCAGCAACATTGGCAAGTGTCTGACAGAAGAAACAGAATCGGGCAAACCACTGTATCAGCCCACTATATGGCTTTCACTGTGCCCCACAGCCAAGCATAGACTTAAAGCAGAATCCTCCCTAACACTGCACTTATTTCATAGTTATCAGGTAATTTTGTACACTGAAAAATACAGTCAAGGTGGTTGCTCTCAGAATATACTCATGTTCCCAGCTGACCACCAAGCAGGTACTGGATAGGATTCAGGATTCTGCTCCTCATGCTCACCTGCGTAGGAGAAATTTATTTGTACTGATGCCCTGGCCCAGAGAATGCTCAGCTAAACTGCTGTGAAATGACACACTGTGATGGAATACATTCCTATTACCTATTTGAAATCATGAATGTTTTCTGTACTGCTTCTAGACAGTAGCCTGAAGTCAGTTGTCCTCTTTTTGTCAAGTAGCCAAGAGGACCCTGAGATTACTTTTGCTGGTGTTAATCAGTTTGAACAACTCCCCATGTGAATGAAGGATCAACAGTATCTCCAGGCAGCAGGAAAGAGATGGGTGATGGAAAGATGTAGGATTATCTGTATTCTGGATTTTATTGTCTGTGAACTACATGCAGAATTAGGCATGTGAAGAAGGAATACTACAATGTGGCTATACCCTAGATGTTAACCAAACTCAGGTACCTGGATTTTCTGTATGGATGATGGGAATGAGGTTTTAAAGTCATTCACAGCTATGAGTAAAAAAATACTCCATGTAGTGCCATAATCCATTTCCGTTTCATGTCTGTGACCCTTTCACGTGAATGCAGAGACTTCTAAAGTGTTTTCAGGGGCCAGATCCAGTTGTACTGAGGACAACAGGCATTTTACCAGGAGCTTAATAGGGTACAAAATTTCACGCCAATAACAGTGATCAAATGCAGCCAAAATAATTCTTGGAGAACCCACTGTGACAGAGGGCATAGGCAAAGTGAGGAGGCATATAAAGAGCACACTCTTCTACCCCACAGGCCAGCACTCAGGCAGCATGAGCTGTCAGGATAGCTCATCTTCTCCCTTCACCTTTATAGCCTTCCTCTTTTCCTCCCAAATGTGAGGCAGCAGCTTTACTGCAGGACAAGGTCCCACTTGGCATCACTTGCCATCCTGGCTCTCTCATGGCCCTGAGAGCAGTGGGAGCAACCAGCTCACACTTCAGGCTCTGTCCTGTCCCAGCTGTTCTCCTCCTCCCATGCACAAATACACAGAAAGGTCTTTTACCCCTTGGAGATTAAAGGCTTTATGAGATAATAGTGAATGGGGGCAGAAATATATAATTATTCCCCCAGCTCAGATTCCTATTTCATGTAACACTTGCTCTTTACTGTCTTTGCAAAAATTGAACACTGCCACTCAGATACTCGATCTGTGGGCGATAACATCCTGTTTTGTCTACACTGCTGCAAAGCTTTAAAACATCCCTGAATCAAATGTCTAACAGCAAAACAAAGGTAAAAAAGGTGAATATATTTCAGTTACCTCCCAATCCTATGGTTAAGGTTTTACTTAATCTTCTATAGTCACATCAATTCTTAATTTAAAAATTGCCCTATAGAGCACAGAACCTGATGATTTGTTTCCAACTACCTTTATATCATTAATTTTTTACAGAGACAGACTTGGTCAAAAAAAACCCTGTCTCCCTAAAATTCTCCTTGTCTATCTAGATAAGATGCTTTTCCACCTTTCTTCTACCGTCAACTAATTAACCAAGAAATTTAGAGATGAATTTGAAAAATAAGCAGCATATCATTTGAAAAAAGAATATGTGTAGGGAAAAGGGGAAGAATCAACTTAAAGCTGATGGCCTATTAAAGTGCTATAAAGTTTGATAATTTGTGTTCTCTGAAAATCTTTTTTGTCATTATTTTTGAAATCTGTATGATTTGATTTGGTACTGTTTTCAGTGTTCTTTAAAGAACCTTCTCACTGAAATTACCTTGTGCATTAAATTATGTATTTTCAAAAAAACTCCCTGTTTCATAATATTGTATTTTTAAATTTTGCATGGTAATGAATTATCACCTCCACTTTTTGCTTCATGCAAGGCTTCAAAACAAGCACTAGAAATGCAAACAACCTACATATGAAAAATACATTAGGCTTTTAATAGTTCTTTCATTTTAATTCTCTGTGGTGCTATTAGTGACAGGTAAAAATCAGACTAGTTAAGTGCAGCTGAGGCAAAGGGGTGTAAAATTATAATTTATCTGCCTGACTGTCTGTGCCCCTGGGAGGCATAAAACTGAAGAAGAGTGAGTGCAGTTATTGCTGCTCTATTTTATTAGGTTTTTCCTACGGACTGGGAACAGGTCAACTTTGTACCTTTGGGTTTTCAACAAGCATCTTTGGAGGAGACTGACTCAACATGCTTCTCACTTGTGTTCACTTCCTTGCCAGATTTATGCTTCCATCTGCCAAGATGTGCTATCCTGATTTTCCCTTCTGGGGAGCCTGAGAGGAGGAACACATTATAAACTTATTACAGACCTTAACTATGGTCAGTCATATTTTTTTTCCCCTAAACAAAGTTCCTTTAGGTTACATTAAAGAAAATTTCTATGGGAACATACTGATACTCACATTTTAATTCAGATTGAAAACAATTTTAAGTTATATCACCCAATAGGTATTTTTGACCATTTATAATAGAGGTTTTTTTAATTGTTAAACTAGCCATAGGGAAAAAAAATCAAGCTAAAGTTGCAGTCATATCATTATTTTCTTATTACATTTTACACCCTAGTTCTGTACGTAAAAGGAGCACTTGACTAATGGAAAGAGAAAGTGGTGATGCTCTTTGCCAGCTCACACTTGGAAACCATGTACAGATAGACTGTAACAGAAGGTGACTGAGTAAACCATATTTTAAGTACTAATGGTCTCTACTTTTCAGAATGGCTCCGTTTTGTCTCAGAAACCAAACTAGAGATTCCCTCCTTCCAGCCCCTGAACCATAGGAAGGATGGTCTCAAGGATTTTGTCTGTAGATTCTCAGATATAGGCAAACGGTTCTTTAATATGTCAGAGAATGCTTACTGGTATTGATAAAGGAGTAATAAACTTTGCTGAATATATTAGAAAATTCAGAAAACGCAGAGGAATGATTATATTAGCTATATACCTTGTGGTAGCACCTGCAGGTCCTTCAAAATGCTGGTTCTTCAGTGTATGAGGTACTTCATACCACTCCAAATTCTATCTGAGCTGATGGTAATGGATGATAGATGAACATAGTCAACAGGGAGAACTAAGAGAAGGGTAATTACCATACCAAGCACAGCTGTAACATACAAGCTACTTAATTACTGACAAGGGTTTTGTAGACAGGGAGGTACTGAATGTAGGAATTTGGAGCAGGAAAAATAAGTATTTTAGGGACTTTCTCCCACACAAGATAGAAGAAGCAAAGAGTTACATGACAAAAAAAGTTGAACTGATGTATGGTACAAGTCCTGCTGAAGGTTTCCCCCAGCCAGACATTTTCAGTGAGATGTCCTTGCCTGGGAGAAGTGAAGGAATTACTTTTAAACTTACCAGAGCCATAGCAATTGGCCATATGACAGCAATCTTCAAATGACACATAGCTCTTTCTGTGCTGCCCTTACCACCCAGATGGCCTGCAAGTTGGGCAACAGTAGTCCTAGCTCTGGCTTCCCTGGTGATGCCACAGTCTCCAGAAGTGCCATAATCTGCTGTGTTATCAGTAACGTCCATTGCTGTTTCCAGTCCACTGTTGACCTGGTCACAGGAGTGCACTAAACCAATTCCTGATACCCCTACTGGTGTCTAGTGGGTTATTTAAATTCCAAGTGTGAAGGATGGACAGGGTGTAAACTAAAGCTCTGTGATAAAGACAAAGCTTTGATCCCGTAGTGCTTTATTAAGTAAATCTCTACGGATCCATCTCTGCTCAGAACTAAGGAGAGCCACAAATCTTTGCTCCTTCCTTTTTTCCTTGATAGGGGTCTTTTATAAGCTACTCATAGAGCAATGCATGTGTACCTGGGATTTTTTAAATCCAACCCAAAGCACTCCATTGTGTTACCTTATTCTACTCCAAGGGGGAAGGCAAGTACAAGGGATGAGAAGATAATTTACCCATATACGCATAGCAGTTGTAAGTCTCATCACGTAAGAAGAGTGTGAATACAACTAAAGAATGAGAAGTATGAGACACTAAATACTGGTGTTAATAGCCTGGCAAGGAGGAAGTCTGAGGCAGGCTAGGATTAGAACATGACACAAAGGGTCTTAAAAATAAGGACAAATCTACGTGTTGAAGTTAATGAAAATACATTCTTTGCACCACTGCTTAAAATAGAAAGGAGGGTAGAAGATGTCATTCTGACTGTCAGAAAAGACTCATAGCACAGATCTGGCCTGGTTTTATTTAGCTTTAAAATGGTAGCGTGATTTGCATAGCTACCGTGTAGGTTTTGAAATGGTACTCGAACGTGCCCTCGTCCTGGGAATAATGCTCAATCAGCGCAGTGTGCTTCGGACGCCAGGGGAGCTCAGGAAAGCCACCATCTCGCGTACACGACTACCTGGTTTGGCTACAGCCGCATTTTGGAAATTAAACTTCTTTTTTCCGCAGAGTTGCAGTTCTCCTGTAAATTCCCACCTTCTTCCCCCGGACGCTCCGCAGGAAGCCGGGGACGGAGGGGTGGGCAGGCGCAGCCCCTCGACAGGTACCACCTCCTCCCCCCGGGGCTCCGCGCACACCGTGGGGCGGCGGGGCGGGCGCAGACTGGAGCCGCCTCTGCACACGCGGAGCCGGGGCGGGTTCGTCCCCGTCGCCTCCGCCTCCCTCCCTTCCTTCCTCCCTCCCTCCCTGCCGCGCTGACGCCCGGCCCGTCCTCCCGAGCCGGCGTGCGGGTAAGTGGCTCCCCCTCCGCGGCTCCTGCCTGGCGGCGGGCGGAGCCGCGCCCTCCCCCGGCAGCCGCGGCCGTGCCGGGCTCCGCGGCGGGGCCGCCTGCCCGCTCCCGGCGGGGGGGGGAATCCGCCCCGGGGCAACTTCGCCCCCGCTGGTGCCGGGCTTTCCCCGGGCGGGCGCCGCGCCGTGCCGGGACCGCGCTGCAGCGCTTGCTTCTGCCCCGACCCCCCGCCCTGCCCCGGCAGTCCCGGCGCTGGCAGCGGTTCTTCCGGCGCGGCGCCCCGAGCGCTGCTGCGGCCCGGCCCGGCCCGGCCCGCGGGGCTCCGGCTGCCCTCCCGGCCCGCTCCCTGCCCGCTGCCCCCGCCCCGAGGGTTGGCCTTCGGGCGCTGCTGCATCATCGCGCCCTCTCTCCGGTCGCCTTTTAATCCCACGTGC
The DNA here is from genome assembly GCA_035041135.1 of Platyrinchus mystaceus. Classification (NCBI taxonomy): domain Eukaryota; kingdom Metazoa; phylum Chordata; class Aves; order Passeriformes; family Tyrannidae; genus Platyrinchus; species Platyrinchus mystaceus. The sequence goes on from JAWWLV010000045.1 coordinate 12,771,865, forward strand.
GTCGTCTTATGAGGAGCCCGCTCCGTGCCCAGCGCTGTCGCGCTCCGGCTCTGTTATTTAGTGTGTCCCCCCCTCCCGCCGTGCCTGCCTGGCAGGTACCACAGCACTCCCGACTGGGGAAGAGAATCAAGCCTTTTATTTGTAGTAGTAAATTCAGTGTCTGCTAAAACACTGAAATTGCTGTGGAGTTGCTGTTTATGCAGATTTTGGCTTTTGTGGAAACACCTGTTTGCTGGGAAAAGGACCGAGGCAGTTGAGCAGCTGTCAGAAAATAATATGCGCCTCTCAGCAGCGATCTGCACAAGCGAGGCAGTGTGTGCCCCGCTCACTTCAGCTTGCTCCTTCTAATAATTATCCTTCAGAAATTATCCCAGATGATGGCCGCCGTTTGGCACAGGACAGTACTTTGTAGTATGTGAGTCATTGCTCTGCTGTTAGAATAGTCTGCATGTGACAGTTATGTGGAGTATTTGTGCCCAACGTTGAATTCATCTAACAGTTTGTACAATTCAATAACTAGATATTACAGTTTTATTTTAGAAACATGAGATTTCTCTTGTTACCACGTTTGGCAGGTGTCTCAGAGGATTTCACTGTGTCGAATGATTTCACGGTTTTATTCGCCATGTGAAGACATTTACAAGCCATCTAGAAGCCTTTTCCACTTCAGTGCTTTATAACCTGGGCTGTGTAGATCTCAGTACACAGGAGAAGAATCTGGGAATGATGGTGAATTGCTTCTCTTAGCTATGATTTTATTTTTTGTTCCTTTTTAAAGAAGGATTTTATGCACTTTTGTTTTTATTTGTGGATACACTAAAATTGATGCTTTCAGCTGGAAAGTACACTGATTTGCTAATTGTTCTGCTTTCTTTTCTGTGTGTCTTGTCACTCGTCAGGCCATACATACACTAATTTTTATAGGTCTCACCTTCTTTCCCTTTAGTTCATTTATTTGTGTAGCATCCATTTTCAGTTCTTTATTTGAACAAAACATTTCAGGTGTTTCTGAAACAGTTGCTTCTCGCTCTTTACCCGAAGTTTGTGATCTCTACAATGGAAAGTCCAGGTCACAAAGTCAGCAGTGGCCAACAGCTTACTGGTAACAATTAGTTACCAACCCAGCACATGCTGATTATCAAGTTAGTAATGAGTCTTCCTTTAAGAACATACCACTTAAAATTAAATAGAATATGCTATCTAGTGGCTGGACAAATAATACAGGATGATGTGTGTAGCTCTGAAATACTGCTTTGTGCCTAGAATAATTTCTCAGTAACAGCTGAATCCTATTAATTTAGAAACTTGGCTGTTGTGGGCAAAACTGACTCGACGTGGGAAATTTAATTTAATTTATTACTTATTAGCATAAACTTTTAATTACTGATTGGCTAGTGAGATACAAAGAAAAACCACCACTTAAACAAACACCTGGGGAGAGCTCCTTTCCTCCCCTTCCCTCCTTAACCCCTCAGGTTAAGCTATGAACCTTGCACAAGGCAGTGCTGGAGGTTGGGGTTGGTACATAGTGGTTTCTTTCTACTGCTCGTTCCTTTCCCATTTCTTCCCATGAGGGCCTCTCCACAGGCGTGTCCCTATCACAGTGTGGGCACCTCCACAGGCCACAGTCCCAGCAGGGGTGTCCTGGCTCCGGTGCGGAGAACCTCCTTCCGAGTGCATCTCCAACCCCAGTGGTTCTCCCCTTCCCCGTACTTCCCTGTGTCTTTTTTAGCACGCTGTCCTGCGCCTTCTCCTGTGCTTTCTTTTGCATTTCTGCCACTGGCAGATCCTCCCCTTCTTAAATGAGCTGGAGCAGAGGCACTGTGTGTTTGTCTGATGAGCTGGAGGATGGCGAGTGGTGGGTTTATGGCTCCAGTTGGAACTGGCACATCAGCACAGGGCAGTTGATGGCCTCATCCCCTGCTACCAAATCCTGCACTTTATCCCCAGTACAGCCGGTGTGCCAGTTGGGTGATGCTGGAAGAAAGGTCCTGTCCTTGCCTAATTAGTTGAAACTCCAACTTCCTTTCATAAACATAGAAATAAAACCAAAGTTCTCTAGCTTGCTAAGAAGTAATAATGTGTTGTGTCACTAGGCTGGTAACACTTCACCATTGTATTTGTTACTAACGAGTCCATCTCAGTAGCTGAGTGCAACTGCTGATACCTGGGTCAGGGACAGCTGGTTTCTGTCATCCCATTCAAACATGTTTTCATAGTCTTTTTTTTTTTTTTTTTTTTACTAAAACTCTCTCAGAGTTAGTTTTCCTCTGTTTTTCAGATCTGAAGGTGCTAGTTCTGCTGATACAAAGGTGGCAGCTCAGGTTGCCAGGGAAGAGTCAGAACTTTATTCCACCAGCGTGAGTAGTCATTTTCTTCTTAGAGATAATTTCACTTTCTTGTTTTGTTTGTTCCACTCATTAAATGATTTTGGTATCTCATCCTTCTTATCTTTTGGGCTGAATTGCTGCCACCTTGAGTTCCCTCTGGCACTGTGTGCATTGGAAGAACATAGAAAAGGAAGCAATGAGATTTTAGATTTGGGGGAATCAAGCCATCCTCTTTCAGTCCTTGCAAGATGGAATCTTGATAGAAAAGGGAATAATTGAGAATAGTCATGTTTAACAGAAGGCTTAGTAACAAAATGTTTCTTGGGCACTGCATTGCTTTGACAGCAGATCCTGTGTACACAGGATTGGATGCAGCTTTGGTAAGGGTTGGCACGAGAGATGATGGTGGTAAATGGTCAGTGCAGCACTGAATCCTGCTCTGCTGCAGCCCAGCATGCATGGTGCCTTGGGTGGGTATTAAGAACCTGAACATCTCCCTTCTCTCTTCCCAAGTACATATTGCTTCTAGCTGTTTAGAATATTTACTTGATGTTTTACTTAAAAATGCAGACAGTTATGTAGTTTTCTTGAACCATTGCAGGGAGAGGGTCCTTGGAGTGAAGAGATTATGTATTGATACTGCTCTTAGGCAGACAAGAAATAAACCATTCTTCTTCCTCCTCAGGGCTTTCTATAATACACTGTGCCTTAAACATGGAAACTGTAGAAACGAATAGTTTATCCTTGAAACGTCCTCGCTCTGAGGATGATGTGGCTAATGCAGATGAAATCAAAAGACAGAAGATCTTGGAGAAGTCTAAGACAGGGAATGACACTGGGCAGAGTATTGAGACTGTAACACAACAACCTGAGGACACGAAAAATGAAATAATTCCCAATGAGGAAAGTGAGGAGCAGGAAGAAGAAGAACTAGAGGACAGTGATGAAGATGGAGATCCAGAGAGCTTTGCAGACATGATGAAGCATGGACTAACAGAAAGTGATGTTGGCATAACTAAATTTGTTAGCTCTCATAAAGGGTTTTCTGGAATCTTAAAAGAGAGGTAACTCTTTGTCTTGTTATGTGTGTTAATTCTTTGTGTAATGCAGCTGTAGTTCTCCAATTTCCTTTTCTGATTCTCAGGATGCAGCTGGATTATGTGTGGCCATTAGAGAGGTTCATTACTTTTTGTCTAGTGCTGCAACTGAAAGAAAGGTTTAATTTGGGACTTTTCTAGATTGTGGGTTGTTTTTGTTTATTTTCCTGTCAAATGGAGCTCTGAAGAAGGGAGCTGGTTATGAATAGAAATACATGATTACACTGACCTTTGCTGTTTGCCTTGTGCTCTGGCAGCAGCATACACCATACATAAAACCTTATGCAGTACACCCACCTTTTGTACCACTCCTCAGTGCTGATACAAGATGCACTGGAGAACAGCCTTGAAACCATCCCTCTTTGGTTCTTATTTGCTTTGCCCTGACTATTTTGTGCTAATGTCTTTAAACACGTTTTTTACCAAATGATCCATTAGGCTTTAAATTATTGTCTGATCAGTTCTAATGTGATTTGAAAAACATACAAGGGAATTCCGTAATTCAGGGTGCAGAAGTTGTTATATATACAGATTATATATTTAGTGAGATATTTGGGTTTTAGTAGCTTTCTTTTTTTTTTTTTTTATGAAGCTTCTAGGTGTTTTGAATTAAAGAACATCTTTGAATAAAACGGAATGCAAATACAAAAACTCACTGAAGTGGGAATCATTTTTTCCCTGATTTAGCAAAGCATTTAAGCATGCTTTGTTTACACACTGAAAAGTCCCCGGTTTTAAATACTGGCTTAATATATAGATCATTTTACATAATAAAATGATATGTACATATTATGTACATATTTAATCTTTATGTGTGGAGTATTAAGCAGCTAGCATAATCCTTCACTGGGGAACACAGTCTATGCTGAATCTTCTTCTGGGAAATCTGCCAATTTTGATTGGCCGAAGGTAGCCGGATGGTAGAAAATTCGTGGGCTTGTGGTTATTTTTTGATTCTAGTTTATAACACCTATTATTAAATCAGTCCTGGCATTTTTATGGTACTAGTCACTAGTATGTCTAGACAGTTAAAGAGAATAAGAGAGAGGACACATAACACTATGGAAAGAATTCTACCAATATGATGTACGGCTGCACAGAGGGATGGCAAATGGGGGCTTGGGGAAGGTACAGCAGAAACATTCCCATGGTGAAGTTCCATTCATCTTTCAACATTCATAGAATAAGAATTGTATTCTTTTTCTTTTTTCCATTGCAAGCAAATGCTACTTAAAAATCATGTTTTTATTACAGGACATAAATGACTCGATCAAAAATGTCCAATTCTTTGTTGCTGTCATAGAGAATGCAGACTAATTTTATTTGAATGATGTTCTCTGTAACTGAATATATGAACAAATATTAATTTGTCCTGCCTTCCTTAGAGTGACTAAAAAGTGGCACTTTATCCTGCAGGTTATTTGAAGCAATGGAGTTAATGCATTCATATTCACACTGTGGCAATGCAGTAGAGTCTTAATTGTCAGTAATGACTGGGATTGAGGATATGCGTTACTGATCTCTGCAAGCTAGTGAGAAAATGACTCAGAATAACTACAGCAGGTGTTTGGTGATCTGCAAAGAAGTCTGCTGTGTTTAGATATGTGTTCTCATGGTCTTCTGAGGGGTGGGAATAAGTACTGCTTTCCCATGGTTTAAGTTTCTTTTATGTGAATTGACTTATGTGAATTCAGAATTCTTCAGTGAATTCTGCTAACAAACAGCTTCTTGGTAAAGGCCTTCATGTGATGTGGGATTTTTATTTTTATTACAAATGTAATGCATGTTTCTTCCTATCAGATACTCGGACTTTGTTGTCCATGAAATAGGCAAAGATGGACGTGTGAGCCATTTAGATGACTTTTCTGTTCCAGTGGATGATGAGGTAAATTTTGAGGTAAAGATTTGGTAATGGTTATGCTTCTTAAAGCTCCTTGAGCAAGAACATTAAAATACAGAAAGTTGTTCCATGAGGGTTATTGGATGTTCATTTTTTTCCTCCCAAATATGCATTAGGACCCATCAGAAGACACATTTACAGTTTTGTCAGATGAAGACAAGCAGCGTTTAGAGGAGCTCCAGCTTTTTAAGAATAAGGAAACTAGTGTTGCCATAGAGGTAAAATTAATAAATTATATGAAGTTTGGGGATGGGAGCAGAGGGAGTATGAGAGAGGGAGTAAGTGGAAGGTACGTGCTTTCTAATGCATGTAATCTGTAAGAGCAGTTTGAACAGGATGCAGTTGGCAATAACAAACTCTTTCCAGTTTAGGGTTTAATTCTGTAAAGTCTTACAGATGTACTCAAATTCATGCATGCGAGTAGTCATTTTGATTTTAGTGGTATTGAACACAGAACTTAAATGCAGGTTTTAATTCCTGCTTGCAATATTTTGGTTTTCTGTCTAGTGTTGTTTTATAGAATAACAAGATTTAAATAAAATATCCATCCTGATGAAACACTATTTTCAAGGTCAGTGTTTAGTGATTTAATAGAAAATAAAATAAATATTGTCTTCTGTAACAAGAAAGATAAGATACAAAATAAAATTAAAACCATGGTATTTTTAAACATCCAAATATTCCATGTACTTGAAGAAAAATTTTTGAGCTAAATTTGAGAGACAGAGATGAGTAGGATTAGATCTGGTAGTTTCAAATAACCATTCATACACAAAATAATCTTACCTAGCTATTTTTTTTTCCTTTAAAGCATATAGAAAAAAATCTGTTTTTGCCAGAGTTTTATTTAGAAGAGGGAATTTTATTAAGTGCAGAAGATGGGAATAAATCTTGAGAATTTTCTTTTGTGAGTGTTGAGACTGAAGTTTGCAACAGAGTTATTTGTTATTTTTCAAACTAATTTTAAGTAGGCCAGACTTTTAAAAGTATACCTATTCAGTATTTATTGTTATTTGGTAGGTTTTCTTTAAGCATGCAAAATTTAACTCCAAGAGAATCCCTCCCCTTTAGTATTAATTTGTTTGGTTTCTGCATCTATATGTGTTAACACAGGTAATTGAAGACACCAAAGAAAAAAGAACAGTCATCCACCAGGCTGTGAAGTCCTTGTTTCCAGGACTGGAGACTAAAACAGAAGATAGAGATGGAAAGAAATACATTATTGCTTATCACGCTGCTGGGAAAAAAGCACTGGCAAGTGAGTTTCAGGGTCACAGCAGTTGGGTAAAGTAAATGCTGAAATTATCCTGAAAATAAGAATTGTTAGTAAGTACTTCAAGTGGAGCATACCTTCTGATGTAGTCTGGCTTTGCTTTTTCATCATTGCAACCAGTGCTGTGCATCTAAAATGACTAGGAACACAAGAAATGTTTCAAATTTAAATTTCTACTTATTTTTCTTTCCAAATATTAATCCAGTACAACCATGTCAGAAGTGAGAACACCTCCTGCTATTTCAGTGGGAATAGGCAAAACAGGGGCTTTATTTTCAGTATTTTTTGAACTTAGCTTTCATGAACTTACCTGGATGTGTAGGTTTGCAGCGTGGGAGTACGAGGTTGTAGTTGGAATGTGTCCATTACACTGACAGTCGGTGTAATCTTGACTGTCTTGAAAATTCATGACAAAATTCTCAATGACTTGAATAGAGACAAGCACCTATTTGTTTTCCCAAAGTTATAGTTTTATATAAACATAGTGTATTTACCATGATCTCTAAGACTACTTCTGTTTCCAAGGCTAATTATATTTGCAGAAATACGTCTTTATTCATGATAAATCACATTTACTCTTTTGGAATAGTCAAAGTAATGAAGGATTTTCAAAATGAAGTATTATCCACCTTAATCTTACAAATATTGTTTTGGTTACTGGGAATAAATTAACATGTTCTACATTTTTTAATGTTACTACTAATTTGTTGCTATTGTAAGTTTAGAGGATTATCTACGTGCAGAATGGTGCACGTTTAACAAAAGGCATTAGGGTTTGGTTTAAATTGGTTGCTTTCCTGTGTCATTTCAACCTACTACAAATGACAGTATGTAAACCTAATCTTTTGAATTGAAAGATGAAAGAGAAAGGATAAGGAGATAGAAAAAATTAAAATTGGAAACAAAATCATCTCTGTATTCAATTTAGTTATTTTTTTTAAGGCTTGTTCTGTGCAAATATGGGAACGTTGTACTTTTATGGTTCAATTATAATGTGTTTGTGTCTTATTTAACCATGTTTAGGAAATGTGTATGTTTGCATGCTTTATGCATGGAGTATGTATACTTACCAGCACAAAATTCTCCTAAGCCAGTTTTGTTCTCTGTTGGTTTGTAACAGTTTTACCTCCACCTTTTCCTTCTGCTGCTTCTATTCTTTAACCATTGTTACAGTGAAGTGGTTGTTGTTGTTAAGCTGACCAGTCTGATCTAAGAGATACTGTATGAAAGAATTCAAGTATTTGAAATATGCTGAAAAGAATGTAGTAGTGGTGTGTCTCTAGGATTAAAGTATCATCTGGAGCACCATCTTGTGCTGCAGAAAAGCATCATCTATCTAAACCTGGATTTCTGAGCTGTGATCCTGCAGGCACCTGTGCATGTTGGTGGAGATGTTTGCAGTTTCAGTGAGTGTGTGTAAATGTTTATGGATGTAAGACTGAAGAGTGCAAACTCTTTTTAGCCAGGCTTATATTTATCTTTTGTGTGTACATAGCCACAAATATGTCTTAGTCCTGAATGGGCTCCCCAGGCACGAAATATTTCAGAAGTGTAGAATTTTTGAATATTAGCTGAGATATCTGATTACTTTTGTTGATAATGTAAAAGGTTCCCAAACATGCTTCCTAAAATGTAAAATCAGAAGCTGCTTGGTGTCTATAGTAAGTTTACACCCAAAATACTTAAAATACCGTCTTAGCAAGTTGTCAGTAAACTGTTGTTTTATCATTGTCCACAAATTAAGTTTGTTGCATCTCCGATTGAAGCTTTCCATATGTTCACTGTTTCCCTCTGCACGATTCCATTGCATAACTGTCTAAATTGCTGTCATCCACCACCTAACTATTGGATGCTCCCTGAAGCATAAATAATCCCATAACCATAAACCTGCATGTTCACCTCTAGAAACCCTTTGACAGTCTAAAAATTAAATGCTACTCTTTTGTGCTCTTTACGCTCTGCATTGGGACAGAGGTCAGAACTGCAACAGGTAAGAGATGTTGACATTTCATGCTAACAAAAATGAAATGCCAACCATTATGACCTCCTAAATAGCAAAAGGGCTGGCCACACTAGTAACAATTCCTTAAAAATCCCTACACAAAAATAATGCTTAAAATGCCCTGCAACTGCCAAGAATTGGGCTTGTTCTACCTCTTTTTCCTAGTGCAGTATAGACAGTAGTCATTTGTTGCAGAGAAAGTCTGCAAGTAATAAGGGATGTGAATTATCAATTTTGGCAGTGCTGTTTGACAACTGTGGTAGATTTTCCATAGATTTCAGTAAGCCAGGCCTTTGCCCTTCAGCCTATATTTCAGACACTACTATCTGTCTTTATACAACTTGAAAAGTATATATCATACATCCTGATATTAAAAAAGAGCTTCCAGCCCTCAAGTTTCAGCAAAAGGTTTGGAAAAAGGGCTTGGAAATACAGTTTTACTGTCAAAAATGTAACATGACTCTGAAACACAGCAATAAGGTCTGCAAACTGTCCCGCTGGTCCATCTACCCAGTTGAATACTTTGAAGTATTGGGTGAGGAATGGTTAAATATCAGGGCTGTAGCTGCAGCCTCTGGTGGATAGGCACATGGCTGTGATGCCCAAAGCATGAGGAGCCCATTGGTATGTGCAGTATCTATAGAATCCTTGTAGTCTAGACCAGATTAGGGCTCACTTTTTAAAGTGTGGTGAAATGACCGTGTGATGATGAATTAGTTCAATTTAAAGGATGATTCCAGCTGGAGAAGGCTTTCCTTGTGAATTGAGCTCAGTCTTTCCCCTCTTCCCTTCTAATTGCCGAGAGCTTCATGGAGGGGGACCTTGCTCTTCCAACTGAATGCAGGTTTCATTGAAAGGTTTAAGAGCAGTGGTGGCTCAGAAGAGGAGACCAGCAGAGGTGTGAGGTCTCTTAACAGGCTTTGGACCATACTGCTCAGTTTAGGACCTAGGAAACTCTGTGGATAGAGGGCTTTGCTTAGAAACTTGATGATTCAAGGCAAGTGGTGCAGTAACTCTAACTGAAAACTCTATGAATAGTATTTTACACTGTATCATCCAAAATTATTTTTGCTGAAGTGTGTGTATGGATGCCAGCTTCTCAAAAAAAAAATAAAAGGAAGAGTTAAACATATTTACTGTCTGTGGGGGATATCTGGGCTTTATCAAACTAATGTGAACAAAAAGAGCAAAATTTCTCAAGAAGTTTTTTCCTGCATTGGTGTTTATATATTGAAATAGGGCTTGCTTTTTCAGTTAGGTTTTGCTGTTTTGAAAGATGCTTGTAACCTTTTTGTACAAAAGCAGGAAAGTCTGCCTTGTGGTTGCCAAGAGATAAGGGACTTCTTATTTAAAACAAAACAGATTCTTAGTTTGTTCTTATAAAGCAAAGAATTGATAAAGCACCTCAAAACTGGTTGCTAAACCTGTGTAGAATCAGTCCCTCTTCCCAGTAATGCCATTAACAGAGGGTTATTGTAAAAGGAAAGTTTCATCTCTGGAGGCTTTTGTGTGCAACTAAAGCTTGACAAACCATTGACGGTTTTCTTCTCTGGAAAGCGCCAAATAATCGCACAGAATTGTACATCAGTTGTTAGTCTGTGGGAGCTGAAGTTATCTCACCCTCCGGCCTTCTTTAGGCCCTGCACAGTATCAGCCTTGTTAATGTGTCTCTTGTGCCAGATATCTCTCTCCCATAGGATTTAAAAAAAAAAAAACAAACAACAAACCAACACCTTAAAGTAATTTTTGAGTGTACTTTTTTAGGCTTTTGTAGAGATACGACTCATGCTTCTGCATGACACACAGAAAAAATCCTACAGAAATAAAGAATATGTCCATACTATAAATAATAATTGCAGTCTTCCTACAAACAGGCTGCCAGTGGTCCTCAACTATTAATTATAGAAGGCACTAGATGAAATGTGGAGTGGCTGCTACTGCTGAAAATCAGTGTAATGATAATGTTTTTTAGAAATTTAATCAGGTGATATGGCAGTTAAATGACTGGGGTATATTTTTAGATAATTTCATGACAAAGGAAGTGTTGCTATTTCATTCAGGATTTTCTAGGTGACAGAACTGATTAAAAAGAAGTTTACAGCCCACTGGAAGGGGAGGTATTTTTCATTATGCTTTACAGCTTTTGCTGTCAGTAATTAACTCTTTTTTTTTTTAAAGCAGATGGAAATTAGCAGAAATTAACTCTTGCATATTTGTTTTAAATGTAGCTGCAATGGCAAATATATTAATTTTTTAAAAAATGACACTAACTTTTTGCTTTTAAAGATCCAAGAAAACACTCTTGGCCAAAATCTAGGGGAAGCTACTGCCACTTTGTATTGTACAAGGAGAACAAGGACACTATGGATGCCATTAATGTCCTATCCAAATTTTTAAGGTAAGGCTGATGTTTCTGCCAGCCTGGCAGCTCTGTATGTTTGATATTACTGTAAATGTTATGCTTCAGAATTATGTAAGAGCAACACAAGCGATTGCTATTGCCTAATTTGTAGACAGTGTTTAAAATAAAAAGTTATTTTTGAATGTCAGATTTGAAACTGAAAGGTTTTGTAGGGAGGTGAGAATGGAACAACGTGAGCCTAAGAATTTTAAAAGACTACTCGGCTGCTTCAGTGGAAAAAGCCCACAATTGACGTTGGCTGATCTGAGAGAGGCTTGGCAGCTCAAAACCTCAATATGTGTAACCTGAATTAAAAGCCATTTTTTTCCCAGTTTGTGAATATATGCAAGTATGTTATGAACCTGTCAGATATCGTTGTGATAATATGCTGATCAGTTCCTAAGCAGTTACACTTGATAAACTGTTGTCCTGTATATTAATTTCTCCATGGCAACACAGGCTTAGTTCCTTTCACCCCATCAAGTGCAGAAACAAAAAGATTGGCCAAGGCGTGACATGAACACAGTGAATTGCAGAGGAAGGGCAATTTTAAAATTGGGTCAGTTCAGTGATCTACTGGTAGGGAAACTTCTCCACTTCTCTTCTCCTTTTCCCTTGGCCTCTTCCTGTCCAGAAATAAATGTTTGTAATCTAGATTATAATCGTTATGCTACTTAGTGTTTGTATTTGAGAACAGAACGGCAGGAGAATAGTTAGGTGGAAAACTGCGTGTAATGGCAATCCTGCTACCCCCTGGTGCCCATAGCTGGAATAACTGGAGATACTCTCTGTGTAACACAGGCTGTAAAGTCCAAAGTGAAAAAGAAATTTTTCTCTCAAGGAAAGAAATGGATCAAATCTTACATTAACTTCTCATACTCTCACATAATGTGCAGGCATGGTAATCAAACAGAGATGTTGTTTGAAGTTTAGGGGAGAAGTGGACATGAATTTTTTTTTAGTGAAGTTGGTGGTGGCTGTGCATTTGTACATTGAGTGAATGTATATAAAGAAGTACTTCAAAGTAAAAGTGAATTTGTCTACAAATAATTAAAACAGAAGTTTCCCTTTGTTTTATGTACTCATGGATGAGACTAGAAAATGTCACACACCTGTCAAATTGTAGCCTAGTTTTGGGGAATGTAGGTATATTTTTATTATAGAAGATTAATAATTCTAGGTAATTATGCTGAAAATTATGTTTGATCTGTTGCTGTTTTAATATACATAATATCTGTTACTGTTGTTTTTAAGAGTGAAGCCAAACATATTTTCCTACATGGGAACCAAAGATAAAAGGGCTATAACAGTTCAAGAGATCGCTGTTCTCAGGTAAGTAAAAGTATACTCTGGAGTATGTGCACTGCTGCTGTGACAGCTTGGACATCTTGCTAAATACCTTAAAGACTCAGTGAACAAATGGCAGATTCAGGTCCTGATCTTGTAAAGCACAGATATTAATGAAGATGCCATAATTCTTTTTTGTCCCATAGTGATCATCAGTATTTTCTGAGTCACAGGCTGGATATGTGTATTTGCTGAAGCAGTGGGACACATTGCCTGTGTGCTCTCATGCTGCATGGAGCCCATGCAACAGCAGAAAAGCAGAATGACATGGTGAAAATTATGTCCCATTTCCTTCCTGACTTTTGTTTCCCCCTTTCTCCAGCTGGAATCCTATTTTCTTTCTCACTGAACTCTCTGAACAGCTCCAGAGAAGGCTAAACCACTGCCTTTGCTCATCTGTGAGTAGCCAGAAGGGCAAAAAATTAGGAGGAATTTTTCCTGCCTAAATCTATTCCCTTAAGTCACCTACTAAGAGAAAATAAAATTTATGTTGTCATATTCCAAGATAATTTTATGGTTTCTGGACACTTTAAATTAGTGTTACGTCCATAACTGAGAATGACAGATGTCTCACAGTTGTATTTTACAATATCAGTTTAGCAAGTTGGAGTATTCTGCCTGCATTACAATTTACAACTTTTTGAAAACCACATTCAAGTGAGGAATTCCATGGTTTGAGAGCCAAAGGTTTGATCAAATCCTTGTTAAAAGGAGGGAATCCACTACTTAATTGTTAATATATTTCCTCCTGGTGTTTTGTACATGCATACATTTGCACATGTAAAAGGAAATACCGATCTGTGAATCGTGAGGAAGCCCCTGATTCTTGTTGCTGCAAGACAGGTTGGCAAAGTGATGACAGATAACCAAACCTGTGGTGTAGCCATCTCAGGTGCTGTTCTGTTTACTCTTTAACATGATCACTTTAAATGTTGTGCCCAAGAGCTCCAGTGTGTTGCAAGTGTGGACTGGGTGATGTGTGGTGTCTGTTCAGTAGCGCCACAGCATCCGACTCTCCCCAGTAGGACAGGAGCCATTGCCAGCTAATCAGCCCCCTCTGAGCTGAGTATGCTGGCCATGCTAGTTCATAAACTCCTCTATCCTGGTATAAATTTTAGCAGAAGAGTCCAAGAGCAGCTCAGTGATGCAAAGAACAGGATATGCTTCCAAAAATAGTAGCAACGAAACCAACGGATATCAGTGACAGATTGGATTCCACGTTCCTTCATCTGCATTAAGTGTACACGGTGGCTAATTTTACTTAACTCTGTGTTGATGACTGAGCTAACTGGAGCTGATACTGTGCTAACAGTATTTATGGAGCAGGTAATCAGATAAAGCAGAGTTCAGCTTGTGAGGTACACTGTATGTTGATATTGCAACATACGTTTTTAGAGTTCATGTTGTAACATAGATGTGAAAAGACAGTGCTTACAGTCTTTGCCATGGTATAAATTTTCTCTTGTATGAGTAGCCTTAAGAATTACCTGCTATTTTCTTTCAGCCATTTCATTAAATATTTTTAAAAGGCAGCAGTAGAAAATTGGGGAAACGGGGCTCACTGCTTTTTTTTTTTTAATGCTGGCATTTCTATATTTATCTGCTTTTCTAAGCATAGGTTGGTCACTGTTTTCTGTTTCTTTTTAGAATCACTGCACAAAGACTTGCTCATTTGAATAAATGTTTGATGAACTTCAAATTAGGAAATTTCAGTTACAAGAACCATCCACTGAAATTAGGAGAGCTGCAAGGGAACCATTTCACTGTTGTTCTCAGGTAATATGTTAGTATGTTTTAAGACAGTTCTGCTAGAATTTTTTTTTCTTTAAATAGGTAAGAGATACCAGTGCAACTTGGGTCACAAAACAGAAGTTCTATTGACAGGAGTCTGTTGAATTTGATATATGCTATATGATATTGATGTTAAGCTTTAATATTATGGGCATCATAAAATAGCACATGTGCTTAATAATCTGTCTTTAACGTTGTTTTTTTTTTTAATACTAGAAACATAACAGGAACTGATGACCAGATAGAGCAAGCAATGCACTCTCTCAGGGAAATTGGATTCATTAATTATTATGGAATGCAAAGATTTGGAACCACAGCTGTTCCTACTTATCAAATTGGCAGGTATATGTTGTTTTCATTCCCTCCCTTTTCTCTTTTTTTTTAAATTTTATTCTTATCCCTATCCCTGTGTAACTTAATGTATTTTTGGGAACATTTTTCTGGCATATTGCACGTACCGGTTTTAATTTTAGATTCAAGAAAGATCTGGTTTCTGAACATGCTTCAGCAGTTATCTTGCATAAGAGCACTACTTTTAATATTGCATAAGTCTAAACACTAATACTTATTTTTTTGATAAGTTGGATAAATCCCCTTAAAATATATTTAGTTGGTTCTTAATACATTTTCCTGTTTGTATCTTAGAGCTATCCTACAGAACAATTGGAATGAAGTAATGGATTTGATATTAAAACCACGACCAGGAGGTAAGGACTGAAAAATGATAGATCGAGTTTTTTCGAGAGTGTTTCTGCCTTTTCTCCTCCAAGAATTGTATATTCAGGGAAAATGCTTTTAGATTTTGATCCTTTAATTTGAAAGGACATCTTTAATTCGTGAGGACAGCTTTGTACCTGCTAAACTTGAGGCAGTTTAGCAATGGAGGAGCAATCTTCCAACTCTGCCTTTCTGCTTGTCCTTCCTTGCTGTGCAGTTTCTTGCAGTGGGGGTGAAAAGGGATCTGAATACTTACAGAGTCTGCTCAGACTCCATGTGAAGCCTTCTACGATTCTGTTCATTTCTGTAATTATGGTGACTGAAACTTTAATTTTTCAACTGTGTTAACAAAAGGTGAGATGGATGCTTTTTTGCTGTGTAGTTAAAATATTTTTATTTTACATCCCCATTCTAGCTGAAAAGGGATACTTAGTAAAATGCAGAGAGGAATGGGCAAAGACTAAAGATCCAGCAGCTGCCCTCAAGAAACTACCTGTAAAAAGGTGCGTGGAAGGGCAGCTTCTACGTGGACTCTTAAAGTATGGAATGAAGAACATAATCTCTGCATTTGGCATAGTGAGTGTAAAAGTGCTGGGGGGTATTTACTTGAATAAACATTCTTTTGATGCTATCATGATGAATCTGAAATAGACTCATAGATGCTTGATGAATGCAAAGTTAAGTTTAAAATCCTGCCTTTTAGGTTGCACTACTGCTGCATGGTAACTGATGACATCTGTAATTAATGTAGGCATAATAAGCTTTCCAACGATCTTCCTGACATGTTGGAAGCAATACAGTTATACTTAGTAACCTTATACTCAGTAAATGTATAATACGGATCTGAGAACCATGCAAAAGTTCAGTTTCAGTGTTTTTCTGTTGCTTTAAAAGTGTAAATCATACTGATTCTGGGCTAATGAATCAGCCTGGTATAGAGGTGATGGATTCACTTGTCATTTTCAAGTGCTATAATCAAGATCGAGTCTTTGGAGAAAATAGCCCATCACCAGCAAACTACTGGGCCAATTGTAGGAGACAAGGAATAATTTCTTGTTTATGAAGAAGATAGACAGAATAACACTGGCCTTTCACAGCTGTAAAGTTCATTTAAGATTTCAAGAGGCTGAGTATGAATTCAGTGTTTTATAATAGCCCCATGTGTTTGATCAGCTGTTGAATAATAAAAAGGTTTTTTTTTCTAAATTTAAGCACAGTTCTTTTTTGTACAGATTTCAAATTTATAAAAGAATTATTTCTTCACATACACTTTTCCCAAATAATGAACAAAAATCAAATCTGTATATGAAGAAATTGTGTTAGTCTTGTTGCTGGATAAGGTTAACATTACAAATATATACCTTTTTGGTTATGATTGTTTGAAAAAACATCTTTCTAGTGTTTCACTTTTTTTTTCTTTGTTTCTAGATACCAAGAAATAATCGTTTA
>JAWWLV010000045.1:12788271-12807214 GCA_035041135.1 Platyrinchus mystaceus
CAGTATTTCTCCTTTATGTATGCCTGATGCCTGTAAGGGGTCTGTTCCTCTAGCAGTCCTTACTTCATTCAGATTTAAGTCACTGGAAGCCAGGCTGTGATTCTGTCAGTAACTATGACAGCCTTGAAGGCTGTTACTTCTTTTCTTGGAAGTGTTGTCTATTAAGTGGAGATAAAACACAGTAGTTATCCCTCTCAGAGTAAGTTTATTTCAATCAAAAGGTTTGTTTTAAATTTAGCTAATGTTAACTGTCACAGACGTCCATACTGGTAACTATTTGTTTTTCTCTCCTGCCTGTAGCCACAGCTGTTCATATTGAAGAAGGAGATGTTGATAACTACACTATCCATGATGTAGTGATGCCATTGCCTGGATTTGATGTTATTTATCCAAAGCATAAAAGTAAGTCTGTTAACTGATTTATTTACTCAGAAAATGTAAGTCTGCTTCAAGACTGTATATATGTAATCTTCCTTTAAAAAACAACCTTGGTGACCATTAAAACAATATCCTATTTCAGATCTCTTATACATTAGTGTCAGCCTTTTGTTGCTGCCAGGTCAATCTGCTTAGTCTCCTTCCCACTGGGAATCCCTGATGACTGTCAACAGAGTTGCTCCCTAGTCTCTCCACTGCAAGGAGTTAATCAGACTCAGGTACAGGACTTTGTCCTTACTGAATTTCATGAGGTTCCTCCTGGCCCATTCCTCTAGCATGCCTAGGTCCCTCTGAAGGGCAGTCCTGTCCCTGCCAAATGCCATTCTAGCTTGGCTTTGTCCACAGACTTCTTGGGGTGAATTCCAGCTCCTCTCCACATATGCTGATAAGTGTTTAACAGCCCATATTCCAGTTCCTTGAGGAACTCTGCTTCTAGGTAGAGCTTAAACCACTGGTGACTATCTTTTGACATGATGAGCCAGACAGTTCTTACCCACACAGCAGTCCACCCACTGTAACATTCTAATGTTGGGACACAAGGATGCTGTGGGAATATGTTGACAGCCTTGCTAAAGGCAACAGTCACTGCTCTCCCCTCATTCACAGGTGTAGTCATTTCATCATAGAAGGCAGTAAGTTCAGTGGGTTTTTTTTGTTCTTTTTTTCCTTTTTCTCCCTTTGTTAAAACCACAATCATTGTGTGCCCAGAGGGAATTAGCTCCATTTTTCCCAGGGACCAGAGTGAGTCTGCCTGGTCTGTAATTCCCTAGATCATCCTCCCTGCTCTTTCTGAAGCTGGGTGCAACACTTGGTTTTCTGCAGTTGCCTGGGACCTCCCCAGGTGTCCATGATCTTTCGCAGATAATAGAGAAAAGGTTTACCGTGAGGTGAGCCAGCTCTCTCAGCCTGTACCTTTTCCCACTACCAATACTCCCTCTCTTTCTTGAACCTTGCCTCTAGGAGGAGAGGCCTGGGAGACCTTGCTGATCAAGGCTGAGGCAAAAGCATCACTGAGACCATCAGCCTTATGTCTGTCACTAGACCAGCTGCCTCTGTTAGTAGCAGGACAACATTTTCCTTTTTGTCTTCTTTCATTCCTTGTGTTGCAGCTTGCTCTTGTTCATGTTGCTCTTGATGTGTGTTGCTGATTTCAGCTCTAGCTGAGCTTTGGCTTTCCTGACAACATTCCTATGTGCCTGGACAGCATTGGTATATTCCTTCTTTGTAGCTGGATCTACCTTTCAGTTACTGTATGTATCCTTATAGGTTAGTCATGAGTTCCCTGCTTAGCCAAACCAGTCTCCCAGTATGTTTTCCTCAATATTGGGTTGAACTGCTCTTGTATTTGGTTGTCAGATTGTCAACTCAGTGCACTCAAAGGGAGAGTAACAGGTAGTCGGCCCTTTATTTATTTCTTTTCTCCCCATACACCTGAGATTAGTCTTGTTGAAGTCTAGGTGATTGTAAAGCATGCATGAGATAGCGATAAAGTGTCAATAAAATACTTTGTAAATTTTGTTTTCAGCTGAAATTTTAATTTGATAAGGAGTTTTCTTCGTTATTGCCTCTACTAATAAGGGTGCAGAAGCAAACATTGTAGGTAATAAGATTTGCAGTAATTTTAAACTTCTGTGTAACATTTATCCCATATATGCTGAAATCTACTAAATGCAAGGGAAGGAATGACCCAGGAAAACAGGCTGTTTCAGCTGGCCACACTGTGCTCTGTCCTGTTAAATACTTTCCTCTCTTGCAGTTGGCGAGGCCTATAAGGAAATGCTCGTAGCTGACAATCTCGATATCAACAACATGAGGCATAAGATCAGAGATTACTCACTTTCTGGAGCATACAGGAAGATTATCATTCGACCTCAGAATGTCAATTGGTGAGTAGGATGGTAAAGGGAATTACACTTGAATTGACAGCATAGAGTTTATGTGAGATGACTAAGTACAGAAAACCATGAGACTGTTCCATGGGACATCTGTGTAAAGGAAGCAGAGCTAGGGAGGAATCTCTGCATTTCCCTCACGTTTTTAATGCAGTTGAACTATACTCTTCTTTCTTCCTTGGTCCTCTGGTTCTGGGATAGATATCAAGATGTCTGTCTAGTTGTTCACTCCTTGGAAGGGCTTGCCTGAACACTTCACAGATAATTATTTATGTTGAAATTATGATAGATAATATTACAAACAGGGTTTTTTTTGTAATCTTGCTAGAAGAAAGTTTGTCTTCAATTACCTATCAATCAGAAAGATTTGTATCACTTAAGCTTACTTAAATCACTGTTGTTAGAGATACAACATAGTTGTCACGTGACAACTGAATAAATACCTTTTAAACAGGTACAAATATGCAAAAGGATTTGATCAGGTGCATAGAAAAAACTATGGAAAGTTTAGGAGGATGTCAAAAATGAAAATGTTTATACACTCAAAACATCAGTGCTAATTAAAATAAATCTTATCTACTTCCCAGTTATTTTTTGAGCCTCATCATTACATATGGAATAGAGACATATGGAAAAATTCCCTATATATGGAATTTCTGTTAAATGAATGGTAGAATGTGTTTAAGCACTTTCTAGGTGTAGATGATTGTATTTAAAGGCTTCACTTCTCTTAAGTTCTCATAGTGTTGACACCATTCTTCCCTTGTTGAATAGCTGGAAATCCTGACAGCCCATGAGGGAAAACAGATGAGTTATGCTAAGAAACTTCTCATTAATTTATTACTTTTTTTAATAATCTTCATCAAACAGAGGTGTCTTCTACATAAAGCTTTACTAGTTATTGTGCCATAAATGCCAACTCCATTTCAGTTTTAACTGCCAAATTGGAATAATAATAAATAGTATTATAATAAATATACATTTATATATGTTATCCTAAATAATAATAATAATAAATCTTATGTGTATTATAAAGGGAGGTTGTTGCATATGATGATCCCAAAATCCCATTATTTACTACGGATTTGGATAAACTGGAAGGAAAGCCATTACCAGTTCTCCCTACAGGTAAGTCGGTTTTGCTAGTTTGCAAAACAGTAGTTTGATCTGGCTGTTGCTTTCAACTGCTGCATATTGAAAGCTCTTTTAAGGAAGAGCTTTCATTTAACTAGACTGTTAAGCAGTGGCATTAACAATCTCCAAAGCCAGGTGTCTAAATAAGGACCCTTATTTCCCAAGGGTGCAAGTCATTCTTCCAGCAGTTTGTATTGACTGTTACATTTTCTTACAGGCATCTGTAAAATCAAGGAAATGCTGAGCAGTGAATGTCTGCAACTAGCAAAGATGGAATTAAGCCACAAATTGTCTGCACAGTTGAGCTTTTATTATTTGTGCAGAACACAAGAGATAACTCTAATACGTAACTCTGGTCACAAAGTGTTTTGACGCTGAGGCTAGGAATTGTTTTGAAAGAACAAATGTTTTCTTTTAAAAAGAAGAAAACTCTTATGTTATAAAGAAGTTGTTTTATGAAATTTCACTGTGGATTGTAAATAGGAATGTGAGGATGGTGGTTGTTCTGCTTTATGTTGGGGGGTTGGTTGTGTCTGGTTTAAATGGCTTCCAGAATAAGCACTGCATATGCCCTTAACAACTTTTTCTTGCTTTGTGTCTTCTCTTTCACCTTACGATAGATGGTAAATTCAGGGCACTAAAGATGGAGTTCTCCCTTCCCCCATCAACTTACGCTACCATGGCGATTCGGGAAGTTTTGAAAATGGACACAAGCATAAAGAACCAGACACAACTGAATACTACCTGGTTGCGCTGAATGAACTGCAAAATGACTTAACTCTAACATACATAAAGTGATTTCTTATTTACACGTTCTGTACAAATCTTCAAAGATTGACAGTAAGAGATTTGTATTTTTTTAAGTTTTTTTAGTGCTAGCATTTAACTTCAGTAGTCATTTGCAAGATGGTGGCTGTAATATAATTTAGATCTTAGTGAATGGTGCTTTTTACTGAATAAGTTGCTTGAGCTGTAACATGGGCGCATCTTCAGAAATGGGCTTTTAATAGCATCAGACCTGGAAGAATGTTTAGCTTGCTTTCTTTCGGCGAGCACTGAATGTTTTAATCAGTTCGGCACACCTCGAAATCTCTTCAGTACACCGAATTACAGCCGAGGAAGATGAGTTACAACAAAATGAAGGTAGCGATGAACACATGTATCGAAGGAATCTTGGCTGGTAGCACTTGCACTGACGCAATGGGGGATTCTGTTAGCGAGGCTTTTTGCGTGCTGCAAAGGAGTGTACAGCTGTTTTAAATACTTGGGACTTTTCATCGAGAAAACACTTGTATTTTCCAGCGGATACCTGTACCAAAGAACAGGTACTGAAAATAAATTAATCTGAAAGCCTGAGCGTGTATCAGTAAGTGTTTTCTTTGCGCTCCTCCCTCCCTCCGTCCCTGCCCTCTGTTTCCCTCACGGGCAGGAAAGCGGCGGCGGTTCCGTCCCCCGGCAGCGGGGCCGCGCCTGCGCACCGGCACCGCGCTGACGCGGCGGGGGTGGGGCCGCGGCCGCGGGACCGGGCGGGGGCTGCGGGCTGAGGCACCGCCGGCTCTGCTGTCCCCGCGGCACCCCCGGTTGTCCCCGCGGCACCGGCCTGCGAGGGGAAGCGGCGCCCCGGGGCCCGGCGCCCGCGGCGGGGGAGGGAAGGGCTCGTCGCCCGGAGCCCGCAGAGCCCTCGGTCGATCCTTGGAAAAGCCCGGCCCTCTGGCCACGGTGGGTGCAGAGCCGCGGGCCTGAGCGGGGAGGGAGTGGTTGGGATGCTCCCGGCGTCCTGTTCCTCTCTCCTGTATCCCGGTCCTTTCCTCTAGAAAGAAAAGAGCGCCACTCGGTTAGTTGTTTTCTGCGGTATTTTTTGTTTTTATTGTTGCAAACAATGCTCTGTTTATTCACTTTTCTTTATTCGCTTCTTCCTCAGCAGCACCCTTGGTCTCCCAGTTTGTCCTTGCTGGTGTTCTCTATTGCCTCTTCAACTCTGGCTCATCAACTGCACATCAACTTTCACACTACTGTTGTCAGTTTAATAGCGTGTGTAGCTTATCTAAAGCCTGTAGCAGATAAAGTGCAAATTTATAGATTTTATTTTTAAATACTGTTTTGGAAGTGATACAAAAAAGTAGAGAATCGGACTCGTCATTGTTGCGTGTTTTGAGAGGATGATCACGTACAGTGAAACTGTCAGTTTCACTGGATGGTGCCAAATGTGTGCCTCTTATGTTATACTGTGTGTGGGGTTTTTAATAGATATTTTAATAGATATTTTAATAGATATTTAATAGATATTTGTTATGCTTTTACTTTCCAAATCACTGTAAGACCCGCATGGACACTTTGCTAATAATATGTCAGTCATCAGTTGATATCTTTGAAACATCCTAAACAGTGTGAAAGGGTAGAGCAGAACATTATCTTCCTTGGTATTTTACAAAAATATTTTTCCAGTGCTTGTCATTAATTTTTCTATACTATATGTGTAGGAACTACATATATATTGAATTATTTTTAATACATTTTGCATTCTTGGGGAAGAAAGACATTAACAGGCATAGTTCTCTTCAGTGATTGATGTATAATAACTCACCGATTGCATGTGTAAGGTTTTATCAGATCTCAGTTAAGACTTAAGCCAGCAAATTGTAGCACTTAAAGCAGTATATTTTGTGAATTGCTTATTTAAGTTTCAATTTATATTGAACTGCCCAGATTTCCATGGAGTTCTCTGTCCTCAATAGATCAATATTTGTTTGTGCTTAGTGGTGGCTAATTAGAAATTGTATACTCAGTATTGCAGAGAAAGAAAACATGGCAAGTGTTGCTGTTAGAAAGAAAGAAGCCACTAGAGATCTAGATCATTGTGATATCCCTTACTATGTTTCTGAATTTGTGGAAAGAGAAGTTGGAAATGACTGTGATTCCCTGAGGAACCTAGACAACCTGATTGATAAGCTATCTGAAAACAAAAAGCAGTTAGAAGAACAGGTAAGCATCTTTCTTTTGCATTTTCTTCTGAATATGCTGATTCCTCATGACTGATTACACACATTTAACTAAATGAAATGTGTTAGTATCTCAAATGATACTACTCTGCATAGTGCTGTGTTTTTATGTCAGCCTTAATATTTCTTTGTGAACATAGGTACTTACAGTTTCATCAGAAGTCCCTAAAAGAATTCAGAATGCCTTAAAGAATGCAGAAGATTCTAAAAAGTCTCTGAGTCGGCTTCTAGAGGAAGAAACTCTTCTGTCTGATTCGATCAACGCCCACTTACTGAAAGCTCAGCCGTGGATGGAGGATCTGGGTGTACTGATCGGTCAAGTAGAGGAGATTGAGCGACACCTGGCCTATCTCAAATGGATTTCTCGAATAGAAGAGTTAAGGTAAAGTTTCTGAGTACTGTATATGTGTTCCAAGACTTGTAACCTAGTTTATCCCATCATTAGAATATTTTGGATTCAAGAAAGTTTTGTCTTTGTTTTTCAATATGCAACAGATTCTTTTCTGTTTTTTTTGAGTATTTGGCCTTGACTTTTCTTGCATTCTGCAGTGATAGCATCCAGCAATATCTGATGACCAACAATGTTCCAGAGGCAGCCAGTACTCTGGCATTCATGGCAGAACTGGATATTAAACTTCAGGACTCATCTTGTTCTCATCTGCTTGAATTTGTGAGATCCACTGTTAAATTCTGGCATAAAATTCTTAAGGACAAACTGACGAGGTAAGAGGCACACTGTGACTCCCTGGTCTTTGCCTGGTGCTGAGCTGGTGTTGAAGTGCTTGCTGTGTGTTGCAGTGACTTCGAGGAGGTGCTCACACAGCTCCGCTGGCCCTTCGTGGGGCCGCCCCAGTCTCAGGCCTTTGGCCTCGCTGCTCCAGCCAACACTCCCGACGTGTACAGCAACCTGGAGATGCTGTTTTGTCAGCTTCTCAAACTGCAGACCTCGTATCCTTTTAAACAGTTGTGCTGTATTTTAGCAAGAATAAACATTAGAGGTGCGCATTACTGAGGATAATTATTTAAAATTTTGTTCTTCCTAAAGACGGAAGGTAATTTGAATTTGCTTTACTTTGTATTACCATTAGAACACTGGGGGGAGGGTTGTTTTGTCCTTTAAAAAATGCCAGGTGCCAAAGTTGTCCTTTTTCACAGTATAAACATTTTAACTCTAAGTCATCAGACCTAGTGATTTCGTGGTAGGTGACAGTTCAGGTTTCATGAGAATCTGGCCTTACACACTTTGGTACAATTACACACCCACATTAGTAAAAATAAATGGTGATACATGTTTTATTTTACACAGTCCATTTCCTTTATAGCCTTATTTGAAATAGTCACTTTAATATGTCCCACCCCAGAAGGAAAAGAGGGAAAACTAAAGATACATGTCTTGGAAGGAGGCTTTGCAAAAAGTGGAGACTACAGGAGGATTTTCATTGTGCAGCAATAGCAGTCTGCCTTTGTGGTTACTCAGAAGGCACTGCTGCTCATTCTGTTCCTGGTTTTTGGAATTAAATAAAGCACAGCTAACCATTTTTTATGACTGTGGCTATTGGGTTTTTTTTGTTTTGTTTGTTTTTTTATAATCATGGAGTGGGAAGCTGCAAGGCACTGTGCACAACCCTGAGTTGGTAACAATTCTGGCTTGGCAGACTGGGTCACTTAAAACAGTTACATGAAAATGGAAAATCGTGTGTTGCATTTATTAATCCCAGGGGTCTTCATCCTCCTTTAACAAATATGAATAAGCATCTCTCTTGGACAGCCACTGTGTTTGGTTCTGACAATGGTGGTTTACTGTGTTCTTGTTTTTTTTAATTACATGTTTCCTAAATCAAACTGACTTAAGGGACTTGTATTGTCATTGAATAAATAATCCTTAGAGGCCTGAGTTATGTTAAATATTATATGAGTGGAATATTTTCAGTATCTTTTATATTTGAAGAATTTTGTTGATTTCATAATACTGCCTTCAGCCAGTGAGGTAGAACTAAGCAGTGGTGATTTTTATAAGCCCATTCTATTGAAATGATGATGTTGGGAGAACTGCACACTTAAATTCATCCTTGACTGTCAAACTTAGAGATGAACTGTTAACCAAGCCTAAACAATTGCCAGAAAAGTACTCTTTACCCCCCTCACCACCCATTGCCCTTCCGATACAGATCATGCTGAATCCTCTTCAGAAAAGATTCAAGTATCATTTCACTGGAAATAAACAAACCAATGTTCTAAACAAGGTATGGGAGAAGACGGTTTGATATTTCTAAATTGCTTTTTTAAACAACAGAGAGATTGCTGTATTTACATTGTATAGGTTTCACACTTTTCTTTCTGAAATCAAGATTCTTCAAAACTGTGCAGTGCCTGTATGTGTGGACAGACATGGAGATAGCACTTGGAGTCCTTTCAGAGGCACAGGCATTTTCTCTGGACTGGGCGATATTTTTCTTTTGACCAGATCCTTTTTGTTGTACTGAGAAATAGAGACCACACAGAAGAATAGGAGGAAGTACACGAAGCAGAAAAGAGGGTCTCATCAGTGAGAAGGCAAAAATAAAAATGGAGCTTTTGTTTGAGAAGAAACAATATTTGGAACATTTAATACAATGCAAATCCAGAAATATTTCTCTGATAATACTTTTATAAAAATCAGAGCTAAGCGAAACAGAACGAGAGACTTGTGTGACCTGAGATCAAGAGAAGGCAGGGGAAGAGAGTGGTATTTTTAGCAATTTGTCCTAAGATACTAGTAGCACTTGAATAAATGTTGTTTGGATGCATTTAATAGTTTCTTTTCTTTTTTAAATAAGCCTGAGTGGTATTTAACACAAGTACTTATGTGGATTGGAAATCATGCAAAGTTCCTTGATGACAAAATCCAGCCAATACTGGACAAGGTGGGATCTTCACTGAATGCTGGGGTAAGCACTGTCATGGTTTCATATATGTGAATATCTAAGTCAACTTCTGATAGATATTTGTGTAAGCCCATTTCCACTGATTTCAGTATGTGGTGAGACTTTGTCTAATAGCAGTTTGTTGTGTGCATGTTTGCACAGGTTAGTACTTCCTATCTCTGACGTCTTATTCACTTCCTTTTCTTTCAAAAGCTTGAATTCTCTCGTGCCCTAGTAATGCTGATATTGGAGAAGTTGGCTGCTGATATTCCCTGCCTGTTGTATGATGATACACTCTTTTGTCACCTTGTGGATGAGGTACTTCTATTTGAGAGAGAGTTATACAGCGTTCATGGTTATCTCAGCAGCTTTCCCAGTTGCATGCATATTCTGTCAGAAGAATCCTGCTTCCAAAGGTGGCTAACAGTGGAAAAAAAATGTAAGACTTCCAGTGGATTTTGTTGGCCTTTATATTGCACAATCAGAAAGTATGTGTATAACTTGCACAACTGGCCTTCTCAAATAGGATAAGTCACCTGGACAGGGCTACTACAGAAAACAGTTGTATTTTTATACTCTATGATTATTCTGAATAAAAATTGATTAGGCTCTAATAGTGTTTCTGTAGTTCGTAGGACACTTAATGATTCCCCTAAGCTGTATGGAATCAAGAAGGCTTAATTTTAGACAGATGTTATGTGTGTGCAGGCAAGGGTGGACTTTTAATTGAAATAAGGGAAAGATATTGTTTTTGAGAAATGAGTAAGAAATATATTAGAAAGGAGCAAGCCCGCTATTAAAAAATCCAAAGCAAACCCCCAGTCAACTCTGACATAGCTGTTAACAGCACTGTAAATACAGATACATTGAAACTGGTTTTGTATGAAGCCAGTTGCCAGTATTTTTTATAACCTGAAAATGCAAAATTTACCTTACTAGAGATAAGGCTTTTATGTTTATGTATTTTAGAGGGGCTTTTGTTAGAATTTTTTTAAAATTAAAAACATAAGCAACTTACAAGTTTTGTGCATCTCAGTTGCTCTTCAGAAAATGGACTCTATGCTTTCATCAGAGGCTGCATGGATATCACAGTACAAAGATATCACTGATGTAGATGAAATGAAAGTTCCCGACTGTGCTGAAACTTTTATGACTCTCTTGTTAGTTATAACAGGTAATTATATCTATGGGCATTGCTGTTGTTTGTAATTCACCTAACATTTCTTTAGTGAATATTCATTACCAGCAGTAGTCACCCAGTAATGTTGCAAAGTTGTGATGCTTGCAGCTTATAAAAGCTTCCTGTTTGTTTTGTATTTTGGACACTAACACACATCTTGTGCTAGTGACATGTCCACAAAATAATAATTTAAAATACACATACATTTACATGGCAGAAGATAATGTGTTGCAGTGCAGTAATAAATCGTACTATTCCTTTTGAATCTGTGACAGTTTAGAAGCTATTAAGTAACACCTGCTTTTTTGGAACAGAACATAAGATCAAGTATGTTTTCAGGATATATATATATTCAGTGGCTTTGTCTTCCTCTGTGTGGGGAGGCTTTAGGGGCCATGCTGGAGCGTGCAGTACAGCCACACATTGCTCCAAGTGTTAGAATACAAACTGCTGGTGTAATCAGGAGGGGGGGAATGTCGTTTCTTTGCATGTTTAGCTTTTGCATGAGTAGTTTCCCTGAAATTGTTGAAATGTCTTTTTTTTAAATGCTCTATGACGTTCTCACAGGCCTAAGGTGGTGCAGTAAGATGACTGTAATATCTATTTTTTCAGTGTTGGAAAACCTAAAAGCATTTTTTAATTAATTTCTTTCCAGACAGGTATAAGAATCTTCCAACAGCTTCCAGAAAACTACAGTTCCTGGGCCTACAGAAGGAGTTAGTTGATGATTTCAGGATACGATTAACTCAAGTGATGAAGGAAGAGAGCAGAGCTTCCTTAGGATTCCGATACTGTGCAATCCTTAATGCTGTTAACTACATAGCAACAGTGTTGGCAGACTGGGCTGACAATGTAGTAAGTAATTATTCTACTGGGAAAAATTTAAAAATAGACTTTGGATGTTTGTTTCATAACAAGCACTTTTTATTCAGTACTGTTTAAGTGTATTCAGAAGAATTAATTACAGAAAAAATAGAATGAGATGTAAATTCAGATTTAATAGAAGATGTATAAATAAGGACAGATTATTGTTTGAGATCTAAGCTGCATTAATTACAGACTTCCTAGGGAAATGCAAAGCAAGCCTTGAGGAATGGAATAATCTGAACAGACAAAAAAAAAGTAGTCTCCTTTACATGCCTTTTTATTGTAAAAAACTATTGAGTTTGGAGATCTCTGAGCCACTATTAACAGCCCTGATGTTGGAGTGTAGGCAGTATCCTCCAAATTCTTTTTATCTTCACAGGAAGCTGTGGCTCTAGCAGGGGATAACCTTGACTTGATAGGACAGCAGCCTTCATGTGTATAACTGCATCTACTACAGTGTCTTGATCTGATTAAAAGCA
The DNA here is from genome assembly GCA_035041135.1 of Platyrinchus mystaceus. Taxonomy (NCBI): domain Eukaryota; kingdom Metazoa; phylum Chordata; class Aves; order Passeriformes; family Tyrannidae; genus Platyrinchus; species Platyrinchus mystaceus. The sequence continues at coordinate 12,800,164 of JAWWLV010000045.1, forward strand.
AAACCAACAAGTTGGTTACCACAGTGTCACATTTAACTCAATAGACTCAGTCCATTTTCTTGCTGTTGTCAGCACAGCAAACTTATGATTTAATGAAAGCTCATTTCTAAAAAATTACAATTAAAGTTGACTTTTGCAAATGTTACAAAGTTCAAGGTAGTTTTTTTTTAAAGCATTCTGCTATCAATCTTAAAATATCTCTTTAGTTTTTCTCTAGATCTGTTCCCATTACCTATCTGCTGTTGTATCTGGAACCCATATCAGTTCCATTGCTGGAATTAGACCACTATTGTTTGTTTTTCACTAAACCGGGACCACAGGGAAAGATAAGAAAGTGTTTTAAAATCTTAAATTTTTGAGTTTATAAATGTGCCAGGAGAGTGTTCTCTAGAACTGTGCCTATCAAAGTACCAATGAAAAGCTCAAATGGCAAGATTCCTTTTTCACAGTGTTCATACCTGGCTTTGTTTCCCTAGTTCTTCCTGCAGCTGCAGCAGGCCGAGCTGGAGGTCCGTGCGGAGAGCGACGCTGTCAGTCAGCTCCAGCTGGGGCAGTTGGCGTCCATGGAGAGCTCTGTCTTTGATGAGATGATCAACCTGCTCGAGCGCCTGAAGCTCGACATGCTGACCCGCCAAGTCGATCATGTCTTCAGGGAGGTCAAAGATGCTGCAAAGCTGTACAAAAAAGAGAGGTGATTGTCTTTTTAATCTCTTGCCATATTACAATATTATTTCCTGTTAAAAGTACTGAGGTAAATAAAGGCAGGAATAGATAATAGGTAGAATTTTTTTTTTCCTGAGTAGGAATGCTGCAGGGTAGTAAGTTTTGGAAAATTCTGTGAATACTTACCTTAGAACTATTTTCATGCTATGTTTTCTAAAGTAGTTCCACAATTAGTGGGTGCATTATCTTAAAAACCATAAGAATTCTGGATCGCTCTAGTTTGGACGAGAATAATTTTATATTTTGTGGTGGTAAAGATTTAATGCAAAATGGCCTGTAATGACTGTTCTGTCTTCACAGTCTCGTAGGGCTTATTGAATATTTCCTCCAGAGCAGAATTTCTGAAGTACTTCATGAAAGGATTAGAACTGAATGATTTCCAGATTAGATGAGGTTTCCTGGAGTGACATGTTCAGAGATTTATAACTAAAGCATGAGTTTAATATTAAATGAAATTCAAACACAGCATTAGACTGATAACTTGTAGATTAGAAATGGGAAAGGAGAACTGTCTCTGAATCATTGTAAATGGGTAAGATTTTTTTTTTAAAGGATAATTTTAACTTCAGTTGTTGTAGTATGAATAATTTCATTATAATGACTTCAGTGCAATGGTTTCTTTCAGGTGGTTGTCTTTACCATCTCAGGCAGAGCAAGCAGTGATGTCTTTGTCAAGCACAGCCTGCCCCATGTTGCAGACCCTGCGGGACCGTTTGCTGCAACTGGAACAGCAGCTCTGTCACTCACTGTTCAAAATCTTCTGGCAAATGCTTGCAGAGAAAGTGGATCTCTACATCTATCAGGAAGTAGGTATCAGTATGAGCTGTGCAGTACCATGTAGTGTCAGTGACTGGATTAAACAGCAGATGCACCTCTTTGTGTTCGTAGATAATTATGGCAAATCATTTCAATGAAGGAGGAGCAGCACAACTTCAGTTTGACATGAGTAGAAATTTGTTCCCTTTATTTTCACACTACTGCAAGAGGCCAGAAAACTACTTCAAGCAGTAAGTAGGCAAACTTCTGATCTATTGGTATTTCAAAAGTGAGTGTCCAGATGAACACGTGTGTTTTACGTAAGACCAAGATTTTTTTCAAAGTTAGTTTTGATCCTCACTTAAAATGTGTGGATTGTTTATGCCTCTGATGTTTTCAGCTAGGAAAGTTTTTACTCTGAAGCACGAACTCAGACTGTGATGTGTTCTGGCATATCTGGTGCAGTGAGGATGTCTAGATAGATTAACCTATGGAAGGAATATTAAGTAGCACCGACTAGTGAAACTGGGGCCAAAGAAACTAATCCAAGATACAGTTACAACACAATAAACTTTACTGTTCAAAGAAGGACTACTTTAAAATATGCTCCTGCTCAGAACTGCCTTGTGTAGCAGTCTAGTTGCTGTAATGGATGAGAAGCTACTACCTTATTTGTGATGAGTATTTTTTACACAGCCCACAGTCTTCTGAAGAGTCCAGCATCAAACTCCTAGGCTAACTGGGGCAGAAATCTTAATATTTTTAAACCAACATGGAGCATGGAAGTTTTTTTTGTTACACTTCAATTTGTGCACACAGTGATTATCTCATGGGTGCTGCTTATATTAATCCATGTAACTTTTTCCTCTAGCATAAAAGAAGCCTGCATTATCCTGAATCTGAATGTTGGCTCTGCCTTGCTTCTGAAGGATGTCCTACAATCAGCTTCAGAAAATGAAACTTTAAATCCAAGCCAGCCCTCTGCAACAGCAGCACTAAATGAACTCGGAGTTTATAAACTGGCTCAAAAGGATGTTGAGATTCTTCTCAATTTGAGAGCTAGTTGGCCAAATACAGGAAAATAAAGACTTATTTAGCAATGGTTAATATCTTGGTCTAGATTACTTCAAACAAAAGCAAAGCAAATATTTTTTAATATACTTGTGCCATCTTTTTCAATTCTGTATGCTGAACAGCTGGTTTAATCTGATTTTATGCTTTATTCTATACATTTTTAAAAAGAAATCCAAAGAAGGAGGGAATAAGACACTTTTTCTTCATTCATACTAATTTTATTTTTTTTCTGTACGAGAGTCTCAATTTTTTGAAAAGTTTCTCCCTAAAAATTGCATAAATAGTGTGTGGTAAGTTTAAAAACAGCACTTTACTTGGTGTTGCTGCCTACCTTTACCTGTGGCCATCTGTTGTCACTTGTTGCTTTTCCTTAAAAATAAAAAAAAACCAAAACAGCACAAGCCCAAAAACCAACTTAAAGGTAATTTATTCAGTGGTAATGAGCCAACTGGTAACAATCCCTTACTGTAAGCTACAACCTGAAGGAGGAAACTCCCAAACACTATTTTTGTTGTGTTCTTTTTTTTTTTTAACCATTAAGAAAAGCAATTCCCAAACAATATCCCTCCAGTGCCTGGTAGACACGAACAAGTTCTTGTCACTTGTCCTTTTCAGTTGATTGCTCATCTGAAGCAGGGGGAGACAAGAATGCTGCTTAAAATCAGCTATGCACGGCTGATGCGCCAGAAGAAAAATTGAGGAAGATGCCTAGTTTTCATATATAGCACAGACCACTGCTCAAACTAATACACAGCCCAGCTCTCCAGCATCCTTTTCTTCCTAAGACAGAAAAAGAAAACCTCTAGTTAGATAACAGTGTGGATAATTAGTTCATTACCTTTCAGTGACTGCAACAGTTACTAAAAATTGTCCCTAGAACCATACCTTGACTATGAGAAATTATTAACACTTTGAGCTTATTTAATCTACAGCTGTAGTACCACCCCTGGCACTGATGACAGCAGTGCCTCACTGTTCCACATTTCTAAATCAGTACTGGGCTGCCTGATGACAGGGGTAGGTAAGGTGAGAGGATCCTGAAACTGAGCTGGTAGCGGAAAATGGAATTTGGTTCATCTTAGAGCAAGCCAAGCACGGTCAGGCAGTAACTGACCTTATAAAGTCTCGGATATCTCCCGTGTGTATCTACCCCTCCAAAAAACCAACTTCAGTTAAACTTACACTCCTTCCTTGAATACCTCCAGTGTGATATTTTCATCATCTCCGATTTCCAGATCCTCAGTACTCAGTCCCAACGTTTTAAGAGCTAAAGGATAGAGAATTTCCTATGTGAGTTTCTGAAAGATGAATTTAACAACTTCAAGTGGCCTACATCGAATAAAAAGCAAACGTAATTTTTTTTAACTGCCCACCTTCCAGGCTGTGTATGGGCAGGTGTGCGGATAATTTTAAAGTATACCGATGTGTAACTCTGAAACTGTTGTATTACTTCTGTGCGAACCCCCCCGGCAGGCCGGTGTGAGCTGCGGTTCAGGGGGACGCACCTTCCCTGTACTGCACGGGCGTGATGCGGCCCTGGCCCAGCACATCCAGCAGGCTGAACATGGCCTCCACGTTGGCCTCGTCCATCAGGTCCGGGAAGTCCCCCTCGGCCCGCCTGCCAGCCTTCACCCTTTCCAGCACCTGGATCAGGAACTCCCGTGGCCTTTCTGCAACCAAGTCAGAGCGGGGCCCTCAGCCGGGGCGCTGAGGCCGCGCAGCCCCGCTCGCCCCGCTCCCCCCCGCGCGGGTCGGACCCGCACCGGGGCGGTGGAAGAGCAGCAGCGCTCCGAGGTGGTGCAGCAGCTCGGGGAGCCGGTGCCGCCGCAGGTACTCTCGGCTCTGCTCCTCGCCCGCCGCCATCCCGGCGTGAGGCGGCGCCGGGCCCGGCGGGGGCTGTGCGGGCTCGGGGCGGGGGAGGCCGGGCAGAGGAGCCCCCGCAGAACCGGGGCGCGGGGCCGGCGCTCCCTCAGGCAGCTCCGGCCGCGGGGCGGGAGGAGGCTCCGCCGAGGCCGGCGGGAAGCGAACACTGGTTTTCCTGGATGTCGTCACGTTACCACCGGAACAGACAGTCCCCGCTCCCGGCGGAGTGAGGGCTGCGCGGCTGCGCCGGTTCGTGGGGAAAGCAAATTACACGCGGTAGTTTTTTAACACGTACTCGGGTGTTCAGGGTCTGTTTAGTCTGGAGAAGACTGGGAGGGGATCTCGTCAACGCATATAAGGCAGGTGCCAAGAGGATGGTGTCAGACTCTTTTCGGTGGAGCCCAGCGACGAGATGAGCAGCAGTGGCCATAAACTGAAACACAAGGAGTTCCACCCCAGCATGAGGGAGAACTTCATTACACTGAGGGTGTCAGAGCACTGAACAGGCTGCTGAGGGAGGTCGTGGACTGTCCCTCTCTGGAGACATTCCAAACCCACCTGGACGCGTTCCTGTGTCACCTGCTCCAGGTGACGCTGCCTTGGCAGGGGTTGGACGGGATGATCTCCCAGAGGTCCCTTCCAATCCTGACAATTCAAGAGTAAGAGAGGTTACATTTAAAAGTCATATTATAGAGGCTTGCAACACAGCCCGTGCAGAGAAGAGACATCAAGGAAGCTTCTGATTGCACTAACCAGTGCGAATAGGAAAAAGGTAATCAAGTGTCCAAAATCAAGCAAATCTACAATGGTATAAGCATCTGCCATCAAATAAAAACAGATTAGAAATGAACATATAGTAAAGAATGGTATTCCTGTGAAAAGTCTAGCCCTATAAATACTTCACTATTTGCCAAAACTAAAGACATTATAGAATTCACTTTTTATTTTCCTAGATAAACTGGGAGAAAGGCAGGATCCAAAACTGCAGAGATTGTATAGCCATGCTCCGTCTGTATTCGCTAGTATTTTAAAATGATTATGCTACCTGCTTTGAGTCTTAATTAGGGCTAGAGGGAGTTTCTAACAGTTACCTCCTGTAACAACTACCTGGCAGTGATGGAAACCTCCTTTTCCTAAGGAATACATTTCATAGTTACCGAATCCATTCCTGCATTTGATTTTTCTATGCCTTTCAACAGAGTTTGCAAAGCATTAGCAAAATTTTTTCCTGAAAAAGAGCTATGGGAGACAGTGTAGGTTGAAGTGAGGAGAAGTACAAACAAGAGAAAGTCAGCAGAGGAGAAATAAAGACATGGAAAATATTTTCTTAAAATAAGAACCTAAGGATAGAAAGATTGACAGAAGAGGAAGGAGCAAGTGAAAGACTGGTTGGTAGGTATGTAGGTCAGTGTTTGGGGCAGGGAAAATAGCATTTCACAAAGGATTTTTCTCCTTTAGTAGTCAACAAAGATAACCAGTATGAAATACATACGCTGCAGGCTGAAATTTTGAGAATAAACACAGAAATTACAGATTTAAGTGTGTTTCTCTGAGGAATGGTTCAAAAAAATCACTAAGCAGAGCAAACCCTGATTTGATTTACAACTAGAAATATATATGTTTTAAATTCTATTTCGTTGTTAAGGAAGCACAGTTTATTGCCTTGAAAAAAATGCTCTGATAATGAATCATGTATTTATTAAGTAATAAATTATTATCCTCAGTTCATATCATGACAGTATCAGCTATATATATGAATCCTAAAAGTATGATAGTTTAGGATAATTTTTGAGAGGCTCCTCTGGACTATTCTAAGAGAAACTGAACTTTTGGTGACTGAGAAAAACAGGATTTGACAAACATTTGAAAGTATTCTGGCTCCATTCTAAAGATGGCATTAAAAAAGTTTTAATAAAGAACTGAACGACCAAATTATTTTCATGTGTTTAAAATGTCGTGGTTATATAAACTGAATTTGTTTGAAAGACGTAATACCTGTTGTGACAGAAGCTGAGCCTTCCGCTGAATATCGTTAGTAAGTCTTTTATCTAATTTAATAGGACTAAATAGACTACCTGGAGTGTTATGGGTTGTAATGAAGAGGAACAGGGACTGCAGGTCAGATATGAAGCCGATTGCAGAACAAGCATTTGTCTTGCAGGGGAAACAGACAGATGGACATGTTCTTCCAAATGGGAGTGTCAGAAGACTAATGTCTAGGGCTGAGGGAAGAGACAGGAGTAATTGTCTCTTCAAAGACAATAATCAGAATTCCCCTTGCTCTACCTTATCTCTGTTGCTTCTTGCCATTTTGTTTCATGCCATCAGAAGTGTCTGGCTCCATCCTTTCTACAGTCTTGTAGCTGAAGACAGCACTCAGACCCCTCTCCTGTCCTTAATCTTCTTCTTGTAAAAGGAGCAAACCACTTTTTTTAAGTGTATCATTATACTTGATATGCTCCAGCTCCTGATCCTCCCAGCAGTGCTCCACTTGGACTCACTTCAGTTCCCAAGCTGAGTCTTGTGCAGTGCAGGCCCAAACCGGACACAGTTCTGCAGATTTAGTCTCACAAGTGCCAAAACAGAGGTGACAATCCATTCCCTCCGACTGCTGCCTACGTTTGTAAGACGTGTA
>JAWWLV010000045.1:12807314-12840301 GCA_035041135.1 Platyrinchus mystaceus
CCTAACCCCAGGTTGTTGTTACCCATGAAACCACAACCCATCCCAATGCCTAGGATGGTAATGAAGCCCTTGGCATTGTCTGGCTCATTATTAACCCCTGAGGCATGTTACTAGTACCAACCAACAACCAGACTTCTAAGAGCCCACCTCAGCCCTCTGAGCCCAGCTGTTGAGCTGATTTTCCACCCACCTCACAGTTCCTACCTTGAATCCAGCTCTCTCCAGTTTACTGTAAGAATACAAAAGCAGACGGTGTCAAAAACCTTGCTAAGGTCAAAGTAGACAATATTCTCTGTGCAGGCAGTCGTTTCATCAGAGAGGAAGCAGGGTGGTCAGGCAAAGTTACACCTTGGTAAATCCAAGTTGTCCAGGCATGGCTTCTAGCCTGTAGTTGCCTGGGTCTTTCTTGAATATGGACATTGTATTTGCCTTTTCCCAGTCCTTAGAACCCCTGTACCCTGTTCATGATCTTCCAAGGGTGAGAGCAGCCTTGTAATGGTATCAGCCTGCATCCTTGAAACAGGCCCAGCTTTTCCCAAGGGCTGCTATAGATCCAGTCCTTAACTCAGGCTTCCTCTTAGGCACCCAGACTCTGCCCAAAGCTCTGAGCACAGACCTGTCCACTTGAAGCAAAGGCAGCAACAGGTGTACCTCAGTCATTTCCCTGTCGTCTGTCACCAGGTTACCCACCCCCTGTAGTGGGGCCCATATTTTACTTACCCTTCCTTCCATGTTAACGTACTGAAAATGTCCCTCACATCCCTCACTTATTCTAACTCTAGCTGAGTTTGGCTTTCCTAGTTCTGTTCCAGCATGCCCAGGCAGTGCATTCCTCTAGGGTAGCCCACCCCACTTCCAGTCTGTGTACTTGCCTTCTGCATCTTCCTCCAGTCAGGAGCTCCCCCTTCAGCCATGCTGCCTTCTCCCATGTCTGCTCAACCTCGGGCAGACCAGAATGGGCTGTTCCTGTGCTCCAGCTGGCTCTCCTGGGCCCATCAGGGCAGTCTTCGGTGTGATTCTGCCAACAAAATGTCTGGAGGAGACAAAGTCTGCTCTCCTAAATTCCAGGGTTGCAATTCAACTATTTATCTTCCTCACTTCCCTCAGAACCTTAAGCTTTGCTATCTTGTAGTCGCTGCTGCCAAGGCTGCCACCAGTGTCACTGTTCCCAGCAGCCCCTCCTTATGTGTGAGCAGCATGTCTAGCATAGCCCCACTTGGCTCGCTGAGCACTTCTGTCAGGAAATTGTCCTTGATGTACTATAGAAGGAGCTGGATCACTTGTGCCTCCACCATGTTGCCACCCCAGTCCCCTCCACAAGAACAAGAGCCTGCAGTTGTCAGGCTAAGCTGTGAATGTTGGCTTTGTGGTTTTTATTTTTTTTCCTTCAGTCAACTGCAAAATAGAGACTAAACCTGTCATTGGAAATCATTGTACTGGTAAAAAATAAATATCAGGAATTAGAAAAATACTTATTGTTTCTGAGTCAAGGAAAAGTAAAAATATGTCACAAAAAGGCTAGTTTAGTATCAGGACACTTTGCTGTCTTACAGAACTGTCCACTTCCCAGCTGGCTGAAAACCTGAGAAACTCATTTCCTAGAACTATGGTTGGACTCCTGCTGAAAGCAAAGGAGAAAAAAATAAGTTACTTTACCAGGAGCCTGCATTCTTTGAGTACAGTAGATTTGTCTGTTTAAGTGTGGCTCTGAGCCCACAGCTCTTAAGATCACAGATGCTTTTATGGTAGTAGGTGTAGAACTTACACCAAAAGGCGTTCACACCTGTGGCATTTTGTAAATGTTCATGTGAGACAACTTTTCTGAAAAACTACTCCTGTGGTGTCACATCAACCATGTTGGCAACTGCTCCAAGTTAATCAAACCCAGATTCAATTTCAGGGGTAAATCTGTCAGATTTGGGAAACCTGCAAAGGGCACAGCTGAATGTTGTGCACCATCTCAACCCTGAGATGAGCTCAGTTGGTCAGAGCATGCTGCTAATAACACCGAGGTCGTGGGTTTGATCCCTGTATGGGCCATTCACTTAAGAGCTGGATTCGATGTTCCTTGTGGGTCCCTTCCAACTCAGAATATTCTGTGACTCTGTGATCCCAAATCCCTACTGGTGTCCTTACCCGCAAATCAAGTTCTCCTGGATCCTGATTATTATTGCTGGAAAACTTCCCCTAAAGCTTCTCCTCTCCTTTTTGAAGGGAGAGCAGATCACAGACCAGTGCTAAATATTTCTGGGTCAGCCATAAACAACAGAACCCCCCAAAAAGAATCCAGCCCGTGTCATTCGTGGTGCATTACAAAACGAGAACATGAGAACATGTCCTGTCTGCCATGGATCCTCCAGCTGAAGTGCAACCAGAGACCTGCTGCTGGATGATTACGTTTAGGTTTCTTCTACTTAGGAAAGTATCTTATAAAAGAGATCTGCACTTGTTTTGAGTAGTCACTCAGAACTACTAAAAGTCCTCAAGGAGCAAACAGCATAAAAATTTGCATGAAATAAACATTCTTGTGTTCTGAAGTCTGAATCTGTTGTATGACTCTCCTCCAAATATTTCTGGAATCAGTATTTGGCATTTTTTCCAATTGTGAATCCTGACAGATTTGGAAGAATAAAACAGATACTGGTTGCACACAGCAGTGACTTTCTTCTAAAATAAATAGTTCCGTGGTAAAAACAGAAGCATAAAAACTAGACTGCAATGAATAAAAAACTCACAGTGTGATCTGCCTCTGAAACCGGTGGTATTTAGAGCATGTTCGAGAATACGAGCAGGAGAGTAGTGCTACCAGCTAAATACTTGGTGCATAACCAAAAAAAAGGAAGGGAAACCCCACTCCAAATAAGAGAACAGTTTATAGATCATTTCAACAAACCTGCAAGAGCTAAAAGCCTACGGATTCATATCTGGGAAACAAAGGCAGTGGTCTTCAACCTTTGCTGGCCACGGGCAACGATGGCAAGCAGCTAATAACTCATGGCAGCAATATTCTGTTTCCTTGGCTGTAGTTTTAATTTCTAATGGCTGCCAGAAATAGCAAAGCATCTTACAAACACAGTGTCACTCTTCAGCCATACACGGGGACAACTCGTGTCAGATGAAACTTCACCATCTACTGTTGTTATTCATGATGTTCATTTTTCTATACTGGAAAAGATAAATTCAAGATTAAAAGAAAAAAAAAAAGCTTTCAAAACATAAACAGCTCAGACCAAGGCACTAATTGTAGCTTTTGCAACAGGTATCAGAAGGTGCAAGACGTTACAGAAAAAGCTGTTTACCTAGAAGGTAAAATTTTCCTCCTTCGATTCCTGTTTCCTGTAATGCAGCCCAGCTTCCAACTCCTCTGCCAGTTCTGAGTGTGTGCACACACAAATGCAGGGTTCAGTCCAAATTGCTTGCTTTTAAAAAAGATCACACCGTAATTGTGAGCATCTTCCCCACAGTATCTCCAAGACAGTTTCCAGATACTTCATAAAAGGAGCATAAAAACGTACATCTTCCCCAGATTTGCAGAAGAGGGTGGCTGTGGGAGAAAAAAACTGCAATCCTCTCTGCAGAGCTCTCGAGCCAATGAACAATTTAAGTCTCATTTGATCTGTAATTGGAACAGGCTTTACACAGAACAAGAATCTTAACGCCTAGATAAGAGCTGCATTTTTAGTATTAACAACGATAAAAAGGCTGGTTATAAATTTGTACTGCCCATTGAAGTGAGAATTCCTAAATCTAGCAGCTGTAACAAAGTTAATTCTTACACTGATAAGGAATGAGAAAATGCATTCAGCTAAGCAAAGGAATTTAAAAATGATTTATCAGGGCAAAAAACCTGAATAGCTGATCATTGCACGTGTCCTGACACATAAATACAGAAACATTTTAGACATGAATGCCAAAAATAATCCCAGAGCAATTCAGCCCTGTACAGAAAGCTGGGCAGATCTTTTGAACTACCCTGGAATTCTCAGGGCTGGGTATCTGCACAGTGTATTTCAGCCTCTGTCTTGCAATACATACCATTTTTGCTTTGCAAAGAGAAATAATGACAAACCCCATCTGTTTCTTACAAACATATAAATTATTTTATTTACAAAGCCATGTTACAAAAAAAAATAATAATAAAGCAAAAAAACAAAAAATACAATCGCTCACTAGAGAATATCTCCAGGCCCGGTGTTGAACCATGGCAGTATCAATCAGATACATGTTTGTTCTGGTTTTCCTTTTTTAAACTGTAAGCCATAGAATTTACTATTTACACCTACTTTAGACATTTATTCTGCTTACAATTATCACAAGCATGGAATGAATTCTATTTGATACTGCTAATACATAAAGGTGCAGGACAAAGAATGAAAATACTTAGTGTTACAAAATATGGATTGTAGAAAAGAAATTGGCTGTACAAGTATGGCATTTTTTTTTTCTTAGAATGATTGGACATGCTTTCTTCAAAAGTCTTCTGGAAAAGGTTCTAAAATCTGTAGTAGGAAAGCACAATATAGCAGGTGCAAATTCATTTCTGTGCAACAACAGTTATTTAATATATCCCATGACTGACCAGCTATGCAAAACCCACAGAGTTTTGTTAAAGTGCCATGGGTCAACAGCATAACAAAATATAAGGTGTAAATAGAAAAATTTCTTTTTTTCTTCTTTTTTTTTTAAAACAATAGTTCACTGAGAATCAGCAATAATAGAATATGCTGTATAAACTATTCTCTACAAAGGTCGATCAGCACTATTTACAATTGTTACATCGATACAAAAGAAGGCATACAAGTTATCCAAGTCGCTTTTTATGGCTGACGGGCCTATGCATTGCGGATGTGGAACAACCAAAGCTTCTGAGCCTCTATTGCTGGAAACAAATCACAAGATTTTCAGGCAGATGGGGAAGAAAAAGAACTACTGAGTGAATGCTACACTAAGAATGCATTATAGGCTGGTCCAGTTTGTATCCATTTTTTTTTCCCAAACGTTTATTCCATTTCACTTTGCAGGCTAAAATTTTCAATACATTTTATTAAATAGTGATTCTCCAATGATGAAAGAACACCGCGGGATTTTTACGTCGTGCTTAACTTTCCCAAAATGCTGTCAGGTGTAAGCCAGTTGAAAACAAAATTTAAGCAGCATTCAAAGGACAGGCTCCATAATTCAGCTTTCCAATTAAAAGATGCATGGAAACAGCTAAAGCTTCCTAAAACTACAAAATTGCTCCTTCAGTCACTGATTAGCACTAATTCTCAGAAGCAACCACTGAATCTCACAACCACTGTTTTCCCTCAACAACTAGAAATAGCAGTTCATTGACAGAGAGGATGACTTTGTTACTGAGATTTTTAAAATCCTGCAGTTTTATAACTCAAAATAAATTAAAAAAATCAACATAGTACTGCTCCTAAAACTGAACAAGACAAAAATTGTGCAAAAATAACAAAGATATGTACACATTTTTCAGTCTGAAGAAATGTACAATAAAAACATAATTCAAAGAACATTTTAAAAATATAAACATTGCTTAAACTTTCCTAAGTTTCATACTGTTTCTGAAACTATACCGGTCAGTTAGCTCTGAAGTATAGCAAAACATAAATTATTACAAAATTAACACTATAAAAATTTATTTTAAGAATATTTCTAAACTTTTTTTCAAAGGGTCTAGCCTTGTTTATAATTGCTTAAACATTTTTAGTCTTAAAATTTGCCTTAAGCCTTCTTTTTTTAAAAAAGAAAGTAGTAATAATCTCCCTATTTGCAGTCTCTCGCCTTTCCCCAAGATGTAAATAAACCAGCATATAAGTGCACTTTTAACACTGTAGAAATAAAAATTAACTCCTCTGTACTATTGTTCCAGTACCTAGTATTGGCTTCCTGATTATAAAATCTATATTTTATTAAAAAATTATTCAGTAATCCTATAAGAAACACTGTCAGTGCAATTCTATTAATGCAAGCCAATCCGCTCAACTCCTGTCCTTGCAAGCCCAAACTGTTCACTGAAGTTATCAAGTGCTCTGTTCTTAAGGGTCTGGAAATCCCACGGGATCTGGAGATTTTACACGTTGAGCCCCTGATAACAGTAACTGCAGTTTGGTGCAAAACTCCGCTATGCATTGATCGAAGTACAGGTTCCTTAAGAGCCTGATCCTGGAAGAGGCTGAACACTCAGAATCCCACTGATATTATTAAATGCTGTAGGTACAGAGCACCAGTCAGGATTAGCCCCTAAAGTTGCAGTGCCCCAGCTGTTTGCAAATTAGTAAGAAATGCACTCAATTTTTATCCATAGGACAAGCTTAAATACAGAATTACTGTAATTTTTATCTAATGAAAAAATTTGGAGATCCTTTAAATAAATTCAAATCATGATCTGGATTTTTTTTTTTTTTGGAATGTCCACTGTGTTCTGGTAAGGAAACAAAGAGAGCATTGCAACGCTAACAGCTTTAAAAGGCATGAAACATAACCAAGCAGAACGCACAGATCAGTGGCAAATACAAGTGGAAAAACTAAACAAATCACTATTACAGTTTTCTGTAAATTTAATTCTCTTTAAAACCACAAATTCATAAAAGGTTAAATCCATCTGCAGGACATAGAAAAGAAAAACCCTGTGGAGTAGGGCTGCTGAGAGCTAGAGATTATAGGCTGGTTCCTTTTCCTTGTTATGGAAGAGTCCTTATTCTACCAGTCCGGTTTGATGTCTTCTAAAAGAGAAACCAGAGCCAGGTTCAAAATCACACAATGTCTTTGGGTATAAAACACTTCAATAACGTCTGTGTCTGACAGTACTCAAAGCAGGAACTTATTTCAAGTCCCTGAACTAAATTTTCTCCCTGTTTACTGACTACATTAGACCTTTAAGAAAAGGAATTGCTTTGAATAAACAGCATATTTCCTTTTGGGACTGTCTGATTTTAATAAGCTTTGGTGAATCTCATGTTCATTAACTTGGTGTATCATTACAAATAAAGAGCAGCAATTAGACGACAACTCTGAAGAATCTTTTCCTCTACACAGCATGTTTTCATGCACAAGGAATCCTCACACAGCACACACGTTGTCACCTTCCCTTAATAAAATGATCTAGTTACTCAGTATTTAAAAACCACCGCATACTGAGGTCTTGAAGTGTTAACACTTTCAGGCACCTAAAAGCACTATGAAGACAAAAACACTTGATTAGTTAAAAACCTGGAACAAGGATAAAATCTGGAGAAAACAAACTTTTAATATATAGTTTGTATTAGCACAAATAAAAGACTGTAAAACTACCATTCTATTAATGTTTGTTAAAAAACAAGTAGTTTTTGTAAAGAAAAGTAGTATTTTTTCTACTGAAGCAACAATAGTTGGAAAAACAGGCATGCTTTTATGTATACAATCCCTTGTTCAAGACTCAAAGAGATGCAGCAACACTCAAATTAAACATTAATTGAGAACAATCCATCTTAGTTTAACCTGACTGAGTTTAATGAGATGAGAGAACTGACCGGCCCACTACAGTTATCCTCACGGGAGCACCTGAGTGCACTTCAACACACGGAGCAAATGACCGAAAGAAACTGCTCCTTTGACACCGAAACAGTGACAGGGCCACCTTGAACTCACAGCTCAGCAATGAGAAACACCCAGTTATGGGTGGCAGGTGACTTTCCCAGCACTGCCTTGTGTCCTCTCGGCTCCGACCGGCCGTCTTCAGAAGGCGAGTGGGAAGCGTTCCCGGTGGGACTGCATGCAGGCGGTCACAGCTGCAGACACGACTGGGTTTACAGCCTAACACAACTTCCCAAATGCCACATTCTCACCCAGCCACTCAACCTCCTCATGAGTTATGGACCCCCCTCCCTTTTCTTGAGAAACAACCACCTCCTCCTCCTCCTCCCTTTGGCTCCCCCTCTGCTCCAGCAGACAGCCTGGCCAGGGAACACAGCAGAGCCGGCCCAGAGGAACTGCTCCATATGCACATTTAACTTGTCAGCTGCAACTCTGCTTCCAACTGCATTGTTAGAAGTCTGTTGTTGTGACGTATTCATGAAAACTTGCCTGATTTTTCCAACAGTAAACCTCTGGTGTATAGCAGAGATTGTCTCTCTCTACAGACCTTGCTTCACTTGGACTCCCTGATTATCATGGTTATAACAACAGTAATATTAAAACCAAGACAGCTGATGTTCCCCAGTTATATCTTTACTGACACAGCATACACTGTAGATTCACTTATTGTTACCTAATTATTAACACCTTCATAATGAAATATTATAGCATAGTTTAAGACTGAAATTTTATTTAGAGATTATTTCATTGCTAGACTGAAGATAAAAGCTGTCAACAAAGCAGCTCAGATTTGAAAGTGACAAGCATTTATTAAATACGTGAATCATTCATGGTTCCAAATTAGTAACCTGTGTTAGTTAAAAAAGTTCAAAAACTTGATTTTCTTTTGTATTTGTACTCTAAGCTCCACATTCAACTACCAAACTGACAGAAACGTATTTTTTAAAAATAAAGAGTTTGTGAGGCTTAAAACAAAAAAAACCACACTTCTATTTTTGATAAAATTATGAAAACAAGCAGCTGAAAAGCTCTGCAATAACCTCAGTTTACATAAGGCTGCCACAAAATTAATGTTTTGTACTCTTGGGTTTTCCCCATGGGATCTAGGCAACAGATTCCAACAAGTTCTGCTCCCGCGCAGTGTGTATGTTATACTAACACAGGAGCAGGAGGTTAAAGCAAAAACAGTTTGATCCCAAGTTTGTCAGTGGCAGTTGGACGACAGTGTCTCACACAGGAAAATGCCAGGCCCCAGAAGTATGAAGAAACTTTCCACTTTTTTTCCTTCAGAGTATTTCTTCCATACATATACTGCTTTGCATTCAGGACTGAGAGAAAAAAAATACTGTCTGGCAGATCATCTCAAGATGTGAGTGATTCAGAGTATTTTTAATTGGGATACAGTGATGGGTTATCATTACTACAATCACTGCAGTTCTTCTGCCGTGTCTACACAGCAGAAACTAAACAGCACAAACATTTGGAATAACTACTCCTGTATAATGCAGCCAAAATATGTAACAGAATTCTAAAACACTGACTGGTTGTACACAAAAATCTTCTGGATTACTTGTGACTACACCTTGCTGAGGTGGGAAACCTTTTCATACTAAGGAACTTGATAATGAATTCTTGATACTCAACTTGGAGAGTCGAGTTTTATTAAAACAAATAAACTAGTGTATCAGTTCCCCAGACAGATGAGGGTTGGAGCATGGGTCAAGCACCTGTTCTCACAAAAAAGCTGAGTTACAGCATTTATTATCATTACCCAACTCATAGCCTGTGTGATAAACAGGTATGGTGGGAGTGTTCATTTCTCACAGTCTAAGAAGGACTAAGATTACACATGGGTTAGTTATGCTTTCAGATTAGTTTCTCTGAATAGTCAAGTACCCTGCCTTCTCTGTCCTGTTTTTGTTCTCCCTTTGCTGCTTCATTTCTGGCCTGTTTTCAAACGCTGTCCCTCCAGTGCCAGTCTGGGGACTCTGCTGAGCCACCTCACTCAGGGGGAGAAGTTGGACAGGAAAACCACATCAGCTCAGCTGAACCCTGCACAGAGAGCTGTTGCTGCTGCTGCTGCTGCTGCTGAGCTTGTGTCACCAAAGCAACAGCCAGGGAGCAGCACATGAGCCAACCTGAGTTGTAGTGCAGGTGGTGAAAAACAAGCAGAAAATTTGTAATTCATAAATCTCGGAGGGGAAAACAGCTGGAAAAAAATTACATGAGAGGAGAAATCTAATATTAGTTCACCAAAAGACAGCTTCTGTAAAGAACTGCATTCATAGAGAAATTGTATTTTAAGGTTTTACAGTACAAAATATTTCAAAACCTCTTACAAACTACTTAAGTACACTGTTCATAAAGCAACTTACTTGTCTGTTGTGTACTGGGTTTGATGTACTCGAAGGACTGGATTGTGACAAAGCTACACTGCTATTTTTTCCAATCTGAAAGACATTAATTGAGCAGTATTGAGAGGCATATTTGTCAGCTGAATGCAGATGCTGGTGATGGCCTTCCCTTTCCTCTGTAATGTGGCACTAATTGCTTTGCATTTTGAACACCGGCATTTTGTTATTGGAAAAGATACACTTCAGATAGAATCATCATTATCTCTCAGAGCCTGTATACTTTAAATAAAGTCTTAAAAGGAACATAAATACTATTACAGTTCAGAAAACAACATGTAAGATGGTTGCTGAGGGAATATAGACTGTAAACCCCCACCTCTCTAGAATGAAACTTGTTTCTCTAGTGCCTGGAGTCACTTGGAGCAACTGGTCAGAGAGCACAGAGTGCTCGAGGTCATGGGCTCCTCCCCAGGGGAACTTCCCCAGTCCTGGGCAGTTTAAAGCAAGTGGCCAAGCACCAGAGCATGCCCTAAGTTATTTTCGTCCATACTGTATCTTCATTTATCACTGCTCAATAAAGCAAATATTAACCAAAGAACCAAACTCCAGAGATTCAAATTTGCAATTGTATTCATTTACTGCAGCAGAGACTTTCCCTGGGAATGTGTGCAAATTGTAATAAACATACATACATTTAAAAAATACTTAGTTATTGCAATATTCAACAGCATGTTTCCATGTTTGAGAGATTACAGTGCTCTGCAAGAGCAGCCTGTCTTAGGTTTTTCTACAGTGACCCATAAACATGGTGTAGATATTTCTGTTGCGATACAAAAAGGGAGACAGCTGTTGAGTCAGAGGAGCAGTTCCTTGGGGGTTACAAGGCTGATAACAATTAACCATGGACACCTGTCTGCAAATGGCAGATGACTGGAGTGTGAAGAGTTATTCACAAGGTCACTGCAGTTCAAGTAATGTCAGCTTAAATAATTTGATGGAGACGTAGCAAGGACCTGTCTTCTAAATAGCGAGAAATGCAGTAGCCAGTTTCTTACTGGCTCGGTGGGGCTGTGGCGTTGCCTGGCAGGGCCTTCACAACAGCAGCCTTCTCCTTCCCCTCCGCAGCAGCGTTTGTTACTTTGCCATTTCACAAACAGAGTGAAAGGCAGCCTCTGTCTCTCTCTCCACATCTGCCCTTTCTCACACAGTGACTGTTTAAAACAGTCTTCTCTGTTCACATTCTATCCAGAAGAAATGTTTAAAGATTTAATTTACAGCCAGTTCTGAAGGCGCTCCCGTGATACACAAAGATTAAAAGGGTGTGCCTCTGCCCATCCTGTTGCCTTTAGCTTGTTGTTTTGCCTGCCACAGCTGTTCCCTAGGGAATAATGTTCAATATACAGATCTTGACTAAAGATACACAACCTTGTACCCTTCCTAGCCATTCAGAATATCATGGCACATGTGCAAATCTCTAAATACACCGTTTACAACATTCATAAAACCCTTCATAATGTCCTCCTTTCAAATGGACAGTCACTAGGACACTGACATGCTGAGATCCCAGAATCATGAGAGGGAATATTGTACCTCTTCAGGCTTTCATGCAATCAGTGCTCCTTCCACTTCAGACTGACTCTCTAGGTCAGACAAAGCAGCACAGCTTTGCAGGACCATGTCTGGCCTCAGGCACCATCCTGCCTGCGCTCCAGGACAGAAGGGCCATTCACAGAGGCTGAACAGTTACAGCACTCCATGAAAATAAACACAGATTCCAAGATGTCTTGGGTCTTGAATGATGGGAACACCATTTCAAGAAGATTGAGTGTGAGGCCAAAACTCAAATCCTTTTTTTTTCCCCCCTCTCTCTCTTAAAAATAAAAGCATACTTCAAAATCCAATGGTCAACACTTCCAGTTACTATCTTCCAGTCCAGAGTTGAATTAAATGAAAAAAACACGATACCATAGCCTATCGCCCGTCACTTGACCTTTTCTAATGTGTTCCTAGTCTTTAATCTGCCCTATTATATCAAGGAGCAGGAGCAAGATTTTAAGCAATAGCATTTTTTTGGGTGGGACTTCTACTGTGATTGCATTCCTAGAACACAGCAGGTCAAACAGCAGAGCTTAAAAGGGAATTTAAGTATTGTATTCTCCAGAGCTTTAATATTCACACGTAGAGTATGTAATACTATTTGACCCATATGCATAAGTGGGTACAAATTCCATTTATTTTGTATTGCATACAGTATGCTTGTCACAAAGACAATTAGCAGCCAGTTAGACTTCTGCAATACAATGAACTCCATTTTTTCTCCTATTTTTTCTATTTTTTCTTCTATTTTTATACCAGCAGTATAAGAGGAAAGTGTGACCAACTATTACATATATACATACACATATGCATGCATACATATATATGTACGTAGGCACCTGTACATATATATAAAACATTATGTTTAAATATCTGTATATTGCTACACTTATTACAAATATTTAACCTTTTATGTAAGAAAAAAATATTAGAATTACATTTTTACAAAAATTCAGTAAATCAATTCCACTTGATTCTTTGCAGTTTATTTACTTCTATTACTGTGTAACATGATGAAATACATCACAAATTGGCACAGAAATGACCCACAGGAACAGATTTAAACCCTAGGAGAGTCAGAATTTGAACTTGGAACCTTCTGCATGTAGATGTAAGACTTCCTTAGTCTGCACGAGCTACAGATACAGTCTATGTCCTGTGAAAAGATGATACAATTCATTTCCTACTACCTATGTTGGCATCAAAGTAAAATTTGTACTTACTTTTTCTTCCCATTTGACACCATATACCTTGGGGCAATTTAATCTTTTTGGGCACACACATATTTCAAAAATCAGATGTGTGACAGAATAAAGAATTTAAAGCATCCTCTCCTGAGTTCAGTTACTTAAAGATCAGTTCTGATTGAAGGACACATTTAAGAGGCTTTCAATAGAAAGACAACACCATTACCCATTTTAAAAAGCCAAACAAGTCATCTCTGTTGCACCTCTGCTGGAAGCAGAAAAAGAAAATATACCTGCTAGGCCATTCTTTGAGACTTTCATTCTGTCTACTATACCAGCTTTAGGATTCATTTATTCCTTTTTTCCACTCCCATTTCTGCCTGCTGTTACTTATGGATTGCCTTGCCCTTACCATCTCCTTTTCAAAATTCCATTTAATGTGCAATATCCTTAGGAAATGAGAGTTTCACAACCAAAAAAAAGACTCCTAAGCTACCCTCTCTGGACTCTCTGAGGTATTCTATTTTCTATGGCTTTGTCTTCCAGACACCAGGGCCAAGCGTTGTTTTCTGTGCACTGCACAGCACTGGGCAGGTTAGCAGAATGAAACAGTACATTATTATAAAGATTGTATTGGCAGTTTTCCCACCAAATTTTACTTTACACATATTTCTGTCCTTTTATAGCACCACTGAAAGAGAGGCCAAAGATCTGTTGCTATTCATAATGAAGCAAGCATGTGTGATCTCATCTGTTGCGCTGACTTCAAATATTCTGAACATATGTACACTAAAAAATATAACCAAATGTCCACTAAGCTCATCTGGTTAAGATCTTAATTTCTTAATTTTTCCAGTTTCAAACAGGAAATGGCATCTGAGGTCAGGTATCTCAGACTCTTCCCAGGAGAAAGGTAGATGTAAGTGTTTTACAGAAGAGAAATGAGGAGATCTGCATCACATTAAGAAATGAATCAGCAACAAGTTTGGGAAAAAAAACAAACAGAAATTCTGACTCTCATCTTCCTGTTTTAATGACAACAATTTATTTCAGAGAGATGAGAATTAAGAAAAAATATTTTCTAAAAAGTATTCATTCTGGACACTCAATTTGACTTTCAGAGATACAAATGGCTACTTTATTAATTGAATAAAAAAATCTCATAAAAATATTTTGAGAAAGTATATATATATATAATTTTTTTAGCTCTCAGAACATCTATGACTGGTACAAAACAAATACAAATAAGTTTCTGTATTAACCTAGAAAGTAAGTTGTGTGATGAAAACCAATCTGAAGCAAACACAGTATTTTCATTTCAGAATGCATGAAATATTTCAAGGAAGTCAGACATGATCTGCAAAAAAATAACTGGAAGAGTCCCTTACCTGCCGAGAGATGGAGCTGCTTGTAGGATCTGGCACCGCAGAAATAAGGTTGGCAGTGCTCTTTCTATGAACACTATTCATACCAGGCATTTTAGTGATTTTACAGGCTTTGCTACTAGAACTAGAGTTTTTACGTTTTTTTCCTTCTGATTTGTCAAAAGAAAGGGGTAGAGAAGACACTGCATTATGTGCTCCCAGGGAGTGGTCCCCTGAGTGGTGCACGAGAGAAGATACAGACAGATTAGAAGAGTCAATACTGCTCACTACCATGCTCATGTGTTTCACTGAGTCTGTTGAACTACTTGATAATGAAGTCCGTCCTGAGGGCTCCGATTTGGCACTGAGTGGGCTTGTTCCGTTATTGGTATTGTGCACAGACACACTGTTATAGGAGGATGTAGCCTGATAGGAGTTCAACGTTGAACTGGGGTTCAGGACACAGTTCTTTTTGTGGGACCCTGAAAATGAAGATGAGGAAGATGTTTGCAAAGATAATGAGGATGATGATGACGACGACGATGACGACGACTGCGGCTTTTTCTTTTTGTTACTTGAAGACTCATCACTCCGAGATGACAGGTCTTTCACTTTTGAGGATTTGCTGGTTTTTGTTTTGGGTGGCTTGTGGGATGGGGAAGGGATGACTGCTGGCACTGGTGACACAGCTGATGGCGCCTTGAAAGTTGAGTCCATGATACTTAGGCTTGCAGCCACATGAGGAAAAGCTGTAGTGTGTGACATAATGGAATTCGTCTCTGCCGTTGTCACAAAGGCTGCATTTGATAACATGGCTGATGTCATTATGTAAGAAGAAGTGATTCTTGAACTGATAGGTGTTGAAGGAATATACACCGCACTGGGGTTGCTGAAAGGCTGTAGGACTGAGGCTGGAAAAGGAGTGGAGACGTGTGCTGCTGGAGAAGGCATGGGACTATCTGCTGCAGGAGGAATTTTCCTAAACAGAAAAGGAAACAACAACAACAAAAAAAAGAGATTTAGATACATAAAATATTCCATCCAAACAATGCCTTTTTTTGTCTCCTATTTTACCAAACAATTAAAAAATGTAAATAAAATGCCTGATAGTGGCACCTGTAAACATCTTAGTCACTACATTTCATTCATTGCATATGTTTTGCTTGAAAGGTCAAGTTGTAGAACAGTTTCAATACCAATCTAAGCTCACAGGTTAGATTTGATCAAAGTAGTAAATGAACCAGTCTGGGGGGTTGTGAAGCACTTAATCACTGAGCTTAAGGAGGAAAGCTCATCCCTTTCCAAATGCAGTGCTATTTCCAACAGCTCATTTGGGAGCTGGTTAGACAGGATTAAATATTGAATTTATTGATTAATTTTCACTGATATTGAAAAATTGACAAAATATTAAACAACGCCTGATAAGCTTTATAAATAATTGAACACTCTTCTGAGAATAAAATCTAATAATATTACCAGTGAAATTAGTAGAATGTATTCAAATTCCTTTCCAGTCAGCCATCATCTTCTATTATTTTATCTAGTGTGGTGTTATCAAAGAACCAAACCTTCATAATGTCTCTTGGAAAATTATCATGTGAGCTTTTCCCATTATTTAGACTAAAATTTAATTCACAGTTTAATCCTATTCCCTTTGTTAAGAAGCCATACATCACCATAACTCTGCCCTTGTTATCCTCACTACTGACACCTTTTCAGTTTGTAAAGACTTACTCTTGCCCTCACAGAAGTAGGATAAAAGAGCAGCACTGTGTGTGCTGTTTCATCATAAATCAAAACCTAATTACCAGTGTTCTCTCCTGGTATTCCTCCTATGGACACTGTTGGACACGACACTGTTTATGGCACAGTTACATAAGGGATTACATACAGTCCATGCTGCCAGAAATGAGGAAGTCCTCCTGCCTGCCACAACGCAAACAAAGCTGCTTATCAGGGCCGTTCCCCAGGTTAGCTTTAGAGAAGGGCCAACAATTCCTACCCATCTTTGTGAAGTACTTTGAGAACTAGGGATAAAAGTACTTTGTTAATGTTCTCAAAACACAGCCTTGCATCCCTGTGCCTCCAGCCACAGCTGCAGAGCTGCACTAGCACCAGCTGTAAAATACCAGCCGTGCACACACCCCTGCTTGGGGAGCACAGGGAAAGGTCAGTCCAGAGGGATGAGGACAAGAGAGGAATACAGCAGGGGTTAAGCACCGTCAACTTCCTGTGTTATACAGACAAGTCAGTACTGCTGGAATTCATTAAAATATTAGAGATTACGTAAACAGCTAGAATTTGGGAAAACATTTAAAATTGGATTTAGTGGCAGCAGGATAAGGCCTGTTTATTTCTTGTATTGAACAACTGTGGCAGAGGTTATTTTTGTTTTCTGTGATAGGAGTGGTACTAATGACATGTTTGCTCAGATGCCTGAGTATCTTTTCTCCTGACAAACAAAGCCAGTAGATAATAAGTTTTATTCTTCCTATTAAAGGAAACAAAAATATTTTCATTTGTGGAAGGTGACAGACACTAGTTAACAGCCAAACTGATGAAGTAGAAAAGAGGAAACCCTTGCAGATTGAGCATGATCTAAATCTAAACAGAAAAGAAACTGGCCCTTTTATGGCAAATCCAATAATTTCCAAACTATGTCTTCTAGCACAGTGGCACTGTTATCACCAAGTTACCAGGTTAGTCAGACAAGCCAAGCTTTAGTGCTTAAAAAATATATTTAAATAAAAATCAAACCTTGTTTACCTAATGGCTGGCATCCAATGAATATAACATAGTCCTGACAATAAACAGTGACATGAAACACTGCACTTTAGTGTCATTACATTGGAAGAAAAATGCATATTCTGCAGCAGAATACCTCCCCCAAAATCAATGCCATGAGTTTGTTTTTGGTTGGTTTTTTTTTCTGTTTGTTTTTTTTTTGTTTGTTTGTTTTTTGTTTTTTTTAAGAATTAACACCTATGTTAGAAGGCCTATAGTGCTCGAAACCTGCATATGTGATACAGAGGTGCTCAAACAGTGATTAATAATCAGAATTTTAAGACCCCAAAAGCAGTAAGGACACTATGGACTAAAATACTATTATATTCCATCTTACAGACAAATGTGTATAGAGTTCCTTATCTTACAACACGTGAATCTTACAGAGCAAAGCCTGAATGGATGATATGGGGGCATGATAAAGGTATAAAATCTAGGTAAAATCCAGGTTCAGATGGACTAAAAAAAGTCCTAAATCTAGCAGAAATTTACAGCAGAATATGAGATTGTTCTGTTGGGCTGTGTATTCCTTAAAAGAAAAGATTTGTACATATATTACGACTATGCCTTAATACAGAGGTAATTTTACAAAAGCTGCCTATGGAGTGTTTCATTTAGAAGTTTAACAGAATTAAAAAATGTTACCCATCAAGTGAAAAATCCCACTTACTTCCACATCTGTGAGTTCAAGTGTTTTTCTACCATGGAGTTCAGTGCGAATCGAAAATGGTCCCATCTTCTGTCAAAGACATAGTACCCTCTTCCCATTAAGCGACTGCCATAGGAACAGAACTGAAAGAAAAGGTATTTCAATGTTGCTTACAAAAATGTATTTTGACGCTGCAAAGTATTTATTGATAGATCAAGGAAAACCATCGTAATTTGTATCATGCATCTAAAACATATTTAAAAAGGTGTTGTACTACAGACAGTATTTATGCTATCTGCAGCATAAATACTTTTTTCAAAAATTACGAAATACGTGCATAATGTTTCACTTAGTGGAAAGTATATTTCAAACTTAACTAATGAGTCAATGTCAGAGAAAGTGTAACTGCTGAAGTACTTTTAAGGTGGCAATGTTGGTTAGTAATACTCTTACTACCTCAGAAAGACAAATGACAATATTCTGTGCATATTAAGTCTCATAATTGCATAACAGCAATAAAAATAAAACTGAAGAGAAAAAAGGTGCAACAGGAAACATCTTTAGTGTATATTTAATAAGCAAACCACTGACATTTCAGTAAAAAAGTAAATTATCATCTATGGCATCTGTGCCACAACAGAACACAGGATACACTCTTCACAGTGCATGAAAATCATCTAGAGGAGTAGTAAATATTTTGAGAACTCTGCAGAGCTCAGGAGTAACTCCCTTTGGAGAACTTCCTGTAAAGTCCTACTACACTGAAATGGTATGATCAGGAATCTACTCTTGCTTCAGTTAAGTCTTAGTGTTCTACATGATGTAGAGGAACCTGTTATAAATCATCCTCAAAAAACAAGACAACTCTCCATCACACAAGTGACCAAGTTCCACAAATTCTGGCTGAGAGCAGAAGCACTGATGTGGTAGAAAAGCATCCACTTAAAGTACTTTTCAGCTTAATGGACAGCAAGTGCTGACTGCAACTGTTCATCTTAACTGTTTCATGACAAGGTTAAACGGGTTAATTAAAACCACCACCCATGTTGATAAACGAGCTTCACCTCCCAGTGAGCTACCACTACCATCAGCTACCACTAAGAGGCAATTAAAAAAGCTACTGACTTGTCACCCCCCCTTTAATTATTACTACCTAGCTGGGAGAGGACTTTGTAAGGAAAACAGTTGACTTCAATATGAAATTCAGCCATTCAGCGTGAACTGTGCTGGAGGTGATTTACTCCATCTTTTCTGACTTCACGATGATATGGACTAAGAACAGCTGCACTACCACTAACTGCTTCAGTTGAGAGATGCTAAAATTTCAGAGAACAGCTGACTCAGGGGGTTTGCCTTGAAACAGAACTAGGGTCCTAAACCAAAATGGCTGCTGACAGCCATGCTTCACTGATGAGGCCTCTGTAAGAACTGGCTGTGCTTAGATTATTTTTTAAATTGTGTGGGCACCCATGCAGTGAGCCTTTAGTTTTTAATTCACAGACAAGCAGTCAGCAAAACCAAAGTAGAATACAAGAGCACCAAGGAAACAGGAGGTTCCTGCATATCATAGTATTAAATGGACTATAATAATAATGATTTTCTCTGTAAGAACCAAATACAAAATTTCATCTGACAGTCATTTAATGTTCAGGTCATACTTTTTCCTGGTAAGTTGTTTCTGACAGTAACAAGTTCTCCTTTGCTCTAGGGAATATAAACAATGCTACAGGTATCACAGTGTTCGTTTTAGTCTGCATATTGTATGGCAAACCTGTAAGTGTATTCCTTGGCTCAATTTCTATGAGATCCAACTCTTTTAGATGTTCATCTTGGTTTGTACAGCATAAACAAATTCACGCTGCAGAAATAATGCCACAAAGCAGTTCATAGTACTAACAGTGAAATTTCTTATGAACACAGGAGGAAGAAAAAACCAGCTGCCAGAGAAACACATACTTGAGCCACCACCAAGCCTTTCCATTTTAGATGAATGAAGCAATAACTTCTAAGTCCACATACACTCACATAAATGATATTTAATTACTGCTTTAAACCAGACTACAAAAATGAACTGTACTAGCCCCCTACTGCAAGGTACAGTTTTGGAAGAACTATGACAACAAAGAGATTATCTGTTCATGTCACATTTAAAGCAATGCAACTTTCCTCAGTTTAGCAGAATTACACTCAAATTGTAGTCTACTGAGAGGACAATCTAAAACTAGAACTTCTGAATTTCTGCCGCTCATTTTGTCCTACAATCAATTTGTCATGTGTACTGATCAGTCTTCTACTCCTACCTTATCCCATCCGTATTTTCTGTTAAATGTATTTGTTCTCTTTAGAACAGTTTTCAGAATTACCTTTTTACTAAATTACTTTTTCTCCCCTCTCTAATTACATAAGAATAATGGCAAGGCATGCCAGAGACAGACACATACCCCAAGAGGTCTGGGATGGTGTCCAGAAAAATGACAGTCTAATTTTTCAGATTCTTCAGCTCCGTCCGCCTCTCCTTCATCACTGGACAATCTGCTCGTTATATCTCCTCCCATGGAAGGCAGTGGCAGTTCTGGTACGTACCCACTGTGGTTTGAAGAACTGTTGCTGTTTATGCTATTTGCAGATGAAGGTCTAGAAGGAGAATACACATTTAAATCATCAGTGTTTAAAGGCTCTGCAAACCTACCTGCTGGCATCAGGCAGCAAAGTAAATGATACCAGTAATGATCATGTAAAGAAGGACAGTAAAAGATACTGAATAGCTGATATTTGGTCTTGTCAGAAATATATCACGGGGTTATCATTAACATTAGCAGAAGCACCTATCTTCAACACCTATCTGTATTGCCTGGAATTTTAAATTTGCCATGAAGTTCGGTTTTAGATCTTGAGAGAAGCAAGGTAAATAAATATGTAAATAAAAATCAGATGTGTAAAACTGTCTTACAATGCACCATTACTCTGCTACTTGACTAATCCCAAGCGTCCAGTTATGAAGTTATATTTCATATCAAAATCCTACTGAACTCAGTGTACTAAATTTAATAAAAGTGTTTAGCTGACACCCTCTACAGCTAGATTAGTGAGTGAAGTAACTGGGAGAAGCTCTCACAGCATGTAGGTTTTCTTTACCCTTGTCTAAAATCCAACTGAACAAAATAGGAATGCCTTTGCACCACAGGACGTGATGCCTTTCAAAAGTAGTTTGGCAACAGATAAGATTAGAAGTGGGGGGTGGAAAAGGGTCTCAATTACAGACCAATACTTGGTCTATACAACCAATATGTATGGAGATCTCTGAGGCTGGAGGAGATGTCCACATTGGGCAAAATCTGCAGATGATCTTTTTCAGTCTCATGAATTCATGGTCACTAAGCCTGTGGACAGGTGCCCTCTCCTGACCTGTGCAGGGATTGCTCATGGATAGCATCAGCTGGGAATAACTGCTGCTGCTGCAAGGGATGGATTGTTCCAGTGCTCTGCAGCCTTGAGGAGAACTTGGCAGGGTCAAGCCAAGCCACCCGCAGTGAACCCAGGGAGCTGTTGTGCCTCAGCAGAGCAGGGAGCACTCGCAGAACCCCTTCCAGCAGTGGAGCCACAGGCTGGGCTGGTTCCCAGACAGGCAGCAAGGCCTTCCTCTGGCAAGGCTGCTTGCAACACCAGACAGGATGACCCAACAGAGGCACCTCAACAGAAACAGAAGTGTAGGCTGTACAAACACAACATATGACTGCTAAAATCCTCCTCCTCGTAATTTCTTCAGCTGACTCTCATGGAATTGCATTCCAGTTTTGCTGCTTTGACTGTAACACCTACTAAAACCCATGTCTGCCTGTCTGTGCTCCTCTCTATGTAAGGACTCTGTAAGGTCTGTAACCCTTTACAAGAATTAGGCAGATTCACACCAACTTATCTACGGGTATTCTTTCATTGTCCTTTCACTCAAACCCTCTAAGGCCCACCTCTGCCACTGTAGGAATAAGATTTCATTAGGGCTTGGTGAATTGAAACAGCTGTCTCTGTAAGACTTGAGAGAGCAAATACAAGAAGCATCTCTTTGAACTAGGGACTGTTATAGTACAAAAGCCCCAAAATGAGCTTGACCAAGGCTTCTGCAAAGAAATGAATGATGAATCAGTATAAATATGAACAAAACCAACTAGTTTAGCTCTATGCACTCCAGCCAAAACTAGCACCAAAAAACCCCCACAAATAAACAAAACATATGGGAAAGTTTTCCAGAGAACAATTAGAATTCAGCAGACCAAATACCTCATACTGTTTTTCGTAAAGGGATGCCTTCAGAAGTTTGCATTGTCTTTCTGAAGACTGTTTTTGTCTTTTCTAAGAAAAGTCTTCAAAACAAGGGAAGACATGCTATGGACAGTTTCATATCAGTAGTTTCAAATCAACACTAAATTTTGCCTTTTTTTACAGGAATTTCATTGATGTAATTGGCAAAGTTTTGTAGAGAAAAATTCTACATAAATGTACAGAATTTCACCTGTACTTCATGAATACCTGCAATGATTCATGTAAATAGACTTTTATTCCTAAATGTGCCAGAATGATTTGAATATAAACTTTCCTAATTATTACTGACCATTTTAGCCAAAAAAAAAAAAAAAAGCAGTTAGTCTGAGATTCTGAGCCAAAGGTGGACACTACTCCTTACTTCATTCCCAATCAGACCACAGGTTACTATGGACAGATTAAGAGCTAGCAGAAGTTCTTATACTAGTATGTTTTATTGTGCAATAGCCTAAAGAAGTATTGAATGCTTATAAAATGAGATGTATGAAAGACAAAGAATTTTCTTAAAGCACCTTCAGAATGCACCATTCCACACTGGAGAACTGCTTACCTAGGAAGTACAGAATTTGGTGGTCTAGATTTTGCAGGAGACGTTACTTTAGATTCTTGCCCAGAGTTCACTGAGGATCCTGATAGAGAGTCTTGTGCTGGTGTGGGCTGGCTCTGATAGCTTTCCCTTGCAGATGGTGGATGCTCTTTGTCTTTTGCGACTTCTTTTTCCCTGGATCGAGCTTTGTGTTCAGCTAGAAGGATGTCAAACTGTTTTTTACGGCCTGGAACTGCTCGTCGATGATTAAGTGAATGAGTCTAAAAATAGGGTGGTTAAAAAGCATTTGTGTGTGCATGACATTGTTTATGAGTCCTCTATACTTCTGATACACCATAACTCTAAAAGATAAAATCTACTTCAAACAACTTTAGCCACAGTTACG
Source organism: Platyrinchus mystaceus (assembly GCA_035041135.1). NCBI lineage: Eukaryota > Metazoa > Chordata > Aves > Passeriformes > Tyrannidae > Platyrinchus > Platyrinchus mystaceus. Next base: position 12,830,079 of record JAWWLV010000045.1, read on the forward strand.
GAAATAAAGCTGCTATTCCACATTATCTTTGATAATTTATGAAGTCATTCTTAAGAAATGCCAACATCAAGGCTAAAATTACTTTTTGCAACAATTTTCATATAATAGAGACCATTGACTTACCTTTTCCAGACAGAAAATAGAATTCCAGTAATTTTAAGGTATTAAAAAGTAACATCATTGTAGCTTTTAGCTTCCAATGAAAAACCGATTTCATTGGATTGAAAACCGTGAGATTTTAAAGCGAATTTAACTGATCATCTCTACTGACAGGCAGCACATACACATACAAATGTGCATTATAAGTGTCTGACGTTGCTGCTACTTTTTGACATGAGAGTTACTACTATCATAAGGGCAGCCTCCAAATAATTAATTATACAAAAATATGTTAATTTTTTAAACTAAAAACTGACTATACTTCAACATTGTTGCATACACGAACCAAAAAAGGAACATTTAAAATAACACCTGGGCTTCTACATGAAACGTTAATGCTTTCTGCATAATAAAATGACAAGAAAAAAAGTATTTTTAGAAATATCAGTGGAATAATGCAGATGCTCTGATTCAAAGAAACAGAATTACTCAAAAGAATTACCTGAAGACAGCGTCTGAATACCATACCCATTGTCTGTAAGACAGGAGCAGGTATGACCTCTCAAACTACTGTGGTAGGATTTAAACTATAACAAAGCATCTGATATTTTATCTTCTAAGAAAAATACCTTGCAGGTGAGCGATCTTGTGCAAGGTTTCTTTGTTTCAGGATCCAGTACTCCACAGTGTTTATTTGGGTCAAATTCTCTTTCTGTTTGGTGAGGGGATGAAAAAGGAGAAAAAACCAGATTATTACAGAAGTTTTAACCAGAGTAGCTTATAATTTTTGCCTGATAGGACTTACTTCAGGCCGAACCTGAACCACTGATCCCTACCCAGCACCCCTTATAAACAGTGCTGTGTGCCTCACTCATACAGTTGTGCATTTTTTGTCCTTAAATGTTTTAAACTATATGGAGCAGGATTTCAGCCACAGATTTCATGGCAGTAAGTCTGTTTACAGTGCTGTACTCAACAGAACAGCCCAAACACAGGACCAAGCCAATGCCTTGCAACTTCAATTCCCTCTCTAACAATACTTCTGAGGCTGTGAAATACAGTACATCTTGCTCCTGAGCTGGGCTAACAACACATACACAACACATACACTATCACAAGTGCTTTGAACAACATTTCTCTCACATACTTAGAAATTCTAGAAAACAACCCATGGTGTCTCCAAAGTAAATGTAAGATTACCGGTGGCATTTAAAAAACAAAATTTATCTAAATCTGTCCCCTAAATCTGTATAAAAATAACATGGATGTTAGTTTATATTACCCTAAGTGGAGGGAGGCATGGAGTTTTAAGTCTGCAGAGATTGTGAAAACAAGGCATTTACATGAGTTCTACTCATGATTAACATTAAAAATGCATTTTAATATGCTGTATTTGCATATTTCATTTTTATTAATATTTTAGTATTTATATACTGTAGATAACCTAAAGGAGGTGATGCTATGTTAATATAGTTTTAGGGTTTCCACTAAGAGCTGTAACAAAACTATGGACATACACTTTTTAGTTTATGCCACCAAAACCCTACCACTACCTTCACACACCTTGACAAAGTGTGGTCTAATTCACAGACTGGTTTGCTTTTGTTTGATAGGGTAAAATAATCTATCTGCCAAATCCTATTTTAACTATGCAGTGGTGTTACACTCAGATATAATAAACATCCTGTGTTCAAATACAACATTAAATCAGAGGATCTAAAAATTCTTTATAAACAAACAAATGAGAGCTAAGAGAAAGACAGTGATTCACAGCTGTGTTACAATGTTATGACAGCATCACAGTAAGCAGAACAGCTGGAAGAAGAAAAGTGAGGCCAAGTAGCCTATGTTAGACAGCAACTGTCCTCCAGATACACAAATACTAGCAGTTTTATGTATTCTGCTTGGATGGACTTAAAAATGCTTATGCAAACATTAAATGGTTATTTTATCGACGTATCAGCAGAGACATACCAAAAAGAGAGTTTAGAAAAAACAGCTGTCACAGTTTTTTGGTGAAATCTACAAAGGGATTGAAATGTGTTGTCGATTCTGTGGCATTTACAGCACAACACAAACAGAAAAGTAGCTGTGTATGACTCAATACAATAAACATTTTTTTTTTACTTAATGAATGAAAACACATGTTCATGAACTAAAGGATTTAATTACTCCTGGGGTTTGAGTGTAAAATGTTCCTGTCACAGGTTCCTGAAACATCCATCTAAAAATCTTCAATGCAAATTAAAAAAACAAACTAAATAGATTATATGGACTAATAGATATGCCTTCAAACGAAAAATCCTGAGGGCAATCATAAGGCTATGGAAAGTGTTCTGAAAGTCACCAAGCAAGGACTGTTTTGGATCAACAGGAAAACATATTGCAAAAATGAAAAGCTCTCCACATTGCTACTTGTCGTTAATGTCCCAACCAAGTAAGACTTGCAGGACTGATTACATAGCAAAGCCAGTTATTAGGTAAACATAAACAGATAAAATCAACATAAGGAATTACAGTCAGAAAGAGTGGAAGCCTCCACCTTTGACTGAACAACAAAATAACATGCTTTCTCTGAGAAACAGAAAATACTGAACAGGGAACCACTTCTGACTGAAGCATGTGTGGCTGTTACAGAGAAATCATGAAGATCTAATTGCCAGCTAAGACATGCCTGGTTTGGGCAACACACTAAACGAAGCTTATCACCTTCTTATCAAAAACAAAATGCAGCTTCTGACTACTTCTGTATTTAGAAATGTGTAGTGTGACAACCCCCAGACTCCTGTGCACCTGCACAGCTTGAGAAAGCTGTTTCTTTGGAATGGATTCCACTTCTTCATGTTGAGTGGACAATGTAAAGAGCATTTGTTATAACCTCACCGAAAGAAGAGGAAAGGCCAAAACTGAACTGTCACAAACTCCTGCTTGGTGTAAGCTGGGCATCATCATTCTTTGACTTCACCCAAAGAGAGCAAGAACTAAGGAAGATTTAGGAAAAAAAGATGGGTTTTTTTTTTCAGTTTGCTACTGGGAAACACTGATCCACTTTTGCTGGGCAGCTACAGACTGTCTTTTGTGGTTCCACAAGTTGTTTCCTCTCTCTCACCAAGGACAGTGCTCTTGAAAAGAGGGCAGGTTCATTCATCACCCAAACAACCACCAGCTCTCAGCAAAATAAAAAACAAACTTCAATCACAGTTGGGGAAATAGTGTGAGAGAGAGTAGAGGTTGCTAAAAAGGAAAGGAAACAGATATAAACTGGCCAAACTTATCAAGGAGCTTCAAAAATTAACATCTGTACAGCTCCAGAGCAGTGGACTGAGGGAAGCCTAAATCCCCTAACCACCGTTTCATTCTTTTAACATGAAATGAATGAAATTATGCAATATCTAAAATAATCATCTCACTGACCTTCTGAGATCTTTTTCTCAGCCTTTCCCTAATCCTGTATAATAATGGAGAGGAATCCATCACAGTGACACACAATCTACAGGCAATTCATCTCCAGTGCTCTCAGGACTTCCACTGTTTGCATCATCGCTAAATTATTGCATTGCTGCATCAATACTCGAGCCAGTGGAAGTAAGACTGAACAGATTGTAAATCTGATAATGACAGAGGAGCTGTAAAAAAATCTCAGTTCTGTGGATTTGTTAACCATATAAAAGTAAACATATGCCTATCAGGGTGCTCAATCAGTCCTGTGCAGAAATTTCCACCAGGGAGATGTTCCCTAGCCTGGAAGATACTGCAAGTGAGAGCTCAGACACAGAAGATCAGGAGTCACCTCCACAGAGAAAGCCAGCAAGCTGAAGGAAGGCTGAACTGATTCTCCTTTATGAACACATTTCAGCAAGGACTTGTACAAAAAAGTACAAGGATCGTCTACAGCCCTGCAGTGCTACGTGGTGACATGAGGAAAACCACTCTTAGTTTCAACTGCCCAAGGAGGAATTCAGAACTGATTAGCTAAATTAAGCATCTAAAGGGTTAAAGGAAATAATAGGTTAAAAGGAAGCAGTATTTTAAATTAATTGTAAAATAGAGAGAGTTTTTATTAGAATAATAAAATTGGATCTTAGAAACTGAAATGTAAGGGTTAAAGCCAAATCTTTAGCTACTTTCATGTAATATTTTTTCATTTTGTAAACACTATAAATGAACAGTGGTTCTATCTTCTTATACACCACCATTAACTAGTTAAGAAAGCAATCAGTGTACTGAATCCTTTCAGGCAATGGCATTGTTCCATGCCCCACACAGCCCTAGCAAACACCTCACACTGGACTGGAATCCAGCCAGGGTAGCAGTACCATAGGCTAACTGCCAAATTTGAGAAAATGAAAAAAATAAACCTGATATTCAGGCAAAAAATAGGGCACACTCATTAACTGGAAATGAAACCATCTATCTTGTACAACTTATACTTGGTTCATAACTAGTGCACATTTAGAAATCATGTGAACTAACTCTGTGCCAAAGTGACGACCCAGTGCAGATCATGCTGCCATTAGCAAAATTAGCCTTTCAGTACACACAAGAAGTTCCTGCCCGAGTCACAAAGTACTGCCAGCTGATGAATAGAGCCGGCACAGCTTCTGGAGCCGTAAACTCGAGTCAGTTACTTTTGCTTTAAAAAAACCCATAAAATAAAATCCCTCAAAACACTTTTTTCATTCGGAGCAAAATCTGTTTTCAGCTTTATGGGGCAAATTCTCTACTTGCTGCCCTACAGCTGGCATGGGTCACCTCCAGGGAACTCCACAGAAAATAATTCCTCCTCCCAATGGATGGCAACATTTCTAATGGAGCCTCTGCCCTCCCGCAATGTGGAGTTCTGTGCTTTGGTGGCAAGTTTGGATGGGGACCACACACCCTCAAAGCTACTCTGCCTAAGGTCATCCAGGGCATTTCCTATTTAATGTTGCTACCTCAACTCCACTGTCCTGCCTTCCTGAGAAAGATCAAGAGCCCCGTGCTAGAAACATCTCTGCTCATGTGTGAATTGCAGAGGAGTAGGGGTGGAGGGGAATTATGGCTTCTAAGATTTCCCCAGCATTTCCTGTATCTTCATAGAATTTTCTAGTATCTAAAACCAAGAAAAAAAGATTCTTTAAAAAAAATCATGACTTGGAGGATAATCCAAAGTCTTAAACCAATTCAACTTGATAATGACTGAAGTCACCCAACCAAGGCACATTTTCTTTTGTTGTAAACAAACCCAAATCCCATAACGGCTTGAGGAAGTCTTCTGCCTTTCTGTTTTAATGAATTTACTTCCTTAAAGATTTATATTTGGCCTGTTGACCAGTAATTCTAAGCTAAACAGAATGTGTACTTTGCAAATACTTTACACATGCTAAGACTGTGAAAGCTTTTTTTTTAATATATGCAAACTGGCATCTTACAGTAAAAAAAAATCAAACCAAAATCAGGCTACAGCATTTTATTAGCTATATTAAGAACCAAAATCAAGCTACAGCATTTTATTAGCTATATTAAGAGCTATAGAAATATTAACAAAGAAAGACAGACTATCTCAACAGATGAGCTACAACATCACTCACCTGAAAGTCTTTTGTAAGGCTTGTTACTGCTTTTAGTGCCATTTTGGTGTTTCTTGTCTATTGATGGAGCTACAATTCCTTTGCCGTTCAGAATCTTTTCTGGTGATGGTGGCACTGACTTGGATGTCAAACCAGATTTAACCAGAGTTGGAGCAGGTATGGTGGATGAAGAGGCTGAGGAGGAGGTGATGGCGGTAGTGGTTGCAGAATTCATTTTAACATTGGCACCATCTGCCTTCACTAGGTTAGGAATTTTCTCTAGACTGACTACTGGAACAGGAACGCTGCAAAACCAAAGAAGAATCTTCAAGTGGTATTTTCTGTACTGAAGATTTACAGTTACTTAATCCCCTTCCACAGATATAAAAAGTTCGATGCAAGTGACACAGTATCTTAAGACCAGACTAAAATGAAATACTTGGTACCATTATTGACAATTTTTGTTCAATCAAACACTTAAAAAACCAGGCATCTGTAAAGCCTGGCAATGTAGAGAATTAGGAAAATGAACCTTTGCATTTTTGTAAAAATCCAATTCCCTACTATTCATAAGCAAAATCAGTATTTGGTACTAAGCAAAACACACCCCTTACAAATATGATCTCATGCCTTTAACACAAGCACATACCAGATATGTGTATGCTGTACTAAACTCACCATGATAATGAAGTAGTTTGCTAATAATATTAATATTTTTAAACAAACACAAAAATAATTAATTTGCTCAGATGTGTCTGAATGACATGCAAGTTCTGGAAACAAGGAGAAAAGAGATTTTAAGCATAGATTTTAAGCACAACAGCAGTCTCTTTCAAAGTATTGCAATCCTTGATGACTTGAGCATTACTACAATATACTTTTAATAAAATCTTAGGAACTCAAAAATAAAAATTCCCAATAAAATTATTAGCTTAGTTGGCCCTTTACAGAATAAAGTCTGCAGTAAGTAACTTACTCCTACTTAACTACCACCACAGAATATTTGACAGTAACAAATGTTACCTTCTCAATTTGGCAGCAAAAAAGACTGAGACAAGTGATTTCCAGTTCCAACAGTATTCTAACATTTCTGGGTTCTATCTGCATGAGGAAATATCCAACAATGATAGCTGCTTTTTACCTACTCAACAACTCCAGAATTGGATGTTTTGTGACTACCAGCTAATATATAAATTATATACTACTCCTTACTGAAACAAACCCAAATAAAAATATTGCATAATTGTATCATTAGGGGCTTCCCCCCATTCACAACTGACACCAAATTTCAGTCTTTTGTGTCTGAAAAATGGCACCTTCACTGCACCTTCCTACAGATGGAATGGTTGATAGGTGTGGAGTTTTTACAATCAGAAAGAGATGACTTTGAGATGGCATTCTCCATTGGAAACATCGGAGCAGGATTCAAAGTAACTCAAGTCTTGATCTTCCTGGGCTCCTACAAACCTCTGTTTCTCTGTAACTGCTGAAGACAACAAACAGAAAGTGCGGCGTGTGTGGCTGGAGTGGACTCTCCCACACGCTCCAATCTTTCCTCTATGCGTCCTTTAACATAGGAAAATGTATGAACTTTGATATAAACAATAAGTATACGCAACTACTAAGAAGATTTAGGCACCAAGACATATTCTGGAACTGGAATTAAATTATATGAAACTTCCATATCCTGTGGTACCGTAAAGGGAGCAGTCAGTTAGTCAGAATACAGATCTGACTGCAGTGAGATATAGGTCATTGGCCAGCAACTAAGCAAAAAAATGTACCTTACTCACAAAATCTGAACTGCATTAAGTATTTCAATGAATGCAAACATGTAGCTATGAAAGAGAGGATTTGATCCCCTACTTTTTTAAACTGCTTTGAATTTATTATTTATAAGGCAGGCAAAAATTGTAAGATCTCAGTGTAGGAATTAATTTCTTTTCCTTTAAACAGATGGCAATTACATTTTCTGAAAATAGGAGAATCTTACTCGACATCAAGTAGTTTTATTACATATAAACTATGTAAAAACATATGAACAAATCTTCATGCTCAGTTTCCAAGATCTACCTTAATTCAAAGTACTGATACACAGTGAAAAGGTCAAATGCATATTATCTGGACTGGTAGTAAAATACGGTTAATAAAAATGAAAAGGGTTTTTCTGTTTTGCAGTGTTCAGAATCTCAGATCCCAAGGCACATATGGATGGATCACTGTGATAATGAAAAACGCCCAGGGGAGGGAACATTTTTGCTTCATTTTGTTACAGATCAACAAGTCAACCTTCACTATGCATTTCATTGCAGCGTAAAAGAAAAAAGAAAAATACTCCAGTATTTGAGGATACACAAATTCTACAACACTCCTGGCACTCTATAGTAAATTATTTCAGATTTCAGAAGCTACAGGTGATAATTTCTCTCTCTTTTTTTTAATATATAAAAAAAGGTACTGCATTCAACAGTGAGGAACTCCAGTTTAATCTTAGCATAACACATAAAGATGAACTGATAACCAAATGCCAAATTGGAAGCTGCACAGGATCAGTGACCATAGTCAACTATTAAGGTCCAAAAAAGTAAATAGATCACAAATGCTTACATTTATATTTGATGGTTAGAGTTCTTTCCCCAAACAGAGTTTTTTGAGTGAAAACCAGGCATTTATTTTAAAGGTTTGTTAGAAAACTAAAAATCAGGGGTTTAAATTTTATTTACTATATTTTAAAAAGAAGTTTTCAATTTAGATTTTTTCAAAGACAACCTTCAAAAGGGACAATTAGAAAACCAAGATGCAACAAATATAAAAATGAAGGAAAAAGAAATCTGTATTCAGTAAAGACAAATTCACTTTTTCTTGACAAAAGAAACTCTAATACGATTAGCAGTATCTACCTAAAGGGCAATAAAATAGTTACTAGAAATGTAAACATGTCAGAAACATTCACTTTTTCTTCTAAAAGAAGGAAATATGATAACCCTCTCTAATCTGACAAAAATGCTTTTTGACTCCCTCAGTTAGTGTAAAGTGTCAGATGAAAAATAATGATTGTTTTTTTCTTTTTATATAAGGAAATCTGCATAATGTGGCCATGAGTTCCAAAAGAGATGTAGATATATTGGGTCTCAGCATAATTATTTCTAATTGAATCTTGGAATATTTGGCAACTTAGAAAAGCTAGCTGACTGCTGCTCTTGCATCCACACTGAAAACCCAAACCAAAGTGTCTTGGAAGAAATAATGGAAAAGCTAATAAGAATAAACTGATAAACAATTAGTTCACATAATTTTGTTGAAAATCAGATCTTGACCAAAAATCTGATTTTACTTTTTGATGAAGCTACAAGTTAAGCTGACAAAAATAACTGTGATAATGCTCCAATTTTTGAAAGGCATTATAAAACACAAATACGAACAGTTTGAAAGCAAATGTTAAACAATATGAAATTCAAAACTAGTTTTTCAGAGATTTATGATTCATTAAGGGTGCTTGCTAGGGGCACTTTTTAGCCATCATTACCAAGCCTAACATGACTGAAGACTTTGGTGGATTTGAGAAATAAATATAAGATTACTGGTGATAACATTTGCTGATGGAATCAAGATTGAGGGAAACTAAATAATGAAGAGACAGAGACAGTTATAAAAAGCAGAATGGAGTGTTTGGTAAAGCTCATGAACACAAAAAGACATTTTAATACAAGTGAATGTAAAGTCACACACGAAATAGGCTGCTTGGTCTGCAATGAAATATAGGGAAAAAAATATACTGGAAAGTAGTGACAAAAATATTTAGCGGTCACAGTGGATAAACAATATGAGCTTTTATTGTATTGTTGTGCTTATATCAAAAAAGGGATATGGCAAAGAAGATTAGGGAGCAAAAACAGTTTTCACATGTCCCTGGTTATACTGATACTGGAATATGGCCTCCAGTGTTGCTGACCAGTGGTACAATACCAATGTTGATGAATTAGGAGGGAATCAGCAAAAGGCTAAAAAGATGTCTGAGAGCTACACAAAGTGTTTGAACATGACAGGCTTTAGAAGTTCATTCTCTTTTTCAGATAAGATAACATTTCCTTCTGTTTTCTCATGTTTTGTCAGGCAGTTGGACTAGATGATTGCTGTAGGTCCCTTCCAGCAAGCAAGAAAAAGAACTGTACTGTGTCACAACACTTCTCATACCTGGAGCTCCTTATTACCTCTGTATCCCTTTCTTCAGGTTTTTAAAAATTACTACTCCTTGCTGTAATTTAATTTTGCTGGGTTTATGTTTTGGTCATTTGTAACTATATTAATCCTAAAATCACAGCCACTCATTCATTTACTCCTGGAAAAGCTGGCAGCCCATGGCTTGGACAGGGGCACTCTCTGCTGGGTTAAAAACTGGCTGGATGGCCGGGCCCAAAGAGTGCTGGTGAACGGGGCTGCATCCAGCTGGTGGCCGGTCACTAGTGGTGTCCCCCAGGGATCAGTGTTGGGCCCAGTTCTGTTTAACATCTTTATTGATGATTTAGATGACGGGATTGAGACCATCATCAGCAAATTTGCTGATGACACCAAGTT